>VRYO01000638.1:6097914-6233764 GCA_009812075.1 Sialia sialis | reverse complement strand
CCCCCCATTCTCCTCTTCCTGCAGCCACCAGCTTCCCTCAAACAGCTCCCACTGTAGCTTGTCACCCTAATCGAGTCCCCCAGTACCTCTATCCTCTGCTAACACTCAATCCCCCTTCACCACCCCCATTTCCCTGTACTCCCAGAGCCTTTCCTTGCAGCTCTCCTGCACCTCCTAGCCAGTCAGGAGCCCCCTTTCCCTACCTGCATCCCCTTACACCAGCATCCCATCTTCCCTGCCTGCATCCCCCAGCATTCCCACAAACCTCTAACCCCTCACTAATCCCAACTACCATGTCTCCCTACCCAACATACCCTTCTTCCCCTTTACCCTTCTTCATACTTACCCACCTAGTTGTCCCACTTTCCTCCCAGCTAGCCCTTCCCTGGATTTCACCCTTTGCCCAGGCATCCATAGCCTGTCCTGGCACTGTGTTTGGGGCAGGAACGTGGGTTTTTGGGGAAGAATGACAGGACAGTGTGGAGGGCATGCCCCATCCTGCCTTGTACCCAAGTGGGGGGGATTTCTCCCGTGGTGGCAGTGTCACAGGAGCTGCATGGGGGAGACCTTTGCCCCATCTCCCTTCCGTTTCTGTGACGACTGAGCATGCTGGCGGACTTTGGAGGGGCTGGTGGGTGATTAACCATCTTGCAGCTCTTTCTCCAGAGCTTTGCAGCCCTGGTTCCAGGCATGGCACCTGGGAAGCCTGGGAAGAGCACGGGGGCCTCAGAGAACCCCTCGGTTACACTTTTCCGGGAGTACCTGAGGATTGACACTGTCCACCCTAAACCTGACTATGGTGAGGACGGGGAGACAGGATGGGGAGCCATGTGGGGATCGGGTAATGTGGCTTTGCAGCTCTGATCTTTGGACCCAGCTGTCCAAGTCCTGTATTGGGGCTGTTTTCATCATGGTGTTAAGAGCGAACTCCTTTGTGCCTTATCTCTGCTGGTGCCTTTGGTTGGGGCAGGGACATCTCAAGTGCCCTCCAATCTGCTGTTTGCTTCTTCTAGCCCTCTGCCCCTTGTTCCCCTTTCCCTGCTGCCCTGGCTCTGGGCAGTGATCTCTTTCTGTGTAGATCTCCTTCCCACTTGTCCTGGTTTAGTAAAGCATATTTTAATGCTGAGGAGCTCCCTAAACTTCACTGGAGAAACATTCCCCCTGAACTCATCCCCATTCAATTTTTTTTTTCATATTTCCCAAGTCCTCATCCCAAAGTGGTGGTGATGAGCTGTTCTCGATCCTGTTCATGGGCACTTCTTATGTCCAGGACCTGCAGCATCAGTCCTCTCTTGTCACCTCTTTCCTTGGTCTGGGAACCCACAGAGCCTTGGGATCCCTGCGGGTTTGCAGTGAGAGACCCTGATGTAACTCTGGGCGTCCCCACTCTTCCCCAGATGCAGCTGTCCAGTTTCTGGAGCGTGTCGGCACCGACCTGGGCTTGGCCTGCCAAAAAGTGGAGGTGAGCAAGCAAAGAAGCAGCCCTCAGTCTGTCCACCATCCACCCACTTATCCACCTGTGCTTGGGTCCTTAGTTACCAAGATGTTCCTCTGCCTGCACCCAGAGCTGGATAGGAATGAATGCCCTCTGCCTGTAATCCCCTGTGACCCGAGCCCTTCCTTAAGCCAGTATTCCGGCTGCTCCCTGCTGACCTTTGCAGCTCTGTGCTGTGATTAGCTGGGGACCTGGCAGTGTCACATGGGCTGGAGCCATCCTTCCTGCTGGGCACCCAGCTGTCCTGGGAGACTCCGGGGCACCAGGGGAAGATGCTGGGTTTGTCTTTCCTCCTGTGAATTGCAGCCAGGTTTGGCACCTGCATACAGACTGTGGCTGTGGAGGTTCAGGCAGGCCTGCTCCTGCTGCCTGCCCTCTCCCAGTGGAGAAAGGGGTGGCGTGTTGCATCCAGAAACTTTTCCCAAGCTGATGCTTTTTGGCTGTAGCATGCTGCTCCATGCCTTTCTGTCCCCATCCTGGACCCTGGTGATAGCCTGCCTTTGTCCCACAGGTGTGCCAGGGCCGTGTAGTGCTGATCCTGACCTGGCAGGGCACGAACCCCCGTCTGCGCTCCATCCTTCTCAACTCTCACACCGATGTTGTGCCTGTCTTCGAGGTGCTGGGACAGGGAGAGGGGTGGGATGGGCAGGGAGAGGAGGATGGGGTGGATGGGAGCTGGTGCCATCTGTGCTCCTCTGCTCCATCATGGATGCTCTTCCTTGCAGGAGCACTGGACTTACCCACCCTTCGAGGCAGTTAAAGATTCACAAGGCAACATCTATGCCCGGGGTGCTCAGGATATGAAGTGCGTCTCCATCCAGTGAGTGGAGGGCTCTGCACCTGCTGGGTGAGCATGGTGCTGGTGGTGTCTCTGAGTCATACAGGACAGGATGCCACTTCCCCAGGGTCCCTGGGGCCAGAGGTGCCACTGCTTGACCTGCCCTGAGGTGGCTCAGAGCACACAAGCCCCTCTCCTCCACAATGACAGTACACTACCTTCCCTTGCAAGGTACCTTGAAGCCATCCGGAGGCTGAAGACAGAAGGGAAGTCTTTTGCCCGCACCATCCATCTCACCTTTGTGCCTGGTGAGTCCCCAGGCTGTCCCCTCTCAGGAGGCACAGAAGGGGCTGGCAGCTGGGTGGTGCTCTGCAGTCTTCCATGGCAGCCAGGCACCACCTGGCCACGCTCCCCAGATTTTGACCTCCGCTAGCTCAAGGCCGGAGAGGTTTCCATGTCCAAGGACATCAGGTGTGCTGATGGTATCCAGGCTGGCATGGAAGAAGGATAGACATGGTGGGCTGGGGGATGCTCCAGTTCCTTCCTCCATGCCAGACTCTCCTCCACAGATGAGGAGGTGGGTGGACACAAGGGCATGGAGATGTTCGTGAAGCGCCCCGAGTTCAAAGCACTCAACGTGGGCTTTGCCATGGATGAGGGTGAGTGGTGGTAGGGCTGGCACAGGGATGTGTCTCCTCTTGGCACACACTCCTCTTGGCATCACTCCCCAGGCACCAGTATCCCACATGTTTCCAGGGACCCCCTTGGGGGATACTTCCCCTGGGCGCTGGCCCACAGGGTGCCAGTCTGGAGGAAAGTGCTGCCAGGACAGAACAGAGGGGGCACATCATGGCACCCCCATGCCCCACTGACTCCCTGTCTGTGCCCCCCACAGGCCTGGCCAGCCCATCTGACACCTTCAGTGTTTTCTATGGAGAGAGGAGCCCATGGTGTGAGTATCTGTGTGTCCACTGCCCTGTCCCTGGCTCTCCTGGGCGCTGGGGCTCTGATGCTACCCCAGGCTTTCTTCTCAACTCTTCCCTCTACATCTGCTGCTGCAGGGATAAAGGTGAAGTGCATGGGTAGCCCTGGGCACGGGTCCCGCTTCATCAGCAACACAGCAGCTGAGAAGATGGTAAGAGAGTGGGCACCCCCTGTGCACCCCCGCTGCCTGCCCTGGGCTGTCAGGCACCTGCCCATGGTGCTGGTGCTCACCCACTGCCCTTCCCTCCCCAGCACAAAGTCATCAACTCCTTCCTGGCCTTCCGGGAGAGCGAGAAGCAGAGGTAGGAGATGGGCAGCAGGATGGCAGTGGCTTAGTTCAGGCCATGAAGGGGGCCTTTGGGATTCCAGGCCAAGCTGTGATCTGGTGCTGCTGCCCTGTGCCTCAGTTTCCCCATTTTGGGGTGATAGCAGGGTTGGGGAGCACTTCTCCCCAGGAGGCAGATAGTGACTGTCACTTGCATCCCCCCAAGGCTCAAGTCCGACTCAAGCCTGACCCTAGGGGATGTCACCTCTCTCAACATGACCATGCTGGAAGGGGGGGTCTCCTTCAACGTGGTGCCCTCTGAGATGGCTGCCAGCTTCGACATCCGCATCCCACCCACTGTGGACCTGAAGGTGGGCACCATGCCAGCCCCACCCAGGAGAGGAGTGGGATGAGAGTAGCCTGCTCACACCCCTCCTCTGGTCTCTGCCACAGGCCTTCGAGGAGCAGGTGGCCACATGGTGCCGTGGTGCAGGGGATGGTGTCACCTATGAGTTCCACCAGGTGAGACATCTCAGCCACATGGGCATATTGTCCCTGTCCCTCCCCTGCCAAATGCTACCCCCTCGCCCCTTCATCTGTCCTCTCCCTCTTGTCAGAAATGCATGGACCAACACATCACCTCCACTGAGGAGTCAGACCCATGGTGGAAGGCCTTCAGTGGGGTCTGTAGGGACATGTAAGTAGTGTCCCCAGGAAGAGCAGGACCCTGGCAGGGACATCCTCTTGTGGAAGCTGGGTGGTCCCTGCAGGTCTCTGAGTTTAGGGGCTGGGATGGGAAGCCCTGTGATTTGCCAAAGCATCTTTCTGTGGGCCAAAAAGGGATGGGACTGAGTGTCCTGCAGGGCTCAGGGGTGTCCTGGCACAGTCTCTTTGCCCATGGGATATGAGTAGGAGGAGGTCCATGCTGACACAGGGTCTCTCTTGACAGGAAGCTGCAGCTCAAGCTCGAGATCTTCCCAGCTGCCACTGACAGCCGCTACATCCGAGCGGTGAGTGTGATGCCAGCCTGCCACAGGTCCCTCACCTGGGGTGAGACCTGCAGCCCCAAGCAGGAGCTGCATCCAGGTGAAAGGGGGCATGTGGTGCCCATGCCAGCTCTGACCTCACTCTGTGTCTCTCCATCTCCAGGCAGGACACCCTGCTATTGGCTTTTCACCCATGAACCGCACCCCGGTGCTGCTCCACGACCACAATGAGTTCCTGAACGAGCAAATCTTCCTGCGGGGCATCGAGATCTATGCTCGCCTCCTGAGTGCCCTGGCCTCAGTGCCCCCGCTGCCTGCCGAGAGCTGAGTGCCTGGCGAGGGGCAGGAAGGGGGTACCAAGCAGAGAGACCCAAGGCTTTAAGAAGAGAGGCAGGGGCTGGGCACAGCAAATACCTGCTAGTGCGCTGGGGATGTAGATGGCATCATGCCACATTGGCTATGTTCAGGGCTGGCCTGGTGGTGACACCCATGGGACTGTGTCCCCCTTGGCCAGGTGCCAGTAGAGCCTCATGCCCAGGTGCCTTCAGCCTCTCACTGGTCAGTGCCTCCCCCTGTCCCTTTGCTGCACTGGTTGGGTAGTGAGGGGCCAGAGCCCCACTCTGTCTCCCCATGCCTTGTCCTGCCTCCCTGCCTGCTTGCTGGGAGAGCTGGGGCCAGTGCTACCCCCCCACTCTACCTATCAATAAATCTCTTAGTAAGCACAGCCTGGAGTAGGGCAGTCTGTCTGTCTGTGATGGTACTGCCCGTGGGGTCTCACCCAGGCACTGTGGATTTCCTTGTGCAGTGCAGTTTGCTGGGGTGCTTCTCCTTCCCTGGGCTTATTGCCTGCATGACAGCAATGCGGGCAGGATCCTGCCCGGGCAGGCTGAGGGGCCTCTGCTCCCAACCAGCCTCGGGGGATTGGTGCTGGGGTTCATCCTGCTCCCTCTCTCCAGAGTTTCCACAGACCCTCTGGTCAGCAGGCAGTGTGTGGGTCTGGGCAGGCACCTCTGCTTACCTGCCAGAGCTGCCATCAGCTGCATCTCCTCCGTGCTGGTTCCCAGCCCTGTGTGGCTCCCAAGCACCCTGGTGTGTGGGATCTGCCCCAGCCTTGTGGTTTCTTGGGGAAACCAAGAGCCCACTGAGTGAATTGGGGTGATTTTACACTGCTCAGGAGACTTCCAGAGCTGCTCCATTACAAAAGGCTGGGGGTGAGCCAGGGCCCCAGCCTCTTGACCTCTGTTTTAATTAAGAAAGCTGCCGGAACCCTTGGGGTACTGGGGATAATGAGGCTGCCCCGTGATGGGCTGGGAGAAGAGATGAGGCTGGTGGCTATGAAGCACTGAGAGAGAAATCACCAGCTCCTCTGCTCCTTCCCCTCCATCCCGTGCAGGGGGTAGTCCGAGGTTTTTGGCTGTGGGACACAGCTGTCCCCTGTGATGAGGCTCCCGGGGGAAGCCGGTGTGGATCCTCTGAGGTCTCACACAAGCACATCCCGTGACCCAGCAGCACTGGGGGAGGATGGCATGAGAGTGGTGCGAGTTCTGTGGGGTCCTTGCTGGCCAGGATCCTTGCCTAGAGTGTTGGCACCGTTACAGGCAGACAGAGGTCATCCTCTGCCCTGTCCATGTGGCACTCTGTGCTGCCCTGGACTCTACTCGGTCCCCTTCCCCAGCTGGCCTGCTGTCCCCAGCTTGCCTGGCAGAGATGCGACCTGACAGCCGTGTGCTTGCTGTGCTTGGAGATCACACCATGCTGAGCATCCTTCTCGGGGGGCAGGTTTGTATGTCCTCTCCTACTCCTCCAGGAGTGCGAGGCTGGGGTACCAGATCTTCCCTCCCTTGCTGCCCACCCTCAGGGATGAGCCAGAGGTGCTGGCAGGGTCCCTTCAGGGAATGGAGAGTGCAGTACCACCTAAAGCGTGGCTGGCAGGGGACGCTTTGGGGGTGTGCGGAGTTCTCAGGGTCACCCGGGAGATGGGGCCGTCCCCCCGCGCATCCCCGCCGCCCAGGGATGGGGTATGGCGGGGCCGGGGCGGGGCGGGCCGGGGCGGGCCGGGGGCGGTCGGATGTCGGCCCCATAAAAGCTCGGTGCCACCGACGGCCGAGAGCGCGGCGGCGGGATGCGGGCAGCCGTGGCGGTGTGGATGTCGCTGTCGCTGTCGCTGTCGCTGTGCTGGCTCTGGGCGGCGGGGCACAGCCTGCCCCGGCTCCGCCTGTCCTACCGCGGTGAGCCGGGCCGGGGCACCTGCTGCGGGACGGGGGGACCGTTCACGGAGGGGTGTCCTCAGGGTGGGGACTTGGGGAGCCGAATTGCGGAGGTTTTTTTGGTGCGGTTGATGGACAAATTGTGCTGGGGGCTTGGGCTGCGGTTCCGGTGGGTGGCTGCCGGCACCCTCTGCTCCCCACGCGGGACGGAGGGGCACCCCGAGGAAAAGGAGGAGGAAGAGAGGAGCCGGGGACAGGCGATGTGCCGCCGGGCTCTGCGCCAGCCCCGCCGCTTCCCGTGGGGAATCATCTCCCACGCGGAGCGCAGGGAAACTGAGGCACGGCGGTGCTGTGGCCCCGGCACGCTTTGGCTCGTGTGCTGGGTGGGTGGGTGGTCCCTCGGTGTGGTGGGTGCTCAGCATCCTGCCCTCGGCTGGGTGCCCGGGCTGTCCCCTCCGAGCCCCGTCGCGCTGGGGTGCGGGTGCTGCGGTGCCGGGGCCCCTCGGGGGCTGCGGGGGCAGTGCTCGCTTTTAATTAAAACTCTCCTTGTGATCCTGCTCTGGCTCGCCGCATCCCCTGCTCTGCCAACCACGGGCTGCTCCAGCCAAACTTGACAGAGCCTGGGGCGCCTCAATCTCCTCCCGGGCTCAAAGCAACGAACCTGCTCTAAAAAAAAATCAACATAAAATAAATTGCATAATGTATGTCTTCCCGCTTCCTTCCCAGAAGGGAGAAAGACCTGGGTAGCCCAGCACGTTCAGAGCCTCGGGAGCTGCAGTGCCAGGGAAAGTCTGCTGCCTGGGCTGGGTTCCCGGCTCTGGCCGCGTCCCTTGCTCTGTCCTGGGGCACAGCAGGTGACCCCAGGGGCTGCTTCTCTGTTGAACGGGAAACTGAGGCACGCAGTGCCCCCATTCCTTATCCTGGGAGTCCGGGAGGGCTCATGGCTCCGCTCCGTCATGCGATCCGGTTTCCTCAGATTGGGCTTGACAGCAGGGTGAGCAGATTTGGGGTCTCGGTAGGTGTGAATCGTGGGGCTCAGGTCTGGCTCAGTGTCTGATCCACTCCAGCACAAAGTCCAGCCGTGCGGAGCCGCTTCCCAGGTGCGAGGAGCTCCCCGGGGCGGGGTGGAAGCTCCTCAGCCTCCTACGGGGAGCGAGTCACCTTTGGAAGCTTGCTGCTTTTTTTTTTTTTTTTTTTTTTTCCCCTCGTTAAGCTGATTATTCCATTCGTCTTCCAAATTGGAAACAGAAACTGAAATTTCCCATGAAACAAATTCTGCCACCGCCTTCTCCCCGGGGAAACTAAAAAAAAAAAAAGAAAATTTCAATTAAAGGCATTAGAACCTCTGAAATTAAAACCGTGGTGTGCTGAAGCTGTTTGTGCAGAGCTCCTCGACCTGGGCTCTGCGTGCCTGGTGGCTCTGGCAGTGAGGTGACTTTGGGGTTGACAGGGACAGGCGTTGTGCTGTGGGTGCAATGGTGACCATGTACCCAGCTCTCCCACACTCTTTAAGGCACTCTTTTCTTTTTGTTTGGACTTCCAGCAGTGGCTCATAGAGAGGGGAAAGAGCATTTTGCTATTGTGTGGACCAGGAGCATTGCCCTATGCTCTTTGCTGTCCCTCCTGAAGGATCTCCGCTTGAGGGGTGGCTCCCGTGGGAGCCCCACCCTGGGGTAAAGGTGTCCCAGGGATGGATGGGGCATGGCAAGGGACTGTTCCCTGGGGAGTTGAAGAGGACGGCGCCCTGAGCCACTGTAACCCGAGGCGCCAGAGGAATTCACCAGGTCTGGGAGAGAAGGGGAAGCCTTGCCTGAAACAATAAAAGGAGCCTGCTGACTTTACCAGTGTTGTTTTGAGCTGGGAAAATATTATTGCTGCGCAAGAATAGAAGGAGACGACAGCGTTTTCCTGGGCTGGACTCGGTGATACGGGAGAACCTGATGCTGGGAGGATGCAGGGAGGAGGGTGCCAGACTGGGTGGAGGGACCACCACTGCCTGGAGCCAGCTCTGCTTGCAAGCACAGGGCCTTTCCAATGAGGATGGGACTGCTGGGGTGGTATCCTGGTGCCGCTGGCATCAGCAGTTAGGGCACTGGGAGTGCCCCTAAGCTGGGATAGGGTGATGGGGTGATGGTGCCTGTTGTCCCCTGCTGGGGATGGACCTTGTCTCCCTTGCAGGCTCTAGGGTAGGCATTTCCCACCAGGAAGGGGCATTATGTTGCTGGCCACCTCCTTGCTGGAAGTGACAAATGTCCCCCCAGCAAGAGCAGGACTTGGTACCCCCCAGTGTCCTGATCTGTGGCAACTGGATTTGTCCCAGCACCACCTCCCCTCTTACAGGGACATGTGTGGGAGATGCTTGGGCTGGGTGTTTCCTTGGGGTCAGCAGCAGTGGCTGGCAGTCTTCCGGGCTGGAGGGTGTTTGGGGACAGAGCTGTGCTCATCAGTAGTGCTTTGTCCTCCTCCTTCTTCTCTGTCTGGCAGGCATAGTGGCCTGGCCTGGGGTCAGGATGGGTTTTCAGAGCCCTGTGAAGCTGAGCCACTCCCTCTGGCCCTCTCCCTCTGGCAGCTGTGGCAGCTGTGTGGGCGCCACCATGACGGCTTGATGACCCAAAAATAATTTCCCAATGGAAACCAGTCGAGTTGCCTCCATGTCATCATCACTGTGAGGGTCGCCTTGGCATCCCATGAGATTCAGGCTGTCTTGGTATTCTTCTGGGGACTTTGGCTGTCAGACCCTGTTGCTTTGGGATGTGATGTCCATCCCTGGGATGTCCCCATTCTGGTGCCTCTCCCCAAGTGCCTTGTCTGTGCCATGGTGGAAGCCTCCCTGTCAGTGGGTTCTGGTGGCAGTGGCAGCAGTGGGCTTTGTGTGGCAGTTTCCCCATGGCACTGGCTGAGTGCCTGCTATTGTGTGCTTGGCTGGCACCCAGCCGGGACAAGACCTGCTTTCCGCCCACCCCGTGTCCGGTCTCACCACAATCCCAGCTCTGCATGAGCCCAGCCTGGGGCTGATGGCACAGCCCAGCTTGCTGTGGCACAGCCACAGTGGGAGTCTGGGGTGGTTCAGCCAAACCTTGCCGGGGTGGCAACCTTGTCTGGCCCCCTGCTGCTTCTTGGCTCTGCAGCTTTGTCCTTGGCTGGCAGGGAGAGCAGCACTCCAGCCAGGTTGAGGCTGGCATGTCCATGCCTCCAGGAAGGGATGGAGACAGATGCTGCAGTCTGGAGTGGCTGTAAGCAGCTCTGCTGACTCCAGGACAGCTCCATGATACTCAGAAGCAGCAGCTCACAGGAACCCTTGGGGCTGAGATGGCTTCTGCTGATGCTTTCATCTCTTCCTGGCAGAGCTTTTGGGCACCAACCGCTCTGTCCTCTTCTTTGGTCACCGTGGCTTCCTGGGCTTCCGCTCCCTCTATCTGGATGAGTATCGTGACCGGCTCTTCATCGGGGGCAAGGATGTGCTCTACTCCCTACTCCTGGATGGGGCCAGTGCAGATGCCAAGGAGGTGAGCTGGGTGCTGCTGAGCATCCTGGGGTGTCTGTCCCCACCCTGGCCCCCTGTGGACCTGTTGGTGCCTAACTGAGCCGGGCAAAGTCACTCTGAAACAAGATTTGACCTGGGGATGGCTTCATCTCAAGTGCCTCAAAATTACTCTGTAAACTTGTAGTGCCTGGCAAGGGCAGGCTGGCTGTGGTAGCTGGAGGGAAATTAGCTGGCAATTAGTCATGTCATCAGCCTAGGAAACTGGTGCTACAGCTCACCAGCGATTCCTGGGCACTGAGCGTTGTTTTGGACTCCACTTTTCTAAAAAACTGCCATTGGGAGATCGAGTGCTGCCCATCCCCATCTGGGCACCCCCTTCACAGGCCAAATATTCAGCTGAAAGCCTGCAGAGACAAGGAGCTAAAGGGATTCATCACTGCAAGAAGTTGTGCCAGGGTTCACCTGGCAAAGTCCGCAAATCTCTCCTGGTTCCTTGGTGGGAGAGGTGATGGACCAGAATGATGATGATGGGTGGTGGCTCCCCTCCTCTTTCACCCTCTCCACTTTGACTTTTTGTTTTTCAAACACGGCTCTGGGATGTTTCTAGCTGAAGAAAGAGGAGGAGGAAATGAAGTGCCCCTCGGCATTTTGGGTCACTGTAGTGGGGTCAAGGGCTTGTGTACCCAAGCTGCTCTTGGTCCAAGAGCTGCTAGAGGCCATGGGGGACATGGACTCCATCACTCCTGCTGTCCTCAGGCCACCCACAAGCCTAGCCCCTTCCAGGCCAGCTCCAGCCATCCCCAGCACGACCACCCAAATGCAGCCCAGCTGCGGGCTGTGACTGCCAGGATGCATCTCCCCAGGGGGAAGGGTCCTGCCCGGGGTTGTGGGGTGGGGTCCTAGGCTGGGTGGGCTCCAGGGAGCTGTGGTCCCTCTCTCTGTCCCTCTCCATGCCCTTACCATTGGCAGCCTGGGGATGTGGATTTGCATGGCTGAGTCCCTGCTGTCCCCCGCTCCCTGCTCCAACAGACCCTTTGTGTTCCAGATTTATTGGCCGCCCCGCCCTGGGCAGACGGAGGAGTGTTTTCAGAAGGGGAAGGACCCAGAGGTGAGTCTCTCCCAGTGTGTGCTCTGCTCTGTGCTGGGAGGTCCCGTGTGCCAGATGGTTCCTCCAGCTTGAGGCTGTGCCATGTCACCTGCCAGGGATGGCCCTGGGGCTCAGGGGCCGGTTAATCCTGGTGCCAGAGGGAAACTGAGGCAGGGAGTCCTTGGCCAATCCTGGTCATGCAAGAGGCTTGCTCCAGGCTCTGGAAATCCTGCCTCAGTTGCTCTGCTCAGCCCTGTGGCCACAGAGTGGTGGCCAGTGTGTCCCTGTGGGGCTGTGTGAGCGGCAGAGATAGCTGGGCTCTGGGACCAGAGCTTGGAGGGACCAAACCCCCTATGCTCTGCTCCAGACCCCTGCCTGGCCTATCCTGGCTGTCCCTGATTAGTGGGAAATCTGTAACTGGCTCAGGTTTGGTTTCCTAAACCTTACCCCTCTTTGCTTCCCCCTTCCCCAATATGAAACAGGACTGTGGTGGGGAGAAAGTCCCCAAGGCTCTCCTGGCCCAGACAAATTACTCCCAGGAGTCCCTGTTCTGCACTCTGTGTTTATTTTACCCGCTCTCACTGACTGATCCGAGCCAGGGCAGGCTCAACTTTTTATTTTTCTTGAACATATTTTTTTTTTCACTTGCTATTTTAGAGGCTCCTTGCAAAGGGAAAATAAACAGCAGGAGGCTGGGAACCCCCGGGGCGGCTCGGCAGCGGTGTTCCCAGCAGATGAGGGGCCTTGCATCCTGCTGTGGAGGGGACAATGGAGGGCAGGCAGGGCTGGCGTTGGCCAGGGGGAGCTGCCAAGCTAATGGTGGAGAAGGATGGGAGCTCTTTTCCAATGGGAACTGCCAGGAGAGAATGCACAAAGTCAGAGGTGGCAGGTCTCCAGCCCTGGGAATGTCATTGCTGCCGTCCCCCAGAGAAGGGGACAATTCCAGACAGCAGCAACCAGGGCTGTTCTGGAGGCAGCCCAGGATGCCTGTGGGTCTCTGTCTCCACTGTTTCCTCCTTTTGTTTCATCCCTGGCGTAAGCAGGAACATGACCGGGAAGGATGTTCCTGCATCTGGTCACGTCCTGGGTGTCAGGGGTTTGCAGCAGGGTTTGGAGCTTGCAGGGCAGGTGATGTTGCTCCCCTGGCTAGTGTGGACTGTGCAACAGGGTGAGTGCACAGATGCCTGTGGGCAGGAGATGCCCAGGTGTAAACTGTAGCAGGAGGACCAGTAAAAAGTCCTGTAGTTTTGCAGTGGGCTGGGGTCCACCCAGATGAAGTCCATATAAGCCTTGTCAGTGGGCACAAGCTGCCACCCAGATCCCTGGCGCCAAGCTGGAGGCAGGGAGCCTGGCTGGAGCCCAGGGCTGGGGCTCACCCACTGTCCCAGGGCCACAGGCAGAGGCAGGGAGCTGGGGGTGGGCAAAGCACCAATACCTGGTGACCCTTCCTCTCCCCTGCTGTCCCCACAGACTGACTGTGCCAACTATGTCTGTGTGCTGCATCCCTACAACCGGACACACTTGCTGGCCTGTGGGACAGGCGCCTTCCACCCCATGTGCACCTTCATCTACGTGGGGCACCGTGGCGAGGTAGGGAAGAATTCCCAGCAAGACACCCCTGGAATGTGGATCCTCATTGCCTGCCTGTCTCCTGAGGGCCCTTGGGACTGCATGAGGACACTGGATGTGTAGTTTGCTCTAACTAGAATACCGGTGTGGGAGAGTATCAGGAGCCAGCTCGCTGTTGTCCCTTTGTCCTTCTGCTATCCCCTGTCCAGCTTTCCCACCTGTTTGGCATGGAATTCCCTTTATAGACATGTCCTCAGGGGCTGGTGTCCTGCCAGGGGCTGAGGCGGGGGTGGCATTTTCCCCTCTCCCAGCTCACTGCTCATAAATCAAGTTGGCTGGGGTGGAAAGGCAGGACACCCCTCAGAGCCCTCCCCACAGCCTGGCCCTGTCTGGGCAGCAGGAGCCCTGTCTGCACCATGATGACTCTGACCAGGCAGGCAAGCAACAGGGCTGGCAGGTCCCCTTTGGCTGCTGCACACTCTCATGGGATCAGTCTTGTTTCAAAAAGCGTGGATCCTGCTTCCAGACGGTCCTTTGGGTGCACTGAGTGAGGTGCAAGTTGGGCAGGGACCAGAGCTGACCCCTGCATGCCTGGGCACAGCCCAGGGCTGACCTGCCTGCTCTCCTCCCCAGCACACCTTCAGCTTGAACCCTGCCAGTGTGGAGACCGGCCGGGGCAGGTGCCCGCACGAGCCCAGCCGTGCTTTCGCCAGCACCGTCATCGGTGGGTTGTCTTCTTCAGCATCTGGGAACCTCTGGGATGTGTTCCAGGGATGGTCCACCACAGCCAGCTGGGTGTTTTTGCAGGTGGGGAGCTGTACACCGGCCTCACGGCAGATTTCCTGGGACGCGATGCCGGTGTTTTCCGCAGCATGGGGACGCGGTCCGCCCTGCGCACAGAGGTGGACCAGAGCTTACTCAATGGTAACAGCTTCCCTTTGCACCCCCATTTCCCCCAGCATGGCTAATGCCACCAACCTTGTGGTGGCCAGAGCATCTGTGGTCATGGTGCAGCATCCCCCAGGCCAGCTAAGAGCAGGGAGATGCACCAGGGCAGCAGGGTCTGAGGGTGGTCCTGGCTGGCATCCAGACCCAGCATGGACTGAGATTTGGAGGTGGTGGCTGTGCCCTCTCTCCCCACCTGACATGGTCGGCTCTTGCTTGTAGATCCTAAATTTGTGGCAGCCCACTTGATCCCAGACAACGATGACTGGAACAATGACAAAGCCTATTTCTTCTTCACGGAGAAGGTGGTGGAGGCAGACAGCAAGGAGCATGCCATTGTCAGCCGTGTGGGGCGTGTCTGCGTGGTAAGATGCTGGTGGGGACTGTGGGGGACAGGGATGCACCAAGTCACAGCAGGGGCCCTGATACTCCCTGTCCCTGCAGAATGATGCTGGTGGTCAGAGGGTGCTGGTCAACAAGTGGAGTACCTTCAACAAGGCCCGGCTGGTGTGCTCTGTCCCTGGCCCTGGTGGCATCGACACATACTTTGATGAGCTGGGTAAGGTGTGCATGGAGCTGTATCTCACTGGGGCTACTCACTTAGGTGGTGGCTACTCACTTAGTTGGATTTCAAGAAAAAACCCATGCTTTCATTTCCAGAGGATGTCTTCTTGCTGAGGACGAAGGATGGGAAGAGCCCGGAGATCTATGCCCTTTTCAGCACCGTCAGGTGAGTGGTTCAGCTCCAGCCTCTGGGGACATCCAGCTGCAGCTGCCCATGACCTGCCCTGTCGCTGTCACGAAGGGTTGCTGGCTGCTTCCCTGGTCTGTACGGGGCTGTCAGTGTTCCCACTGCCAGCAGTACCAATCACAGCTCTGCTCAACCACCCTCTGTCCTCTTGCAGCCACGTTTTCCGGGGCTCTGCTGTCTGTGTGTACCGCATGGCTGACATCCGGGAGGTCTTCAATGGGCCCTTTGCCCACCGAGAGAGCCCCCATCACCAGTGGGGTGCCTACGAGGGCAGAGTGCCCTACCCACGGCCGGGCGTGGTGAGTGACTCCCTAGAGCTCCAGGTCCCCTCTGCTCCTCCAGCTGCTCTTCTGGGGTGATGATGGAGCCATCCCCCATCTTCTCACCTGCTGGAGAGGTCAGCTGGTGGTTTGCCAAGGTCTGGCAAAGGAGTGGAAAAAATGGATTCCAAACTGGAAGGCAGAGAAGCACACAAAACAGCTCTGAGGAGTGATGGAGGGGTGCTGTGGTGGCTGGGCTGAGCTGGTCCCCTCTTGTCCCTGCAGTGTCCCAGCAAGACCACCAACCAGCCCCGGCAGCAGTACAGCAGCACCAAGGACTTCCCTGACGAGGTGCTGCACTTCGCCCGCGCTCACCCCCTCATGTACAAGTCCGTGTACCCCCGGCACCGCTGGCCCCTCCTCGTGAAGACTGACCTGCCCCACCGGCTGCGCCAGCTCGTGGTGGACAGGGTGGAGGCCGAGGACGGGCAGCATGACATCCTCTTCCTCGGCACAGGTGAGCAGCAGGAGCAGAGTGCAGGAAGGAGCTGCAGAGCTGGGGGTCCCAGTGGGCACCCCCACAGGCTGTGTGATGTGGGGTGCTCACACCTCCATCCTCCTTGGCCCCCAGATGCTGGCTCGGTGCTGAAGGTGGTGGTCATGCAGAAGACGAGCTCAGCCGTGACTGAGGAAGTCATCCTGGAGGAGCTGCAGGTTTTTAAGGTAGTATTTACTGCCTGACTTGCAGGGGAGGGGCAGTGAGGTGGGCTCAGGTTGAGGACACGTGGGAATGGAGGCTCAGGGCTGTCACTGCATTGTTGGTCACTGGAAGGTCTCAGGGTTGTTAGGGCGGAGGGTGGCTGGGGGTATTTTCACCCTCCTCAAAACATTCCTGATGCTCTGCCAAGCCCTGGTGGCTCTGAATGAGCCGGGCTGTCTGTGGTGAGGATTATGCCAGCCTGATGTCCACTCCCCTCCCCTACAGATGCCTGTGCCCATCACACAGATGGAGATCTCTGTCAAGCGTGTGAGTAGAGACACAGCTCAGCCATGGGGCTGGGGACTGGGCAGGTGGCCAGCTGTGGTCACCAGCCTCTTAAAACCATGTGATGCTTGCCCTGGGGTGTCCTGGCTGGGCCCCCGGGTGTGAAGCCCATGGGGGTGGCCAGCATCACCACCTTGGTGCTGTTCCCCCAGCAAACACTCTACGTGGGCTCCAGCCTAGCGGTGGCCCAGGTACGGCTGCATCAGTGTGAGTCCTACGGCACTGCTTGTGCTGAATGCTGCCTGGCCAGGGATCCCTACTGTGCCTGGGATGGCACTGCCTGCACCCACTACCAGCCCTCCGGCAAGCGCCGCCATCGCCGCCAGGACGCCCGCCACAGCAACCCTGCACACCAGTGTCTGGACCAGAACCTGACTGGTGAGGCACTGGGGGGCCCACAGGGCTGAGGGGCTCCTCCAGGTGCCCCAAGATGTCCTGACATGCACAGCCCTAGCACACAGAGGGGCTTGTAGCCCTTCCACATGGGCACTCTCATGTGCCCATCTCATAGACCAGGGCATGCCCCAAGAGAAGGTGGGTGCTGCTGGGGCTGGGTCTGGCCACTGGGAGAGAAGGGGATGCAAATGCATGGTGGCCAAGGGGGGCTGACAGCTGGGCAGGTGGAAGCCTGGCTCTGCCCTCCTTGTGAGCCTGTGCCTGTCTTTGCCCTAGTGGATGATTTTGAGAGCATTGAGGAGAAGGTGCTTTATGGGGCAGAGGACAACAGCACCTTCCTAGAGTGCGTGCCCCGCTCCCCGCAGGCCAGCGTGCAGTGGTTTGTCCAGAGGCCCCCCGATGAGCAGCGGGATGAGGTGAGGCTCCCTTGCACCTGCTCCCCTTGTGGGGACACGGGAGGGATGTGGGGCCAGACCTCGACCCTTCCAACCTCACGATGGCTGACAGGTAAAGACGGATGAGCGGATCCTGCAGACGGAGCATGGGCTGCTTTTCCGCAAGCTGCACCGGCATGACGCTGGCATCTATTACTGCAAAACGCTGGAGCACGGCTTCACCCAGACGGTGGCCAAGATCACCCTGGAGGTGATTGCCAGTGAGCAGCTGGCACACACCTTCCCCCGAGGGCGAGGCGACGAGCTCCCACACCTGCTCTGCCCTAAGCCCCGGTTGATGCCACAGGCTCCCAAAACCTGGTTCAAGGATATCATGCACCTCATCAGCTCCCAAAACCCACGGCAGCTGGAGGAGTACTGTGCCCGCCTCTGGTGCAGCAGCCGTCCTCACCACCGCAAGAGCAAACTGGCTCAGGCCAAGCTGGTCCTGGCTGGTGTGGATGTGGCCAAGAAGGGACGGACAGCCAAAGCCCACAGCGAGAGGAACCGTGTGCCCCGGCAAGCACCGGCCTCTTAGAGAGGGCAGGGTAACAGACGCGGGGCAGCTGTGGGCAAGTACCAGCTCCCTGTGCTGCTGGTGGCCCTGGGAGCCTCTTGACCTGGTGGATGGCTTGCAGTGCTGCCAGCCTCGTCCCTCTGACTGGAGTGGATGGGCAGGTCCCTGTCACCCTCAGTGGCTGCAGGGTCACCTCACAAACAGGCAGTGAGGTGAGACATGTTGGCCCCCTCTTGCTGGTGATGTAGCAGGTGGGGGCTGTAATCCCTGGGCTGGGGCACAGGGGCATGGTGCCACCCAGGCCAAGCTGTCCCCCCAGATGCTGGCTGGATCCCTCTGTGAACATTGGGGCCATGTGTGGTGCCATGGGGAGCGGTTGATGGCTCCAGGTTCTTTGCACAGTGGCACAGAGCCTGGGGAAGATGATGCCTACTCATATGGGGGGAAAGCCAGCATCATCCCAAAAAGCCTCTGTGTGCAGGAAAAGCCCTGTCACCTGCTGTTCCTGGGGAGCCGGAGCTGTGCTGGGGGGACAGGGCTCCTCCCTACCTTCCCTTGGTGCTGGGACACACTCAGCAATGGCAGCCTATTCCTGGGTGCAGCTCTCCCCCTCCCCTCCATCCGCCCCACAGCTACAGTTTTAGGGCTGGGGAGAAAAGCAAACAGCTGTGGGCAGGTTAGACCTGTTCTGGGTAAACACTGGGAGAGGCATTAATGCCACCGCTGTCACTGTGCCCAGGTGGGAGCAGGGACAGGCAGAAGGCAGTCCCAGCGGAGTTTGGGGGGCTGCACCACAGCTGGAATGGTTTCTGCTGGTTGGTAGCCCTGCAGGGCTGGGTGGGACATGGCTGGTTTGGGTGGGCTCCTTCTGCCGGGCGGAGCTAAACTAGCGCCCAGGGCCTCCCCTAAAGGCAGAGGTTGGGGGTAGGTGCATGGAGGGCATCTCCAGGCTGCCAGCAAGGTGTTCCTTGCTTCCTTCATCAGACATGAGCTCACTCACGGTCAGCCCAGGGTGATAAAGATCTGCCCCTTCCTGAGGCAGGGCAGCCCCACACAATGGTGTGAACCGCGGCTCTGCTGGGACAGCCATTGTTCAGAGCTGGAGGAGCGGAAAAGACAAATAATAATAATAATAGCAATAATAATAAAAAGGCCCTGAATAGCTCACACAAAGCCAGGTTGTGATATCATCTCTTCTCCCTGTATGTGTTTGTGCTGCAGCAGTGCTCCCTGGGAGCAAAGTCCCTCAGCAGCACTGCCCCAACTCAAGAAGATGGGTTGGGGGTCCTGGCCCCCTTCTCTAGCTCCCTGCTCCACCTCTCCTGCAAACTTCACGTGGATCAGAGAGCTGTGGTGAGACTGGCAGGCTGGGACATGTCCTGCAGGGAGGGGAGTGGTGCTGGTAGCGCTGATTTATGGGGCCAGATGGGAGCCAAGCACGTGGATTTGGATAATCACAAGCCTGGGGTGCAGAAGAGAACAGGAGCTAACAAGCAGAGACAAGGAGGGACCTGGGTGAAAAGGCAAAAATGAGAGACAGGAGTCTGATTCCTCAGGGCCCAGATTAAGCAACTCTGCACTGACCCATGCTGGAACATCTGCATCCTTCTGCTTCTGAGTGACCCCTGTGCTCCACAGAGCAGGTGCTGGGCTGTCCATTTTGGAGGAGGCAGTGAGAGGGGGCCTGAGTGCTCTGCTGTGTATGGGACCTGGCCCTGAGGTGAACTGTGCCAGGCTAGAGGTGGCAATGCTTTAAACTGAGCAGGAATGGAGACCAGAACCAGTCCCCAAAGAGTCCCTCCTCTCTGGGGTGGCTGAGCCTGGTCCTCCTGGGTAGATTTACCACTAAGGCTGAAACAGAGGAGATTTTTGTCAGGGCTGCAGGCAGCATTCTGCAGGCTTCCAGCCTTGTCTGGTGATCACCAGACAATTGATGCAACCTGTGTCCCTAGAAACTTCCAGGGGCTGAACAACCATGCATACACCCTCATACACCTGGGGGGTGGAAGGAGACACCGTCCGTGGGCAGATCCAGCACCGTGCACCTCTGTTTCTGGAGAGGGGAGTGAGTCCTACCTGGGCTTGGCACTGTCCCAGGCGCAGGAGTGGGGTGAGGAGTGCTTGGGGCCAGGGTGTGTGTGGGAACAGCCAAAGAACAAAGCCATGGAGGAGGGGACAGGCCCAGCCGCCCATCCCACTCCTATTTTTATCCCACTTCCTAAGGAAGTGCAGTGCAGGGGTGCACGCTCACCCTGGGAGCCTTCCAGCCTCTAAGGCAGCCTAAGTGTAACTGCTGGGCAGGTCAGGGCTGCCCCCAGCCTTGCCAGCAGCCCTCACATCTTGACACACAATCACAGAATTGTTGGAAGAGACCCCTGAGATCATCAAGTCCAACCTATGACCCAACACCACCACCAGACCATGGCTCTGAATGTCACATTCATCCTTTTCTTAAACACCTCTAGGCATAGTGACTCCACATCTCCCTGAGAAGCCCATTCCAATGTCTAAGTACCCTTGCTGTGAAGAAATTCTTTCTAATGTCTGTGAACCTTGTCCAGTGAAATTTAAGACCGTGTCCCTCATCCTCTCTTTAGTTGCTTGAGAGCAGAGGCTGAGCAGCACATTGCAGCCCCTCATCAATAGGGCAGCCCAGGCTGCTGAGCCTGAGCCCCATCTTCATCATCATCATCCCCAAACAACCCCACAGACAAAACAGTAACAAAACCCCACTAGGCAGATGCATCTACATTATTAATCTTGCTATTTTTTTTCTGCCCAAAATGCACGTTTTCAGAGACTGTTATGAGCACTAGGCATGGGGTCCCATCCAACAGTCCTGGATATTGCAAATCCTCTTAGAGGCCTCTACTACCCTCATCAGTGCTGTGAACTGTTACAATGAGCAGATCGTCCTTGAAGGCACAGGGGCAGAACTAAACAAGTATTCAAGTATCAAAATGTCTAGAAAATTACAGGCATGAAGTTCACGAGCACGTGCCATTAGCTAAACTCCCCAGAAAATAAAGGGAAGTAGCAGCATACCGTGAGGAAAGAGAGGCTGGCAATCAGACACCAGAAAACACAGAGGAGTGAGATGTGACAAATCCTATTGTTTTAGAGGTAGTAAACGCTACACATCCATCCTTCCTGCACACGCGGGAAGAACAGTAGTGCATTCCTTAGAAAAGCAGTTTTGCAGGAATCCCGGGCCTACCCCGCGGCCTGTGCGGCGCCCCCGCCCCTCGGACCCCAGGCGGCTGCGCGTGCCACGTGTCGCGGCCGCGTGACGTCACCGCGCGCGATGACGCACGGCAGCGAGCGACGGCGGGTCCCGGAGTCGGGGCCGGACATGGCGGCGCGGCCCGGCCCGCGGGAAGATGAATAAGGGCTGGCTGGAGCTGGAGAGCGATCCCGGTGAGCGGGGGCACGCCACCGTGCAGCGGGCGGGGCTGGGGCGGGCCGAGGCACAGCTCGGGGCGGTGAAGGGGCTCTGAGAGACAGCGGGGCCTGCGCTGCGGGAGACGGGGGGGACAGGTCAGGGAGGCTGCAGAGGGCAGGCTGGGGCTATGGGGTGTACGGGTGGGCTTCTCGGGAGTGGGATTTGGGGTACATAGGTGGAGTTTTGGGGGGTGCTGGGAATGGGAGGTGAGCTGGAAAAGTTTGGGGGGGGCGCTGCGGGTATGGAGTATGCAGGTGAAGTTTTAGGGGACTGGGGCTGTGAGTGCGCAGGTGAATTTGTGGTGTGGGTGCACACGTGGAGTTCTGGGCCATGAGGTGTGGGGTGCAGGCCTAGAGTAGGAGGGTGCTGGAGGGCAGGAAAGATGTTGAAGAGGCCTGCATGGAGAAGCTGGGAACAGGAGAGTCACAGGGGTCCCCTTCCCACTGCCTTGAAGAGGTGGATTCTGTGGTGGAGTCCCGAAGTTGTTTCATGGGTTGGGATTTCAGCACCAAAGCTGGTGTTGGCTGAGGCATTGTCTGAAATGTTTTAATCCTCTGAGTTGCTTTAATGTGGAATGGGGTCATCCTGTGGAAGGTTGGGAGCTGCTCTCTAGGATGGAGTGATGAGTTTTTGGGGCTATGAGTGGGGAAGTTTGACCTCTAGAATTATACTTGTCTCTTGCACTCGGTAAAAGATTCTGTCTAGTGTCGGTGTCCCAGTCACCCCCAGCTATGCTGCTCTTTATTCCCTTATTGAAAAATACTGAAAATACTTGAAAAATGCTGGAATCGTTCCCATTCTGTCCTTCATCATAGCAAAAAGTCCTAGGACATGGTTTGGATCCTCACAGCTGGTAGGAAAGGTTATTTGCTTGGGACACAATGTGTCTGGGCAGAGGCAGGTTTATTTTAGACATGTGGCAGTTTGGATGCTGGGGTGGCAGCTGGGACAGATGTTAGGACATCCTGCTCTCAACTTTCAGCACTTCCCACGAGCTGAATATCTTCCCAGTGGCTCTTGCCATGGGGCTTGGGATGAAATCTCTGGGTGCTTTTCTGGTCAGGAAGGGTCGGTAGGTCCAGGTTTGGGCAGTCTGCTAGGTGGGGAGGAGAGCCTTGGGAACATCCAGGTTATTGGCATAGTGTTACATGTGCTTGTGGACACCAGAATGTGAGCCAGCCCACCCATATAATTTGGGATGGGTGTTTGAGTGTTCCAGGAGAGGTGTCAGCAGCAGGACTGTGCCTTTTGTGGATGCTGAGGCAATATGAAATGCTGGAATATGTCAGAGAAAAAAGTGGGGTTGAAAGGGACCAGGAAGGTGATGAGGTTTGGTGTAATGGCCTGGCCTCCCACTGGTTTGAAGCATGTTATTTCCACAGTAAGAAATACAATGTTTTCTGCTAAATTAATGAAGACTTTTTCCTCCCAGGAGTTTCCTCCCTGTTTTAATAATTTTAACTTTGGTGCGGAAGCTCCCTGGGCTCTTCTTAATTGAGCCACATACATCAGGGTCTTTAAATCCATTGCTTACAGGAATGTTTCTCAGGATTTAATACTTCTTATCCCTGGACTTTCCCCCAGGCTTTCAGCAGCCTTTATAAGGGAGCTAAAAAAACATATTTGTTATTCCAGTCTCGAACTTGCTTGCTCCATGTGCAGAGTGATGGCCTGAAAATTGGGCTGACTGCCTTTGCATTGGCATCACAGTGGCAGCTGCTGCTCAGTTGCTGATCTCTGATAATCCTTTCTTTCTTGCTGTTGTCTCTGTATTTCTGGTTATGTCCTCCTGAATTGTTTAGTCAGTGAGACAGGCTGTTGGATTTTCTTCCTCCAAAAAGACAGGGAGATGAAGAC
Source organism: Sialia sialis (assembly GCA_009812075.1). Lineage (NCBI taxonomy): Eukaryota > Metazoa > Chordata > Aves > Passeriformes > Turdidae > Sialia > Sialia sialis. The sequence goes on along the minus strand of VRYO01000638.1, from coordinate 6,211,262 downwards.
GAGCCTTTCAACCCTTGGACTTCCCTGCAGCCCTGTTGCTGTGATCTGGATTTCCCCTCCCTGGCTTTCATTAACATGAACAGAAATGATATTTTAAAAAAATACCTTGTGATATCTTCAGCCATTTCTCTTTCTGGTGACAAATGTGTGTGTGTGTAATTTAGGTGCTCCCTGCTTCTACTGCTCACTTGGCATCTGCAGTAGGTCAGGATGCATTGGGCTCTGGAATTGGTTCAGGTCCTCAGGAAGAGGATGGGGATGGAGGGGTGAAGGGAGTTGGAGCACCTCTGAGCTCAACAACCCCACTGCTGGGACTCGGTGTGATCCTGGTGCCACTCTTCTGTAGATTTTCTGGCTTTGCCTTGGCCTTGGACCATGTGGGAATCTCAGGGGATGATGACAGCAGATTTCCTCTCTGCTCTCTTCAGCCAAAGTAACCTGTTGGTTTTGTTCCTTTCAGGCCTTTTCACACTCCTGGTTGAAGATTTTGGTAAGTCCTAGAAACTTTTCTGAGAACTTGGTTTTGTGCCTGACATTACCCTGTCTTTTTTGGTGGGGCTTACACCAGCTTCTCTCCTTTGTCTGCAGGAGTCAAGGGAGTGCAAGTTGAGGAGATTTATGATCTGCAGAGCAAATGCCAAGGGTGAGTCAGAGGCTTGAGAGTGTGAGTTTTGTTAAGCAAAATGGTCTGTGGGCCTGGCAACTCATCACCAAGAGTTCATAGGGGCCCACGTGAGCTTGTCTGTCATGAAGATCAGAGCTGCCCCTGATGGGCCAGGAGCGTTTAATCAGGTTTGGGGCAGGTGGGGTACAGCCTCCAAGGGATTCATCTCCCTTTCACCATGGAGGGGTGGTGTAGTTGCAGTGTGAGCTTTCTTCCTGTCCTGGTGCTGTGAAATGGCTTTGAGGCTGTCGTTTCTTAAAAGCCATTGCTGAATTCCTCTCAAGAATGAATCCAAGGTAGTGTAAAAGGAGGGTCATTCAGTGGCCAGGCACTGTTCTGTAGGTCAGTCATTCCAGAGGGAAGTTTCCCATTTCTCTGCCTTTAACCTCTTAGGACTTGCCAAACCCCAAAGTTTTCCAGCTAGATTGTTGGCTGAGCCTGGAGCATCAGTGCAGGAGTGTCTTTTGTAGTGTTTGACTGGGAGACTGTGGCAGGGATCCTCACTTCCAGAAAGATGGCACTGGTTGTTCTGCTTTTCCACTCTCTCTTTGCTCTGCCTGTGGAACAGAAGGTTTCTAGTGCTGGGCAGAGCAGCCCCACTGGTGTGGTTGTTCCAAAGCACTGCAGCTACTGCTTTCTCTCTGCAGCCCCGTGTATGGGTTCATCTTCCTGTTCAAGTGGATTGAGGAGCGCCGGTCCCGCCGGAAGGTCTCCACGCTGGTGGATGAGACCTCGGTGATTGATGATGACATCGTCAATAACATGTTCTTTGCTCACCAGGTAGGCTCCACGTGGGGGGAGAGTTTGTGTGGGGTGTCTCCTCAGGGAAGCAGTGTGATCTTGCCGGTCATGAGGGCAGCTCTTCTTTCCTGGGAGCATCTTCTCTGAGCTGCAGCTTGGAGGGAGGGAGTCCAGTGAGGGCTGGGAGAGTGTTCTGCACTGTGAGCGGATGCTCATGGGCCATGCTGAGGCTCAATGATGCTGACTTCCCTGCTTCCTGTGGCAGCTGTCACAAGTGCTGATGGTTCTTATATCAGTGCTTTCAGTTGATTGTTGTCAACGCTGAGGGGTTGTTGAACTGCTGCCTTGTTCCTGCTGGTTAAGTTGGTCTTTGTGTTACTCCCCAGCTGATCCCCAATTCCTGTGCCACCCACGCCCTGCTGAGCGTCCTCCTGAACTGCAACAATGTCGACCTGGGCCCCACATTGAGCCGCATGAAGGATTTCACCAAAGGCTTTAGCCCTGAGGTAGGAGCGGGGCTGTGTAAGAGTGGCACAGGTGGCTCTGCGTCTTGCTCCCCTTTTGGGGTGATGCACTTAAAGAGCTGGCTCCTTCCCTGCCCTCTGTGGCTGCACACTGCAACAGGATTGCCTCTATTCTCTCTCATATTACTGCCTTGCTTTGCTCACAGGCTTGGTCCCCTTTAGGCTGGGCACAGCTCTGAGCCTCCTGTCATGTTACTCTCTGTAATCAAAACTCCTCTCTACTCCCTTCAGACCTATTGTGAAGTCTCTTTCTCTCCAGCTATAATTTCTTCAGTAGAAATTGTGTGCTTTTTCCATCTTGGACTTTACCTGTAACTCAGAAGACTAGAGGATATGCCTGAGGGTTTCTGTCCTGATCCTGTGGGTAGAAGGAGGGAGGGAGTGGAAAGGTGAAGCATTTTGTTTGTTCCCTGTCACTTCTCAGCTCTTCTCCTCTCTTGCTGTTGGCTGCAGAGCAAAGGCTATGCCATCGGCAATGCCCCGGAGCTGGCCAAGGCCCACAACAGCCATGCCAGGTGAGTGAGGCGTGTCTGCAGCTCCCTGTCTCTGGAGGAGACAGACTCTCCATGACCTGTCGCCCTTGCAGGCCAGAGCCACGGCACTTGCCAGAGAAGCAGAACGGGATCAGTGCAGTGCGGACCATGGAGGCTTTTCATTTTGTCAGCTATGTCCCCATCAAGGGACGACTTTTTGAGCTGGACGGGCTGAAGGTCTATCCCATTGACCACGGTAAGAGCCCACCTGTCTCTGCTTGCTCACGCAGGTGAATGGCACCCTGGTGCATCCAAATGATTGTTTGTCATTGCCTTTTAGTCTTAACTGGTGTTAGTGGAGAATCACTCAAGTGGCTCCTAGATTTGTCCTGAGTTTTGACAGCTAATTTTGGAGTCTGTGTGCTGGGGACTCTACCTAGAAAGCAGTTATTTCTAAATGCATTGCTTTTGTTTTTCCAGCCTTGCTATTTTCCTCCCAATATGCTCAGGGCCATGAAGTCCTTCAGCTCTGAAATAACTTCATATAGCAAGGAGAACTTATTTCCTCACTCTCTCCTTGTCCCAAATAACCACTGTGTGTTGAGGCAGCCCCGCCAAACAGATTGCACTGGGCTGCCTGGGTTACTCCCTTCTCTTACAACTTGACCCCTTGGTTCTGTCTTTCAGGTAGTTATTTATCCCTGCCAGGTTTCTGTCCTGATAAGGTACCTTAAGGTACTTTACCCCTTTGGTAAGGTACCCACTTCATGCACATGGTTTCCACATATGGGCTGCTTTGCTAAGCCCCTCTGTGTCTTGTTATCACAGGGCCTTGGGCAGATGACGAGGAATGGACAGACAAAGCCAGGAGAGTGATCATGGAGCGCATTGGCCTGGCCACTGCAGGGTAATGTCCTGGCCCATGGGATGAACACTTGCCATACTCCTCTGAATGATTTGTACTGTGGTTTCTTAGTGGCTGATGATGGAAGTGGGGTAGAGGTTGCCTATGGAGAGGTGCAGGTGCTCTGCCCCTTGCCTTCTCTTGCCTGCAGGGCACACAGAGAATCTGCTTTCTCTGTGTGATGCAGAGTCCCTGCAAATGCTGCAGAGCATTAAGAGTGGCCTGGTTAGGTCCCTGTTAGCTCAAGTCCATAGGAGGAGGAGTGGTGCTTTTGGTCTTGAGCTTGGCCTCTGGGATGCTTGGGCATGACAGTGACAGCATTTGGCACCAGGTTGCCTAAAGATGTTGTGGAATCTCTATCTCTGGAGATACTCAGAAGCTGTCTGGATGTTATCCTGGTGATACTGCTGGAGCAGGGCCTGGAGCAGATGACTCTCATAGGTCTCTTCCCACCTGAACCAACCTGTAACTCTGAGAGTGTTTTGTTTGGTAGCTGAACCTTGTACTGCTTCATCAGCCACAGTGAGATTTGACTTGGTTTTGGGGTGAAGCCTTGGTAGTGTTGGTATTAAATGCCCAGGCAGGAGGTGGGGATAGGGCTGTCTCCATGATGCTGTGGCGGCTGAGGGCTGCTGCCCTTCCTGCAGGGAGCCGTACCACGACATCCGCTTCAACCTAATGGCTGTGGTGCCTGACCGGAGGATGAAGTATGAGTCCAAACTGCACATTCTGAAGATGAACCGCCAGACTGTGCTGGAGGCCTTGCAGCAGGTAGGACAGCCCAGGCCCTGAGGGACTGCAAGCCTAGTGGGAGGAATAGGCTTTTTCAGGCCATCTACCTGTGCTGCCAGGGCCCTGGTTTTAGAGGTTTTGTTTGGCCGTGGGAAAAATCTTGTGGATACAGGAAATAGCCAGCCTTACTACTTGGCTGCTGCTGTTCACCTGGGAGGTGGCTCACATGTGTCATTTGTGTGCCTGGGCACTTGGTGCTGCCTCACCCTGGTGAGCTCTGCAGTGCTTGAGTGGGAAGGATGTGGTTTGGGTCATTGCTGGTCCAGCGTGCAGTTTCTATGTCATTTGCTTTCAAGCTTATCCGAGTAACTCAGCCTGAGCTGATCCAGACCCAGAAGTCTCAGGAGTCTCAGCCTGCTGAAGAGGCAAAGCCAGCCAGCAGCAAGACCGTGACTCCAGAGAGCACTCATGCAGGTAGGACCTTGCACCTGCAGTACAGCAGGTACCAGCAGTGTTGGCAGCCTGGCCTGTCATGGAGTGAGCACGGGGTGGTGACAGCAGCTGGCTGACCTGGGGTTTGGGGCAATTTTATTGTCAGCTTCACTTTCTTTTCCTGCTCCATGTGCATTGTGCTGGAGTGTGGGGATGCCTCTGTGCCTGGGGGAGTGTTGGAGGGTGTGAAGCTTGAAAATGGGAGGGCTGGAGCTTTGGGACACCAATGACAGACACAGGTGGGTGTGGTGGTCTGGAGGAGTGTAAGAGCTCTCATCTAGGTGAGTAAGGGGTGGTAGAAGAAATGGAATAAAAGGTGACACTGCTGGTGATGAAAGGCTCTGCTGTGCTTGTGTGGCAGATGGCACTGATGAACCCACCAGCCAGGGCCACCCCACGGCCACACAGAGCCCACCCAGCAAATCCAAACCGGTGCCAAAGGCAACAGCGAGTGGCATCAATGGGGCCCCTCCAGCAAACCCCAACCCCATTGTGCAGAGACTGCCAGCCTTCCTGGATAACCACAACTATGCCAAGTCTCCCATGCAGGTAGGCTGGGGCGCCAGGCTAGTGGCACACGTGATTCAAGCTGAGCTCTTTGCCTGCAGTCTCTCACCTCTTGTAGGACCACAGCTATCAGCTGGCCTAAGCATGACCCTCCTTGCAGCCAGCCTGGCCCAGCACCAACCCAGGCTGGGAGGGGAGAGGGTGAATAAAGATTGACCTGACAAAGGAGGTTAACACTAATGTGGGTAAACTGAGCAAAAATGGGGAAGGGTACCTGTTTCCTCTCAAAAGAGCCAAATCCTGGTTGGGCTTCCTCCTTGCCCTACTGCCAGCAGGCCTTCAGCAATGGTGTATTGCAGGAGGAGGAAGACCTTGCTGCAGGAGTAGGTCGCAACCGGGTCCCAGTCCGACAGCACCAGCAGTACTCAGATGATGAGGATGACTATGACGATGATGATGAGGAGGACGTTCGTAACACCAACTCAGCCATCAGGTGACAGCTTTGGCTGCTGGTGGGGGGCCAGGAGCTGACATTTGCAGAACCATCAGAAAGGACTTCCCTCATCTCTTTCCTTAGCTCTTGACAGTTCTGTTCTTCTCTTCACTTGCCATTTCACTTTTCACTCACTGGGTTTTGTGAAGCTGTTCTGTAGCTCTTTACAGCCATCTCTGAATTTCAGCTGCCCTGAGAGTAACTGTGTATTGGCAGCAGGCTTTGAGGAACCTTGGTTCCACAGTACCGATTGCCAGTTCAGCTCCTAGTGACACTGTTGATGTGCTTGGATTGCTACTAAGGCCAGAAGTTGGTGTCACAGCAAGGGAGCTTTGGAAGAAGAGCAGGGGGTACACAGCACCCTGTGTCCTCCAGCAGTGTAGGGATCCCTGGGACTGAGTGGCTCAGTGCTGCTGGGGTGCTGCAAAAGCAGACAGTGGCATTGGGGGTGATCTTGAAGTGTTTCAGACCTTGTTTCATCCCAGCAGGCAGCCTGAACTGCTGAGCACAGGGCTGGCAGTGTCCATGCTGGATCCCCACCTCCTTCTACCAGCTGCTCACCTTCCCTGCTGTGTTTCTGGGCAGGTACAAGAGGAAAGGGCAAGTGAAGCAAGAGCATGTGGCAGGGGCCGCAGATGGCCAGCTCTCTGTCCTGCAGCCCAACACCATCAACGTCCTGGCTGAGAAGCTGAAGGAATCGCAGAAGGATCTTTCCATTCCCCTGTCCATCAAGACGAGCAGCGGCGGGGGAGCCGCTGTGGCAGTGGTGACCCACTCCCAGCCCTCCCCCACCCCCAGCAACGAGAGCACCGACACCGCCTCCGAGATCGGCAGCGCCTTCAACTCCCCGCTGCGCTCTCCCATCCGCTCGGCCAACCCCACGCGCCCCTCCAGCCCCGTCACCTCCCACATCTCCAAGGTGCTGTTTGGGGAGGAGGACGGGCTGCTGCGCGTCGACTGCATGCGCTACAACCGGGCCGTCAGGGACCTGGGGCCCATTGTCAGCTCCGGGCTGCTGCACCTCACTGAGGATGGCGTGTTCTGCCCGCTGGCTGCTGCAGGTAAGTGCCTGCCCTAGGGTAGTGGTGTCTCACTTGACGTGACGTGACAGTGTCCTCTGACTTAAGGGGTGAATGCCAGTCCTTCGTGGTGGCTCCTAACACTTCTCTGACCCCATGTGTAGATGGGAAAAACTCCCCCTCTTCCATCAAACCCAGTGAAGAGGCCCCGGTTGCGATCAAACTGGAGGAGAAGGAGGGCAGTGAGGCCAGTGACAGCAAAGAGAAGGTGGGACTTGGCAGGACCAGTGATCACCCTGGGGGGGAAAAGTATTCTCCCAAGGTGAGTTTTGTGCTGCGACAGTCCTGGAACGTGGAGCTCACCTGGAGGCGCAGCAGCGCTGGCAGTGACTGAACTGCATGTGTACGCTGTCCCCTCGCGTGTCGTCGCAGCCGTGCCTCAAGGCACAGGGCAGTGCAGGTTTTGTGCCTTGTGTGATCTTGGGGACCTTTGCCTTGGTAGTGAGCACATCCCTGTCTTTGCAGCTGAGGTGTTCAGCCTGCTGTGCTCTCCTCTGAGCCAGGAGCTGGTGAGACCCTATGTCCCCAAGTCCCAGCCTGTCTGTGCCCTCCAGCCAGGGGCAGGACCAGGCTCAGGCAGCACAAGTGCACCAAGGGCTCCCTGGAGGAGAACAGGGTAGAAACTGCTATTCCAAGGGAAGCCTTCAGATTTTTTTGAGGAAAGCAGGCCCTGGGGAGTGGGGTGTGTTTCTGGCACATAGGCTGCCCTTTCCTCTGTTCCAAAACCAGGTGTATTTGGGCTGGGGCAGAACTCGCCTCCCCTGGGGCTGTCCATAATGAATTCCCTACAATGAACTGATCTCTGTTTTCCCCTGGTGCATGTTTTTCCTTTGATGAATCATCCCTCTCCTAGCACAGAGAGGAGCATCTGCCAGCTCACCCTGCTGGCTCCTGGGCTGTGGCTGAGTCTATGCTCATGTTTGGTCTGCTTGATACTGGTAGGAGCTGCTGGCACTGCTCAAGTGTGTGGAAGCAGAGATTGCAAACTACGAAGCCTGCCTGAAGGAGGAGGTAGAGAAGAGGAAGAAATTCAAGGTGTGTTTCTGACTTGTTTGCACTTCTGATTCAGCAGCCCAAAGGCTTTTGTCTGGGGTGGTTTTATGTAAAAATGGAGGGAGAGTGGTTCAGCTGAGAATGGCAATGAGGAGCATTCAGAGTCTCTTCCCTGTTACCAAACAGCCCAGTGGGGCAGAGCTCTTACCAGGATAGACCACAGCCCCAGGGCAGGGTGATACAGTGCTGGGATGAACATCAGCACTGATAGAAGGCAGGGGAGAGTCAGCAAAGATACCTCATCCTAGCTGCCCTTTGTGGAACATGCTGGCATCTGAACTGTGATGGAGACAGTCCCAGTTGTGCACTAGCCCAAGATAGGCTGAGGGGTGGGTCTCTTCCTGCTTCAGTCTCCTTAGTCTGTGGGCTGGGGCAGGCATGCCAGTTTTGTCCCGTTAGCCTTGAACTCTCCCTTTTCCCTGCCCCCTACTTGTGGATTATTTGTGGATTTGTCTTTTTGTAGATTGATGACCAGAGGAGAACCCATAACTATGATGAGTTCATCTGTACCTTCATATCCATGCTGGCCCAGGAAGGTGAGCTGTGCTCATGGGGCAGAGGGTTTGGGTTCAGCTGGGGGAGCTGCACTGAGTGTGATGGAGCAGCAGCTGGGAGCCTGGGCCACTCACCCTGTTTAGACCAGGCCTGGGGCACAGGCTGATGCCTAGTCTGGGGAGCCACAGATCTTTGCTTTCTCCTTCCAATTTATAGTCCCAGGAGGTGCCCATGATGGCTTTTGAGTGAGAGAGGCAGGGCCGCCCTGTGGCATGGGTAAGGCCAGCACTCCAGGCCGCATGTATGTGCTCTCCCTGCAGGCATGCTGGCCAGCCTTGTGGAGCAGAACATCTCAGTGCGCAGGCGGCAGGGAGTCAGCATCGGCCGCCTGCACAAGCAGAGGAAGCCGGACCGCCGGAAACGCTCCCGCCCCTACAAAGCCAAGCGCCAGTAGCCGGAGAGCCAAGACTGAGAAACAGCACTTGGGCTTAGTGGCTTTGGGCACTGGCACTTGGATCTATATTACCCTTTGCCCAAAGAAGAGGGACCATAGTGACAAGCCTTCTGCCCAGGTGGAGCCTGGGGACACAGGAAAGTTGGGTTTTTCTGTGCGCCTGAGCTGTGAAAGGCAATAACCTGTCTGGAGGAGTCCCTGCAGCAGAAGGGAGTCTGGAGAGCTCAGCTGCCTGACCATGCCATGGCAGCACCCAGGCATCATCACCTCCGTGTCAGCACCCTGCCTGAGGACTGAGCAGAGGAAAGGAGCCCAGCCAGCTGGGTCTGGCATTGTGGGAATGCTGGCAATGCCCATGTAAGGCTGTGCTGGCCACAGCTGGCAAGGGCTTGTGTCCTCCTGTCTCTGGACCTTCAGCTCTGTGCTTCCCTGAGATGTTCATACCTGTTTTCTATCCTTGTCCCTCCCTTCTCCAAACTCATTTTTAGTCCTAACCCAGGCTTTGGCCATTCTTAGCAAGGTGGCTCCAGGATAGAGCCGCTTCTGCACCGCCCAGTGCTTGGTGCTGCCTGAGTTCGTGGGGCTGGTGACACCTCCCCAGTGGGCCATGGCAGCTCTGTTGCTGGATGAGGCTGAGTAGGCTCATCTGGGAGCTGGGCCTTGTGCCCAGGCCTCTGTGGTGGTGCTGAGGTTGGCCGGTGCCTCTTGCTGCCCTGGCTGCTCTCCTTGTGGCCCTGGCAGTGCCTAGGGAGTCACACAGAATTGACCAGGCCCAGGCCTCAGAGGCCCTGTGAATTATGAACAGACCAGGTGCAGATGGTGGCCTTGGTGGTGCTGGGCATGGCACGAGGGTGGACACTGGCTGTGGCTTGGTGAAGCCTCTTGGCAGGGGGAGATGTGGCTGGTTGCTGCAATAGTGGAGGTGGGATGGGGCAGTGGAGGGAGCCCACATCTCTTCCGCCTGGCTGGCTGCTAACCAGAGCTTGCTGGTACAGCCTGGCTGCCTATTGCCTCCTGCCAGCCCTCAGGAGCCTGGCAGGAATCTGAGATACCAGAGGTGAGCACTGCTGTCCAGCGATATCCTGGGGTGGAGCTGCCACAGGAGAGGACTGATGTTTTTTTCAATATGTGTACAGATCTTGACTATGGAATGAAACCGTTCTTTTGGTATTTGTTGAAGGAAAGAAAATCCTTCTGTCTCTTGCTGTATCTAATATCAAGTGCTGTAAATAATGGATTTGTCTGAAGGAATAAAGCTATCCTGTAATGGCCAGCCATGGAAGAGGTATATGAGGGAAGGGGTGGAGGGGCAGGGAGCCCCAGGCCCTGTTTTCCCTGCTGGCAGCTCTTCTGTGGAGTATAGATTTGACGTTATCAGGGGGAGAGCAACAACACTAGGCTAAATTTATTGATATACCTCACCAGGGGAAGGGCAGGACTCACCTCAACAGGAGGGCCAGAGGAGAGGGAGGCAGCAGCCTGGCTCAGGCCTTCAGCTGCAGTGGGTTCCTGGGCTGGCTGACTGCGTTTCCTGGCTAAAAGTCCAGGGCACAGATCAAGGCTGTGCCTCGTTTGATCCAGTGCTTCTCCGGCTTGTCCGTAGGGATCTCCACAGCAATCACGTAGTTGGTGGAGTGGCCCGTTGTTGACAGTGTGCCTGTAAAGGGGAAGCAAGGGTCTGAGGGTGGTGATGCTGCACATGGACCAGGGAATCCCAGACAAGTGACCCCAGCCAGCAGCCCTTGTCCCCACCCTAAGCCAGATGACCGGCTGAGCAGGGCTGGGGTAGAGCCTGGCCATGGGCACTGCTGCAGAGCCAGGGTGCCTGGCTGTTCCATCTCCACAGCAGGAGAAATCTTTTTTCCCTGGCTGGCTACTGCCATCAATAGTTTGTTCCGTGCCCCTAGATGGCAGAAAGAACTCCCTACTGCCCCTCCTGGGCTGCCCCTGCAGCTTCTGGAAATCTGCCTTTAGGGCACCTACCTGCGCGAGTGAGAGTCTTATAGATGGGGCACAGGTAGGAGCCAGATTCTGGAGGCTTGCGGTTGGGGACAGGCACCAGCCAGATGACAGCCATCTCTGTGTAGAGTTCCTTGGGGCGTGACTCTGCCAGCCGACCCGCAGCAGCATCCCAGCGAGCTCCCTCCAGGAACAAGCCGTGGATGTAGCAGCCCACGTTGGGCTGGCGCTTCAGCTCCTTCACCGACTCCTTCATGACCTGCCCATGAGAGGGGCCGCCAGGCCCTCGCTCAAGGCGTGTTCCTGGGGGCTCAGCCCCAAGAAGCCTCTTAAGCAGCTCTTAGTTAAGCCAGTGCTGCCAAAGGAGAGCATGCCACAGCTCTCAGAGGGGCAGCTTGTGAAAGCTGCTGGAGGGGGATGTGAGCAGGTCTGCAAGCAGAAGCCTCTGCCAGCCTTGGAGAGGTGTCTGGCAATGTGCGTGGGTGGGTGAATGTATCCAAGCACAGAGAGGATGATGGGGCCACAGGCAGCTATGCAGCCTGGTGGCTTCACCTCTTGGGCAGGTCAGGGCCTTTGTGGCCTTCTAGCAGCAGATTCCAAATAAATTCAGACTCTCCACTTGATTTACTGACCTTGAAGCTAAATGAGATGGTGTCAATGGAGATGACAGACTTCCTGGCAAAGTTCTGCAGCGTCCCAGTGAGGAAGGCCTGGGGGAAGAAGAACCCACTGATCCAGAACACGGAGGGGATCCCATGGCTGATCCAATTCTGCAGGAATTCAATCCGCTGCACCAAGTCGTTCACCCACGATGCCAACGGCTTCAGTGATGGATAGGCCTGTGAGGCACCCACAGAAGGAGGTGCTGAGTGCTGTCAGGGACAGCCTAGACGTTGTGCCTCAGCTGCTGAGAGCTGCCCAGAGCCCAGGGGCTGGGAACAACTGGGAGCTGCACTAGGCAGGAGACATCTCCATGCCAGGAGACTAACAGCCAGCTCCATGGGAGACAGCCCAGTCCAGCAGCAGTTGCTAACCCATTCCTCTGGTTTGAGTGAGCTCTGGTGGGCAGCTGAGCTGGCTGGGGCACATACCTTGGCATTCCATATTTCAGGAACAGTGTTGTTGTACAAACTGATCGCCATCAGCTCCAGCCGAGAGGACATCACAACCAGACCCTTGAGAGCTTTCAGCAAATCCTTCAGACTTAAGGCAACCTCCTCCAGGAGCTTGTTGTACCTACAGAGAAATGCCAGAAGGACCACAGTGACTCTGTTTATACACAAGTGAAACTCCTCCGTGTAACTCCCAGCCCCAGTATTCTCAAGAAGGTCTCACAGCTGCTCCCCCAGCCCTAAATTGCTGATTGTTACAGATGGAGCCAGAATCAGCTCAAGGTCCTACCTGGGACAACACAATTGTTAGTCTGACTGCCAACCCCCACTGTTGTGCTCAGTAATCAGGTTCCCCAAGGGTGCATGGCAGCAGGGGCCTGCATATCTCTGCTGTTCCCTAGGATGTGATCCCACAGGAGTTTTACCTGATCACCTCCTGCACCAGCACTGTGTTCATGGATTCTTCATAGAGCAGTGGGTATTTGCGGATCACTTCCTGCACGTTCATGGGGTTCGGCAGCTTTGCCAGGATGTGATTGGAGGTCTCCTCCACAATCTGTAAGGAAAGCAGCAAGTGGCAGCATCCTTCTAATCCAGCCCTATGGCTGCTGAGAAGGGGGAGAGCTGGCATGGCAGTGCCATGGCTGGCGCCTAGCAGGCAGAGTGGCACCTGCTGAGAGCAGGTGCTTGTGGTCACTGCCCACACTGGGCACTGGCTGCCAGAGCATTGACAGGACTGGGGCACCCACCTCTTCCCTGCTGCGACCTCCCAGTGTGATGGTCTTGGGCTGCATCTGTGCAAGGGCTCCCAGCAGAGCAAAGGTCTCATTCTGAGCGAATGTGATGTCAGCATTGTCATGTAAACCAAAGAGCTCCGGGCTGTCGTTCAGAGGCAGGCCCTTCACGTATTGGAGGTAGCCCTGGAAAGAAATCAACATAGACTGTGAGGCTAAGACCAGCTGAAGATCCCCAGGTTCTTACGAACTTATATTCCCCCAGGGACCTGAAAATGCAGTGGGTTTCAGAGAGGAGACTTTTTGCGCTGGGACAATCCCCCTACATCTATGAGCTGCAATTTGTGACTTGAGTACTTACATTGAGGTCAGAAGAGGTACTGATCTGCTTGTAGATACCTGATTCAGAATAGGTAAAGTCAGGGTTTAAAACCTCAGGTTTGTAGAAATCTTCCAAAATGCTCATGATGCAGCGCCGGTCCCAGTCGTCGGTCACGCGGCCGCCGTAGTTGATCTCCCCAGCTGTGTATTTCAGAACCTGCAAGAGGCCTCACCATGGTTCTGATCCATGTCTGCATCATGAACCTGTTCCCTTGCAGGAGGGGCAGCTCTCACCTTGTAGGGAATATCTGCATATTCGTTCAAGAACATTTGCAGCTGACTGATGCAGATGCGGAGGTCTCCGTCTGTGAACTCATAGGGGATATTGAACCCCAGAGGGCCAAACTTTCTCCTCTCCAGCATGTTCCCATGGAAGAAGCAAAGCGACAGCAACAGGGATTTAAACTCTGTGACCTGCGGGAAGAGGGAGGGGAGCGGCTTAGACACCCTTGGAGAGAGTCAGGTTCTGCTGGGACCTGGCAGAGAAAATGTGCCAATTCAGGAGTGCCAGCTGAGGCTTAGAGAAGGGGGAACCTCTGTCAGGCTGCTCTGCTGGGGAAGGCCATAGCTCATTTCTTGCTCAAAGAGAGCTGCCTAAGTGCCTTATGCCAGGCCTCCAAAATACTGTTGCTTCTGTTTTTCAAAGTAAAACTTCCAAGTGGCTCTTCACAGATGTGAGTTTAGCAGAAACACCTCCTCCTCTAGCACATGGATTCTCTAATGGGAAAGAAGATCTGTGTCTGGAGAGGTGCAACATTCAAGTGGAAAGCATATATTGGAGCAGGCACAGAATGGGGACAACAAACCAAAGCCTGATCTGGGTCTTACCTTGATGCAAGAATTCAAGAAGTCATCACTGAAACTAATGTAAGACTTGAGCAGGTTGGCCTTGACCCCACGGGGGGGCTCAATGGTCATCTTGGAGCCATTCTGGAGAATAGACACAGGGAAGTTGTTGCTCGGTAGACTGGTGAGCCAGAGGCGAAAGTCTGGATGCACCTGGAAGTCCAGAAGGCAGCAAATGCTCAGAGGGTGCAGGCACAGCCCCCGCAGCTGCTCCTGCATTGACCCTATGGGTCTACAGGGAGCTTATGGACGGTTACTGAACTAGAGCTGGGCTCCTCCCGGGCTCCAGCCTCCTGCCTGTTATCCTCAGAGTGGGCATCTGCTCAGTAAAACATTTCACCTTGCCAGGGTCAATGGCCTCGATGAGTCTCTCCAGTGAAGGCATCCAGCTGGGGGCCAGGTGGCAGTTCTGGAAGAAGACCCAGTTGCCCTGCTCCATGGCATTGTTCAGCATGGCTTCTGCACGGGGACCCTGCAGAGGCAGAAAGGGAAAGCTCAGAGACTCTTCCCATGGCGCACTGTGTTTGGTGAGCAGGACAGGGAGGCAGCTCCCTGGAGCTGGGTGGAAGGACCACAGTCCAGAGCTACAGCCTGGCCTTGCCCCCATGGCTCATCTGGATCTTTGCTGTTTGATGGCACAGCAAAGTTATTTTACAGCTTGTACAAGCCTGTGAGGGATAGTGAAGGGAATAGAAGGACTGCAGATGGATTCTGGAAGTTAGCGGGCACTGTAGTGGGAGCTGCCAAGGGGTAGAAGCAGAAGGTTGGTGACTAAGGGCCCTGGAATATGAAGGTGTTTTCAAAGTGCTGCAAGTGTTTGACCTACTTGGAGCTTAGTGAGGTTGATATGAGTGCCAGGACACCGCTGTTCCAGGTATGAACTGACAGCTCACCTGTCCTTGGCCCAGAGAAATGGCAGAGAGCTTTTGTGCGAACTTCATTTCTTCAGCAAATTTGTAGAGGTCGGCAGCGGGGTCAGTGCCTGGGGACAGCACAAACACCAGGGGGGTGGTGGCAGTGGAATCCCTAAACACGACTGAGAGGTCAGTGGTCTGCAACAGAGAGTTGGTCACAGTGGAGAAGCTGTAGTGGAACCATGCAGCACCTCCTCAGCATTCCTGGCCTCCAGCTCTCCTCCAAGGCCCCAGTGTCCTCTTGGGTGCCAAGGCCAGGACCATGATCCCATCCCACATACAGCTCTCCTGTGGCCACATTATGGTCAGGCCATGAACCACTTTCCCATTTGTCATCTGAAATCTTCCTTTGTATATCTGCAGTATCTGCCCCCTCCTAGTGTGGTTTAACTGGCGAACACCATCAGGCACTGTGGCTGTAGAGGGGCACGAGCACCCTCACTGTAATTGGTGGCCCACTGAGCACAATCTCTAGGCCTTCTGCTCAATTTCTGTCCCCATCAGCACCTGCCCTTGGCTGGTTACCTGTGGCTCAATGAAGCGCTGATCCAGGTTCAGCACCACAAAGTCCTGCATGGCGTTGGTGATCTTGTCTCCACGCAGACAACGCAGAACCAGCAGCTTCTGGAAGGCATCAAGCCCATCTTCCCACTTCCCAGGCAAAAGCTCTCTGCAAAGTAATTAGGTACATTTTGAGGGAATGTGCCAGATCCCACACTACACAAGAAGTACCCAAGTTGCCTGCAGGCAGCTACTGGGGATTTATAAGATACAAGGACTTTCCAGTCCTTTGGCTGAGGTTTTTGTCTGCAGCTCTGAAACCATCAGCAGGCAAGCCACAACTGCTTCCACTGGGGAAGCAGCAAATACTGTTGGGATAGGGCATTGAGATAAAGCTCTGCCTCGGGCAAGCAGTGGTCACCCCTGAGCAGACAAGGCAGTGCCTCCTACTTTCCCTTGCATGGCACTGCACTGGGAGCAGAGCTGGCACTGTGGCTGCATCAGCTACTCTTGCTCTCCCAGGGATGCCATGTGCAGCAGAGCTAAGCTGACAAAGCAGGAGACACTTGCCTGTGAGGGTTGTGGCTGTCAAAAATGGTCCTGAACTGTTCAAGGTGGTCTGCAAAATCGTTGTCGAAGCCAGAGAAATTATTCAGGCTGCTCAAGGCCAGGATGTCTCCCCACGCTCTCTCGTTCAGCCAGGCTGGAGCTGGGTTATTCTTCATCTCCTTTATGGCCCCTCCTGACAGCAGGTACCGCCACTCATCCTGGGAACCAGATATGATTTGGTCATGAACAACAGCCTACCCTACGAGCCTAAGGCACATGATACCATATCCAATTAAAAAGCTGTAGTATCCTTCTGGCTGCTCTTCTGCCAGGTGTGTGTGTGTCAAAGAGTAACTGAACTGGAGGGTCTGGTGGGATCAACACACTGCTCAGCTGCCACTCTCTGCTTAACTCCACGTGCTCGCTCTGAACTCATTAACCTTTGCAGCAGTCTGGCTGCAAACTGGAAAAAGCTGCAGGTGATTCAGGCTAGGCAGCTCTGTGTGTAGACACAGAGAGCAATTTGAAAGCTGAATAAAGACAGAGGCCCTGTGTTTTTCCAGCAGGCTGCCAAGCGAACCCTGGGAAATAAGGCTCCCTTTCCACCCAGCACACAGTTCCAGGGACTGAACAGGCTGTGCTTGAGCTGTCCTGATGGGATCCCTTCAAGGACTGAGATGACTTGCTCACCATATTGATCTTCCCCTCATTCATCAGAATGCGGGCGCTGACCAGGAAGGCAAACATGAGCTTGTGCTTCTCGAAGAGGCTGCGACACACGTTGCAGTAGAGACTGAAGGTGATGTAGTTGTTGATGTTCTGCACCCGCTCTGGCAGCTCATCTGAAAAAAAGGCAACAACCAGACAAGGGTGATTGGTGCCATGGATGATGGTGGTGCTCTCCACACCAGCTTTGGGCTCCTGGTCACAGAGGTACAGCCACAACCTGTCCAGGAAGGACAGAGGCTGCTCTCACATGCAGACCATGTGCAGATGTGGGGTGAGGGAGAGGATAGGAGGGGGGCTGTTCTGAACAGGCACCTGCTTTCTCAGAGTTACGGATCCCCAAGAGGAAGATGTTGAGGAACCACTCGAGTGAATACTGGTACATGGGGTCCACACTGGACAGGTCTGAGACACAGAAGTAGAGGATCTGCGAGCGGACAGCCACAGGCACATACTGCATGCGAGTGATGTTGATGTCCTTCTCTGTCTGCTCTGCCACCATGACCTTGGCCTGGGGGACAGAAGCAATATCAAGTTAGTGGAGTGCTGGCAGAAGATGCACAGTGGCAGCAGGGAAAGCACCTTTCACTTCTGACCTGGATCTCTCCTGCCTTCAGCTTGGATGCCTCCAACACTTTGATGAGCTCCAAGTCATCTACAGGGTTTCCTTCAGAAGTGCTGAGCCGATACAGGATCTGGTCTTCTATATCCTTTAGTTCCTGACGCATCTGGGCATTGCTAACAATTAGCTGGTTTCTGTCTTCTTCTAAGTCAGGCCGCTCTGCAGCCACTACTTCTCCCAACAGTTGGTCTTCCAAGCCACTATAACAAAAGTCATGGAAGTGAGGGTGGGGGGTGAGGGGGCAACATGTGAGGACTGCAAGGAATGAGTCTGAGCAGGATGGGCAACTAATGGGGTAAAAGGAGATACCTGGGTGAGAGGGTGAAGTTGATAAGGGTGAGCTTTGTGGAAACCTCAGGGCTATAGTGAGGGTTGGGCAGCTTGGTGGTGATGTACATCTTGAAATCATCATGGTAGGGGATCACTGTATCCCCCAGCTTCAGCACGGTGCTGCCTTGCTGTTTGAAGGTCTGTACCAGAAAACAACAAATACAGGAAGGCTGTGATGGCTACCTCTTGTGAGGAGAGGCATCCTGCTGTGCCCTGGGCTCTGAAGTGGGGCGAGTCTGAAGGCTCCCAGGACAGAGGAGCTCCAAGTCTCCCTGCAGAACTAAAGGCCTAAACGTGAAGACAGCAGTAGTACTTCATGGCCCTGCCTCCCAGGCAGAAGACCAGTGGGTGCAGGAGGCTACGTATCAGTATGTTGGAGCCCTAGCCAAGGCATGGGACTCACTCATCCATGTGAGTTCTGCCTGCCCATGGAGACCTACGAACGCACCACACCCCATGGCACCCTGGCCAGCTGGCCCCTTACAACTCAGCCAAGTACCCACTGCCCTCCTTGCCAAGGTGAGACATAGGACCTCTTTCAGCAGGACAGGCTCAAGGACTGGATCCAGCTCCTCGCCGACATTCTCCAGCAGGAAGGGCTTCCCAAAGGTAATGGTGTTTTCCAGAGTGGAGAGGAAGTCCCGGTCATTCAGCTTGGCCACCTCCAAGCTGTTTGCCCTCTCCTGAAAGGCAGCAGGGGAGGGCAGGGTTTATGTGGTTTCCTGCCACCTTCACATCCAGCTCTGCACCTCTCACTGGACTGATTTTTAGCTCCCTGGGGCAGCAGAAATAATGTATTTTCTTGCTCAGCTAAACTATGGCTATTTTGGCAAGTTTATCCTACATCAGCAGGCACTAGAGACAGCTCAATGAGGCAGCAGAAAAGGGGGGAAATAAGGACAATCTCCTTCGCAGCTATACCCCTCTAGAGCCCCACACCGTTAATTCAGGGCAGAGCCTACAAAGTGAGAGCAGGTGGGTGAGAAAAGTCCTCAAGGAGCAAAACGGGAGCAGCTGCTTCAGCCTCCTGCCTGATCCTTCAAAAGGGCAGAAGACATTGTAGTCAGTGTTTTTAGCACTTTGGCAGTAGGGACTGCACTCAACAGCCAGGTAATACTACCCTGATTCCTCTGTGCTAGAAACCTGAAAACCATTATGGGACATGTTGGTGTTGTTTTGTGAGGTGAAGGCTCCCAGAATGTTAGCTGGGACAGCCAGTGTGGGAATCTGATTTGCTTGCTGCCTTACTTGCTTACATGAGGGCTCCTCCTGCCCTGTGCTGCTTTCCCCGAGAAGGGGAAATCCACCTGGGATGAATTTGGATATGGACACTGACTGGTGCTGGTTGGGTTGGGCTGGTGTTGCATAGGGTTTTTTGCAGCTCTGGAACCCAAAGCCTGAGGTTGTTCTGCACAGCTCCTGACAGAAAGCTGTTTTCCCTGTCCTGGCAGTCCTGGCTTTCCTCCCCATAGCTCTTACCAGATTCTTGATCCACTTGTTTGCTTGTCCTTGTGGGTCTATGTAGTGAGTCCAGCGCAGGGAGAATCGGGTTATTACCCCATTCTCCACAGACAGGGCATCATTGGGTAAACCAGCAATCTAGCAGGGTAGAAAAAGTTGTTGGGACACCTGGTGGGGCACATAGGTGACCAGAGAGAAGCCCTTGCTGCCCTGGTCCCTGAGTCCTCTCAGTGGGAGGATAGGGGATGGTGGTGAAGGTACCTCTTCCAGTAGCCAAGCCCTGGGATGGGGCAGTGCTGTGGAGTCAGGCATGAGCAGGCTATGGCCAGAGCTTGGCTCTGGGCCTGGGGTTTGTAAAGAATAAGCCTTACAGGTCAAGGCTGATGGCCTCTTTGCTGCTGCCCAGCAATTCCAGAATTGCCTGGCAGCAATTCCAGTTCTGCAGTGTGGAGATACTTGGCCGTTATCTAGCTGCTTGGTTTGGGGCCTGTGGTTTGGTCCAGGAGATCCTGGTAAGTGGTGAGCTGTTTTAGCTCTTTACCTGAGGCCCCTCCTTCCTCAGGTACTGTTTGGTTTGGGTTTTTTTGAAACTTGCCTGCCAGGAGCGGATTTCCACAGGGTCTCCAAGGGTGTTGATGAGGCTTGCATCATCACTGTGGGGAATGTCGTTTTCGGCCAGCTCCCTCATCCACTCCTTGGACAATGCTAGTCGGTAGTCTCCCTGCCATGAGAAACACCATTATAGCCTTTCTTTACGTTGCAGCTGGTCTGTTGTATCTAAACCCTCCTCTTCCCATTCAATTGGGCCCTGTGCAGCCTCTGGCACAAGTGGAGAAAGATCCTGGAGAGATCTCGCACCTTTGTGCTGGCCAAGACAGCAGAGCTGCAAACTGAGTGCTGAGCACTACACACTTACTGTGAAAGGGCCCAGGTAGGCCACAAAGCCAGCTGCAACCAGCACGTCCCCAGAGCTGTTGGTTATTTTGTCATCCAGGCCCTCCACAGTGTCCTGCCAGCGTACCTTCTCATCAGCCAAGCTGTTGATGAGCTGTGGGATTAGTGGCACATGTGAGAGCTGCTGTGTGGTATAACCTTGTGGCCTGGACCTGCTGCTGTCTGGATAATGCTGCAGGTGATTGTGGTCACCAGAGGTTGGGGTGGTCCCTGACATATTCTGAATTCTGTTCTTGGCTTTAAGCACTCAGTCCTGGGATTACTGAGCTGCTCTCAGATGTCCTGAATACCCACTGTTAGCTAAGGAAGCTGTGCATGGAGGACAGCAGTTTTGTACGTCAGTGCCTGGCTAGCTTAGCTTTTTGTTGAGCTGCTGAGACCAGGCCAGATAGCTTCATTCTGGGATTGTCATGAGCTGCAGGCACATGGATATTCTCACCACTGTGCTGTTTGAGCTGAGCTTGAGTTTCTACATACAAGCAGGCAGAACCCAGCTCTGTCCCTTACCACATCGGCTCGGGCCAATCTCTCTATACACTGCTGACACTTCCTCTCCAACTCCTCCTTATTGGCTTTGCAGGCCTCATACTTGGCTTGCAGTGTGGCAATGCCATCTTCAACCTCCTTCAGGCGTTGCTTAGCTTCATCAAGGATCAGCTGAGTGGCACGCAGGTCCTCCTCTGCCTCCCGCAAGGCTTTCTGGGGAGATGCACAAGTTAATAGTGGGTCTGTTGGGTATGTGGTCCGACTGTTTCCCAAAAGCCAGAGATCTTCAAGCAAGACTTGGTTTTCTATAAAAGCACTTGCTGGTAAGTACTAGCTACTGCTATCTCAATATCTCAGTCAATCCAATCCCTGGATGACAAAGGTGTTATGTCCTGACCTGCAGAATGTGGCAATTCCCAGCATTCCCTGCAGAAGAGAGCTGCTACTACTGTGTTCCTCAACACCAAAAGCAACCGGGTCAGAGAGTTTCTTACCCGCTTGGGCTCCACAACCTTGGCCACAAAGTGGTACTTGTGCATGGCACGCACCCACTGGCAGATGGAGGTACAGGCTTTGGAGACCTTGGCGATGGCAGCTGGCTGAAACTCCTCATTGTCAATGTAGGGCTGGATGGCCTTGATCACAGCATCTGGAATATTGTCCTGCAAAGAACAGGGGGAAAGAAAGACTTTCCTCAGTCAGATCTCTAGTATCCTCATCACTGATCTCCTACGGGCTTCCCCCAGAGGCAGCAGCACCCCAGGACCTGACAAGATGGTCAAGGCATCACACCGGAGCAAGAGGAATCGAATAGCTGTATGTTGAGGTCTGGGAGCCACAGCTGTGGGACTGGGTAAATCCCTTCCCATACCAGTTCTATTTAGCTCTTCACACAAAAGAGTGGGACAGAATGTGAAGATGTGTGTCTGGATCCCATTGTCCAAGGCAATGAAGTACACCCAACTCACATGAGGGCTTCCAGGCCAAATACACCCTCATCCTTGGAGTTGCTGAAGGATGTTGCCCACAAGGAGCTCAGTTTGTTACTGCTGTGAGCAGGATGTCTATGAGACAATACCTGATCCCAGTCACAGCTTCCTTCTGCCACTGCTTACCTTATCATAATCATACAGGCTGTTCAGGAACTGCACTGGGTCCTGGAGAAGGGCCCTGCCTGGCTCCCAGTAATCATCCACCTTGGTGCCTAGCTTTTCTCCTGCTACCTTTTTGGGCTTTTTTCCATGCATAATGCAGACAGCTTCGATCACAATCTTCACACCAGGGGGAGGCCGCTGCAGGGCTCGTACCTGCCAAACCCAAATGGAAATAGTTGGGCTAACCTGATTTTCTGGAAGATGGGGTGCTCATCCCTCCCTCAGCTGGGCCAGAGGAGACTGAGACCAGAGGTAGGACACTTAGAGGGTGCAATACACAGGCAGGAAGGACAGAGGCATTTGGAGGGAAAGCTAGTTATCAGAAAGGGCATGGAACCAGTGAAACATGGGCTGAAAAAGCCTACTCTGCTACTCAACATGTGTGTCCCTATGGGATGAATATATCTTGGCAAAGGAGCTAAATCTGTATGGCCCGAGGGAGAAGGCTGTATGGAAATGGGACACAGGCAGGTTTTCTCCCTTATTCTATGGGCTCTCACTTGTCTTGTACCCCACTACAGCAATGAGCTGGTCTTCAGCGCTTTTGGAGGCACTGCTTGAGTCTCCTCTCAAGCACCTGATACCTAGGAGTGCTGCTGCAGCACCCTTGAGATGGCTGTGAGTGTCAGGACCTCTGAGGATGACTCCTGCTTTTTTCCTTCTAGTGCTGACTATCCTTGCCATGTTCAGCTGGAGACATTCCCAGTCCTTCCCACTGGACTCTGTCACCAGAGCAGAGGACTTTATGGCAAAGCTGAGGTTGATCCACCCCCATGCAGACACCCTCTGTGAGAAGGAATTAGAGTGGCTCTTTGACTGCCCTAAGACGAAGCAATTCCTTGAGTGGTTCTGCAGCGTGCTGGGTGAGGAGAATGTGCTGAGCCCAGCTGAGGTGGAAGCCTACGAGGCTCTGCTGGCTACAGGTAAACCCATTTTGGAAAATGAGGCCCTGAAGGTGTGTTGCCAGGTCCTGCAGCTCCCAGGCTCAATAGCAGATGAGGGCCCCTCTCAAGAGGCCTTGCAGCAGGAGCTTCAGGAGCTGAAGCACTGTTATGACCACCAGCTCTGGAGGTGGAGGAAGCTGTTGGCTTGGACAAACAAGCTGCAGCAGGAGCAACAGTATTTGGAGAAGGAGGAGAAAATGGTGAAGCAGGAGTTGAAGATGGCTCATATGGACCTGAAAGTGAAGATCTTCAAAACCAGATCTGTCTTGAGCCAGGTCAGCAAGGCTGCAAAGCAGGTATCAGAGTATCATGGGAACATGGGGATGGGCCAGCTGCTGTGCCAGACAGATCTTGCTCCTTACCTGAAGCAAGAACAACAGGCCACTGATGCATTTGAGAGCTTCATTCAGCAGGTCCTACCAGAGAGTGTTCAGGCTCCAGATGTTTGGGAAGCAAGTACACAGGGAGAAAGCAGCCTGGAGGAGGGACTGGAAGCTGAGACACAAATGGACTCGTACTGTGAAATACCAGAAGAAAGAAGAGGAGCTCCTTATCAAGAATGCATGAAGACACCATGGGGGGTGGCACCAGCAAGCTGGGGAATTTTGGTCCAAGGCTCAAAGGTAGAGTGCCTAGTGGAGGTGGGGAATGAGAGAGATGTGTTGAGCATGGAGAGTGAGGAGAGAGATGGCAGCCAAGAAGTCATAGAGAGAAGGGACATCAAGAAAACATCAACGCCAAAAAGTCTTAGGACTGATGAAGCAGAGCTGCTGGACCAAGACCAAGACAGCTTCTGGAAGGAGCTGGGCCAAATAGAGACAGCATATATCTGTGCCCAAAGGGAGGTTATAGTCACAGCAGCAAAAGTGGAAGGCACCTGTGCTGTGCTGGAGTGTGCCCAGAGGACTCTGGAAGCTCTTGAGGATAACCAGGTAGGGTCAGTGTCCCCATTCCTCCACTATCCTCTGTGGCAGGGTCTGCCTGTGGTACAGGCAGTCCCTCCTGCTGACCACTGGAGCACAGCTGACAAGCTGGTGGGGGTGGCAGAGCCAGGCAGCAGTGTCACCAGCCTGTTTGTGTCCCCCTGCACAGCAGGCCGTTAAGGCCAAGCTCCAGAGCCAAGCTGCCGTGCTCCAGAGGCAGCTGCACGCCCTGCGTTTCAACATCACGCAGACTCTGACACACCAGCTGCCGCCCCTGCTGAAGACAGAGGCCCGCCGCTTTTGCCTGCCCATCCTGCACAAGTACTTCAGTCTGGAAGTTGCCTGCATCCAGAACATTGCCAGGAGGCAGGAGGAGGTGGCAGCGCAGATATTGAGCCAACACAGCCGCCTGGATCTGCTGGAGCTCCAGCTGAAATGGGAGGGGAAGGAGCTGGAAAGGATGGCTGCTTGGCTGGAGAAGACCGAAACAATCATGAGGGAATCCCAGACTAGGCTGCAGGAGCAGCAGAACTACTTCAGAGATGCCAGGCCCTCCCGGAAGGGTCATCCACGCAAATGGATAGACCCCAAAGACCTCACTGCTACACGGTAAGGGCCTGGGGAGGGTCTGAACTTGAAAAACAAATTAGGTATGGGGACAGTGGCATGGGAATGGCTGAGACAGGCAGCAGACCCAAGCTACTAGGCAGACTAGCAGTGTTCTTCTGCCACTGTGACATTATGGTGGTGTGAAATTCCCCAGATCTGCTTCTTTCTGGCTGGCTTGGACTGATGAAGCAAAGAAGGGGTTTGGCGAATGGAATGAGTACAGAGAACAGAAGATTTTTTTCCTAGAATGTTAGAGTAGAGAGTACAGAGGCAAGTCTTCAGCCATGGAGAAAGAGAGCTGGGTCACAAGAAAGCACAAGCTGCTTAGAGCAAGACCTTTCTCTGACTAGGTGTCCTGCATTGACTGGGTTTTCTCAGTCTTCCCCACACAGTTTTGGAGTAGCAGCTGCTGGTGCTTGACAAAAAAAAGAATCCGAAAATCACACACTGGCTCTTGAGTCAGCCTACTCCTTTATGGTGCTCTTCCCAGAGGTCCATGACATGGGATGTTCACCAGGAGTGGCTGTCCTCTCATTGCTGATACACATCAGCTTGCATCCCAGTCTTACAGTGCACAACCTCAGAGCCCTCTTCTTCCACAATACTGGTGCTGTACTCACACTGTCCCCTATCACAGGCTCTGGGACATGTTGATGGGGAAAGATCAGGAGAAGCAGCCCTTCCGCAGCTATGAGGCCTTGGCAGCCAAGTGCTCCCAGCTGGTTCAGGACAAGAGGGCACTGGAAGCCCATCTGGAAGCTCCTGTGCCCCAGGAGTCTGCCCTAGAGTCCTCCATAGAGGTGCTCTATCACCAACTGTACAACAGCTCCAACCAGCTGCAGCTCTCCTTGCCGGTAAGGAAGCACTCCTCCTCCCCTGGGCCTTGCCGGGCAGCAGCAGGCGAGCACAGGGAGCCCCCTGCCATCCTCCCTGGCTGCAGGATGGAGACTTTGCTGTCTCCCAGCCACAAAGAGAGGGGAGGTTGGCCTGATCCTTGGCTTGTCTCAAAAGCCATTCAGTGGGGCAGCAGCTGGCTATGGGACAAAGGTGTTTCTCACTGTGTCTCACATGTGCTGTTCAGTGTCGAGACTGGGGTGCTTTGGCCAAGGTATCCCAGTAAGCCACCTCTGCTTCTTGGACTGGGAGGGTTTGGAGGCCAGAGCTGGGTGGGTAGTTTTTCTGGGAGGCTGAGCTGTTCCACAGGTATCAGGAAAATCCCTTTATTTCTCCATGTTCACAAGAGTTTGGGCTCTGTCCCTTAGGAGATCTCCGAGCCGATGCAACAACTGATCATCATGCAGGATGACCTCTACCAAAAGCTGGCAAGCCTCCTGAGTGACTTGGAGATGAAGCGCAGGTCTCTGGAGGACCCCATGCTGCAGGCAGAGCGCAACCTTTATGTGTATTTTTACTGCAATACGGATCGCCTGAGAGAGATGGTGGAGGAGCTGGAGAAGCAGCCATCAGCTTCCTCCAAGGGACCCCTGAGGGAGCTGCCCTACGTGAAGGAGTAGGTCAAAGGGATCCTTGCTCCTTGCCACAGTAATGGTGTCCTCTTTTGGTTGGGCTGGGTCCTTAATTCTGGGAGAAAACTCTGGTGGACTCTGCCTCCGGGACAGATTACTTGGGTCATGACTTGGCAGCTGGATTTAAAAGAAACTAGAAGCCTAATCCTTAAATAGAGAGTTTCTGGGGGCTGGTTTAGATGACATGGGTAAGAAATTAAAGCATCTTGTGGTACTGGAAGCCTTGGATAGACAAGACACTTCTCATGCCAACTCTACAAGAGGACGAGTTCTGGGGACCAACACTGCCTGTATCTTTCCCCAGTTTTTGAGGAAAACGGTTTTGTCTGTTTTTGGGAGAATAAAAATGCAGTTACTCACAAGTGCAGAGCAATAAGCGTGTTCCTTTGTGGTGAAATCTGTACTTCTTGAGTATGCTGTCTTGGCTATGGGCTGTAATGCCTGCAGGATCAGAATCACCCTTCTTTCTCTCACTAGCTTTTTCAAACCATATTCCTTCAATTCAGCCTACTGCCTCTTCTCTGCTTGTGGTGGATCCCTTTTCAAAGAGCCTGTAGGTTCAGGGTGCTGCCAGCTCTGTCCATCTGCTGCACAGTCAGTACTTGGGGTTACTTGGTGGTATCTGCTCCCTACCCCCATAGACAGGCGTGGGTTGAGCCATCCTCCACAACCTCTCCAGGAGGAGAGGAAACACCCAGGGGCCACTTACTACCCTGCCTTTCCATTTGCATCTGAAGGAGTGAAGGTGAGAAGCTGCAGGGCAGCTGCCAAGAGTGAGCCCAGGGGGGATTAATGGAGGAGAAGGCTGGGGGTGTTGCAAGTCTATTGAAAAGGAATTCCTGCAAAAGGAGATGCTGTTCTTGACCAGACCCAGCTCTGGCACCCTCTCCCTTGACACAGTTACCTCTGTAACATCATTTCTGTTGAGGTTCTTCAGGCTGGCAAGAGCAGCATGCAGGGCTGGTAGGGCTTCATCCAAGTCCTTCTGAGCATCATCTGCAATGGCTTGGGCTGTCTGAGCTTTCTCATTGGCCTTTGCCTCCTCAGCCTGCACAGCACTTCTTGTCTTTTCAGCCACAGCTGTGTCCACCTGCAACACCAGAAGCATGCTAGAGGCAGAGCTTGGTTTGGCACTGCTAGGAAAGGATCACAGCTGTCCTGGCAGTTTGTGTGTCTTCTTTCATCAGATCTCAGGGACCTAACTGCTGCAGGGGATGCCTTTCCTGCACCATACTGGGAGAAGATTTTCATCAGCCTGTATAAACCATTCCAGAAGCTCCAGCTCTGGCTGTGCTGGAATGATGTTAGTCTCTTGCAGGAATTAGCTGCTCTACTCATTTTCTTATTGCACAAGTAGAGGATGCATGGGGTTGCAAATTTGTAGGGAGATGGAGGAATAGGAAGCTATGCTTAGGGGTTTGTTTCTAAAACTGTCACTTCTGCATACCCCCCAAGGGTTTAAACACTACCAGAAGGCATAAAGGAAATTGGAATATAGCCAAATCCTTATCTGTGGCAATTTAGGTGACTGTAGACTTTTTTCTCTCTGCATACACAGCTGTATTATGTTAGTGTCCCTGTTCACTCAGTCCCAGTGTGGCCATCCCACATTAGGAGATAGGCAGGGAGGAACATGAGGAGACAAGGCAGTGACAGCCAACACAGAACAGTTCCTTTTTCTGAAGCAGAATGAGTGACTATGTGATGATTCCTGAGGTTTGCGGGACTGGCTGCAGCTCAATCAGCTCCCTGGGGATAGGATGTAGAGGAATGATCCTGTTCAACAAGAAGTCTGGCTTAGAGCTGCTCAGGCCACCTGAGGCTTGTATTAGTGTTACTAGACTGTCCTTGAAAGGGCTTGAAAGCTTGGCTGACTGACCCCTGGATGGTGTTTTCAGACAGGCACGGGAGCCGTTGCTTCTGCAACAACTGGTGCTCACCAGCAGCAGAGCAGGACCCCAGCAGGAGGCAGTTCTAACTGTCAGTGCAGCTCTGCACAAATATCTGCTGTGCCCATCGGAGGCACTTTTACCTCCGACCAAGCAGGATTTTGCACAGGCCCTGCCAGCCTGTGTGCAGTCCAGTCTGAGCAGTCAGAGCTAGAAAGTACAGGGCTGCCCAGCAGCAGTACCTTTATCTGTTCTATGGTTGCCTCGGTGTCCTTGGCCGCCTGTGCCAGGAGAGGGCGGGAGGACTCCAGCTCCTCCTGCATCTTCGCTACATCCTCTGCTGTTCGCAGGAGCTATGGGAACAGAGCAGAGTTAAGAGAAGGGGCAGCAGCCATGGAAAGCCCTTGGAAACGGCTGTGCTGCTCTGAAGGGTGCTCCCTGCAAAGCACAGGTCGTGCCCTGATTCCTGCTTAAGCAGCAATCTGACACTGTGGTGTGCTCATAGACAGTAGTACTTAGTGTTGCCTGTGCACGTCAGGCATTACTTCATAAGCTTGTGGCAATAAGGCAGCAGAACAATATTTCTTAGAGGGCTTTCAGTTACAAGGTTAGTAAGGAATATCCTGAAAGCTGAACTACACACACAGAGGTCTGTGGTTCCCAACGACTGGGGATTATTATTCTTTTAGACTTGCTACAGACTCAGACCTTCAGAAAGACTGGCCCTGGCAGAAGTTCTCATCTGCTTTAGCCTGAGTTTTTTTCCTGTTACACAGGACATGTGTAAGACATCTCACTGCATCTCTGCAGCTATAAATACACTGCTCAGAGTGCATAAGGGGTGGCCTCAACACTTCCCTGGATCTGTGGGACAAACCTTGTCTAGGCCACTTTTCATCCTGTTCTTGGCTGTTTTCAGTTCCTGTTGCTTTTTTCCAATGAGGGAACTGAAGATGCTGAGGAACTCCAGGTAGCTTTTGGGAGTGATATAATTGTGTCTGCCCAGTTCTGCTAGGAACAACTGGCATTTCTGTGCCACGCTCTGGTGGATTGCTACACATACTTGAATCTACAAGGAGACAGGAAAGAGACTTAGTCAGTATGTTCATATTTTCATGTGTTCACACGTTCACATGTTCAGTGAACATGTGAAAGGCAAATCTATGTGATGCCCAGAGACAGTAAAAGGGGGCTTGTGAAGAACCAAACTATACTGTCACAGCAGAGCTTATGTGTGCGTGGGGGCTTTAGAGCCACGGAGGGGTGACAAATGGCCAAGCCCATTTCAAGACATACAAAAGCCATGTAGTTCTGCATTTGAATGATCCTGCCATGGAACACTTCTGCTGCAGGGTAGGACACTTCTGAAGGTGTGCCCTGCATTGGCTTGGTGTATACAGAGACACAGCACACTGAACACACAGGAGCAGAGTATTCTCAAGACTGGCACATACCATCCCGCTGGTATTGTCATTACCACCACCAAGAAGTGGGAGTTCATTCAGGAAGGAGGAGGCAACGCTCTGCAGGGCTTCGGCAGGCCACTCATTGAACCAGTCAATGGTACAGCAGTTGACAAGAGAGGGGAACTGCCTCAAGCGTGCGCGGAACACTTCTCCGATGGGGCTGAGGGCAAGGTATGCAGAGAAGATGTGTTACAGCTGGCTCTAAATATAAGCACGAAACATCTTGCCTTCTACAGAACCACCCTGAAGCATTGCAGAGCAAGAGGGACAGGAATACACTACAGGGAGGGGGGAAAAGGGGAATGAAAGTTCAGGCAGTGAGCTGCACGCCCAAAAGTGCATGTCTGAGCTCATTCCTTGGCTCAGGATATTCTGGAAGTGTTAAGATGGTAGTAGGGTGATGTTTTATGGGTCCCTCTCTAGGGACAACACTGAAGGGATAAGAAATAAATGTGCTCTGAAGTTCATTTCAAGCAAGTTCTTGCAGAGATCACATCACCAAACCATAATCATAGCCCTGATTTTCTACTTATTCTTGCACTGAGAATGCCTTGTACCTTCTGGTCTCCCTCCTACAAGGGAGCAAGCTGGTTATGGACTATGCATTAGATTAATGAGTAAACATGGTGCAACTGAGCCCCAAATTCAAGCAAGATATGTCTGTAACAAATGGCTCAATGGTGCAGAGAGAAGGAGGTACCTTGTGTTTCATCTGAATCACACCTAACTATACTCTTGAAAAATTCAGACTTCATCTTGAGAGCAGCAAAGTGTAAAAAAAAAGCCCCCAAACCAACATATCTAGTTCTAGGGGAAAGTGTTACGCAAACCATACTCCTATTCCTCCTTCTCCAAAGTCTGGGGCTTGGAAATAAAGATCCCATCACACAATTATGACAGCCAAAGGATAAGGAGGGAATAATTAGCAGTAAAAGCATGGAGTTGTAGGCCTGAAGTATACCTCATGCACAGGACCATGTGGATATTGCTGCGAACCCGTGCTGTGTATGCAGCCATCAAATTGGCCTTGGTGGGCTGCTGCCCCAGATCTCGAACAACAGGCTTCATAGCTGTCATGATCTGGTCTTGGTCCTCAGGATTGTAAACGTTGGGAATGTCACCAGAGTTGAGCAAGTTGTTGATATCTTCGAGGAAGGATTCACTTTTAATCTAAGTATATGGTAAAAAAAAAAAAAAAGGCAGTTTCTTAAGTCAGACCACACTCATGTCTCACATGCCATGGAGATAATTTCTGCATAAAATACAGCCCTCAGCCTCAGTTATAGGAAACAATTTTGGTGATCATTTGGCTCCAGAAAGGCACACCCTGATTCTTGTCCAGCACTTCCAATTAAGCAATGCTATTTCAGCCATTTCAGCAGTGGGAGGGTGTGTCTGAGAGCAAACATCTTCTGCCCATTCTCCTTACAGACAAACGGAGCTCAGGCTCTTGCCTCTGCAGTCAGACCCCAGACACCTGGTTGCTCTGGGTCTTTGTTCCTCCAGCACAGAACATTAAATTATTAAAATAAAGCTTATGAGTGTGGGAGAGAGTTAACTGTAGGGTTGGGTCACAGTCTGTGGGATGATATCCCTCCAGCACTACTCTCACCGCTCCACCTTTGCTACATCAGAAATACACAGCATCCATCTCCTTCACTAAATGCACCCTCCTGGGCCCCTGTGCTCCCACATATGCTTCTCACTGCAGGGAAAAGGCTGCAAGAACAAGTAACATTTGTCTGATGCTCATCTCACTGCTTAGGGCTCTGCCACAAGGGAATGGTTCATATGATAATGAAAGCAGTAAAAAAGCCTATGGGGAACATAACTGTGATTCCAGAGGTGGAAATTGGCCTAGTCATTAGCAAGTTACAGTTTACAGTTACAGCCACCATTATCCTGTGGAACCAGCAGGTATAAGGTCCTAAACCTACTGTCTTTTAGAAAAACAGAAGAATAATTTTACTTAGAACATCTAATATCAGTGGCCAATAGCACTTAGTTTCAGATAGCTAAAATCTATGTACCTTGGATGGAGCTGAAAGAAGCTTCCTTGAGCAAGAGAAGAATCCATTCACACACAGCTCTACAGACCCTCTAGCAATAAATGCACCACCTCTAGCTTCCCTGGGGCTTTTTTATAAGATGATGAATATAGGCTACTGAAGAAATACAGCTTGTGTCTGGTTTGTGTCAAGTTTCTTAATACCCTGTAGGGGAATTTATTGAGCTTAGGAATGTGTTTCTGACTCCTTTTGAGATGGAATCCACCATGCTAATATTCCTTTACCTGTGTGTCTACAAATAGGAAAGTCTTGGGTAGACTTTGAAGGCCTGCCTTCATCATGACCGTCCTCACATCATCTCGCCATTCTGTCATGCCATAATTTTTGGACAGTTCAATCTGGAAACATTCATATTCTGCCCTAAAGGAAAAAGAAGCCTGTGGAGTTACACCAGATTAAATCATTCTCCTCTGTCAATTCCCAGTATGTCTTGTGGACTCAGGGTAAAAGGACTCAAACAAGTGGTTTTCTTACAGTGAGTCCTGAGCACACGCTTGTCTTTGTGCACCAAGGACAGCCACCAACCCAGGAGCATGTTTTACACAAAGTAGAGATACCTGAGCTATCTAGGAACCCAATGCAGATAAGCATGTTAATTAAATCCTAGCTCTTGACTCATTTGAGGAGTCAGCAGCCAGAAAAATACGTAACTGGCAGTGGGAAGGGCAGAAAAAGAGATTCTCTTGAAGGCAGCCCCAGTGGAGCTGCTCCTCATTACATGCATAGGTGGGAGTGCATTACTTACATGTGAGATGCCAGTCTGGTGAGAGACTGTCTCCCACTTCCCCCAACACCCAGGAGAAGAGCATTCCCCGGAGCCTGGCGCAGAATCCGGCTGATTCGGCAGATGTGCTCTATGGCATCCATGAAAAGCACAAGCTTCAGCTCTGGAGTGTGGCTTTGATTGTACTCCTCCAGGTAGTCATCAATCACAAGCTTCAGCTGTGGGAAGAAGCACTCAGTTGTGGCTACTAGAAAAAAGTGATTGTGTGTGTGGGTTATTGTCTGCTGGCACAGCCAGGAGTAGGGGAGAGCAGAGCCTGGTGCTTAACAGAATCTGGGAATAGCTCTCCGCTGGGCTCCTGTAAGGAACTGCCATTGGATGGGCTGAATTTAGTTAGTGGTGGTGGCAGCAGCTGCTCAATAGTGACCTTAAACTAGCTCAGGCAAGTGACTACAGTCTGCTGTTCCCAACTGTGCTATTTGCCTTGAGAAACAGCAGGGTGTAGTTCAAAATAAAAGAGCTTATGGCTGCCTGATCCATACTGCTCCAGGGTCTCTCGCTGGGTTAGTTTCCTTGCTCTATAGCTGACCACTGCCTGCTCCTGAATCCTATGGTTAGGATTCTGGCTGGAAAGCACAGGTGCTGGGGAAGAAAACAATACTGGCTGTAGATGGATAGAGTAGCACATTCTTCTCCCAGTCTAGCCATCACATGGAATAGCTGCAGGAACAGTTTTTCTTGCCCTTCCCAGGGCTCTCTTCAACAATACCCTCAGGCCAGAGAAGGAGATGAAGCATGAAGACATCTGGGATTTGATCCTACCCCCTCAGCAATCTCACTGTGAAGCTGGGAAGCAACACCAGCTGGAATTCATAGAGTGCTGAGATCCCTGCCTAGATACCAAAGTCCTGTGTGCATCAGCAGGGATTGTGCAGCTGCCTCTATGTCTGGCTGTCTCAGCTGTGCTCACCTCGGTGGGGGACAGGCCTACCTACTTTGCAAAAGGGATTGGAAAGCTCAGTTAATTACCAGCCTTTGTCACACAGCTATCACAAGAGGAGAGACAACAGAATAATCATCTGTTTCTGATAATGAGTGCAAAACGCACCACTCATTGCCTTTGCTTAATTACCACTACCCAAGTACTCCCAGTATCTTCTCCAACAGGGAGCTTGGCAGTAACATTAATTACTTGTAAAGGTCAATTGTGAAGTCTTTAATGGCAAAAGTAGTATTGTTTGGGGGTAATGTGCCATTTCTTTCCAGCAAATTTCACTTTTCAGTCCCAAGTGTGGCTCATTTGGGAGATTTGGCATAGCAGGCTGCCTCCAGGATTGCAATGCAGAGACAGCTTGCTCCACCTCAACTGCCTATCATGACAGACACAGCCACTATTCATATATGTGGTAGGATTTCACAGGAGACCCCTGGGACAGTTTGTAGTTTCAGATACCTCTAATTAAAGCACCACTATTGTTACTCTTTTCCCTTGTTTGTAGAAGACTGGGAAGAGGTTCACACACAGTTCACAATGTGATTCCTGGGGTCCTTACCTTATCCTGGCTGTCAATTGCTTGGTATAATTTGACATTGGCACCTGGCTCCATGAAGTCTCCAAACAGAACTGGCTGGGAGGGAATGACGTCCTCAAAAGTGGTGCCAAACTCCTCCATCTTCTCCATCATTAGATTGTCAAACCAGGTCCGGTCCTCCTCACTGACCAAGCGATCACAGAAGACCCGGCAGCTCTCGTGGTACCACAATCTCAGCAGCTGCTCTTTGTTCTGGTAGTAAATCCCAGCAAAACAGCCCCCCGTGAGAGAGGCAAAGAAGTGTTATGAGCGTTGCTATCAGAAAAGCTGGTTCCTGCCCAGCATGTGGCCAGCTCCACTCCTATTACAAGGCAACTGGAGCGGAGAAAGAACTGGGCGGAGGAAGCTTCTTTCCCTTCTCCTCTCAAAAACAACTCTTGTCAAAACAGCTGCTTTGCAGAGAGCTCATTACAGCATCAGTTTATCCCTCTCCATTTGTCCATATGTCGGGCTTTCTTTGAGAGATTTAAATTTTATGTTCTTTGTTCTTATCTTTCCCCAGTTTGATTTAATTTATACAGTTTTCTTGAGTGTTTTTTGAAAGATCCTTTTATTTGGCTGATAGCACAGAACCTACAGTACTTAGGGTCCTAAGTACTTGCTGTGATAATTCAGTCTCTACTAGCCAGGCTGGAGCCACAGCAAGGTCCTCAGGAGAGCTGAAGGGGCAGAAGCAGGTAACAGGACAAACCTCTGCCCCTATTTGGACCCTGTCTAATCCCCCAAGGCTCCATCCAGCTCTGAATGGGTGAGCCATGTCCTACTGACTTCCTGTGGCCACCCACCCGCTTCCAAGCCAAGGAAAGACTGGGATGAAGGGAGGTATCTGCCTATTACTGGCAGTAGCTAAAGGGAGAGGCCACCACACCCATTAAGCAATATCAAAATGCATGTTCAGTGGGAAATTGAAGCCTGCTTGCAGGCCTCAACTAGAACATTTTAGTCACTAGTGGTGTCCCTCAGGGGTCTCTGCTGGGGCCAGTTCTGCTCAGTATTTTTACTGACAACATGGATGAGAGTATTGAGTCTTTCGTTAGTAAATATGCAGACAACACCAAGCTGGGAGTGTGTGTTGATCTGCTGGAAGGTAGGAGGGCTGCAGAGACCTGGAACAGTTGGCTGTATGGGCAGAGTCCAATAACATGAAGTTAGGGCATGGGATGGACTTGATCTTGAAGGTCTCTTCCAACCTAGTGATTCTGTGATTTCTGGTCTTGCCCTGGGTGGCAGGGCTGTGCTGATGGGAGGACTCACCTCAACCTTGCCAGGCTCAGCCATGAGCATGCCCTGGAACACCTTTGAGAGGTCTCTCAGGTTGAAGGTATAATGTGACTTTGCTGGTGTGGGCAGCAGCTGGGATGTGATGGTCATATACACATAGATGGTGGCATCAACTAAGGGCTCGTTCAAGTCTTTCACTGCATCTGCTCCCGCTGCAGAGACACAAGTATTTGGAGAAGATGTCACAATGGTAACTCTGGGCTGAGAAGGTCCTTGCAGTGCAGAAGGTGGCATTGAGTGGCAGAGGTACTGGCAGGATTTGTGCAGGAATGCACCTTTTTTCTGCTTTTTTTCTGATAGTGAGGGACCTGTCCACGCACCTGCTCACTGCAGTGGACAGCTGACAATGGGTTCATCAACTAATGTGAACCAGATCTGGAGGTGGAAGAAGGCTTTATAGGGATTCTGTGGTGTGAAGACTTCATGCCCCCCAGGAACAGAGGGAGGCACTGATACCTACCTGAAGAATTCCAGACATGTTTTCCTCTTCCCTCCTTGCACTCCCACAGTGAAATCTCAGCTACTTTTAAGCTAGAAGGTGTGAGTGCCTGCTTAGCTAAACTCCCTACAATTCATTATGCCCAGCAAATGCAAAGCCACTGAGGAATGATTTCTTACGCAATAGTCTGGCAAGATTTAAACACAGCTGCCAGTTTTAGAGCATAATTATCTTTTTTTCTCCTGATGAAGTTTATTACAAACACTCCTGGAAAAGTAGAGCCCTGTGACACCCCAGCATTTTGCACTTTTTTTGCATTATTTCAAAAATCCTTTAATTTCTTTCTACATCAGAGCTAGATACTTCAGTGTGCCCCTGAGATCACAGTCAGGTACTGGTGCTTCTGAATATTGCAAGTACTTAGCTCTGCTTTGCTTCTCCCATAGCTAACTATTCTCACTCCTTTCTACTGGCAGATTTGCAGATGAGGGCATATTTGCAAAGATTATCCTGAATTCCCACCCTGTCAACTATAAGAGGACTCATTTCACTCCAAATGAACCCTTTTTTCATGGTGGCTGTAGCACCATGCTCAGATCCACCCCGCTCAGCTGTCCACAGGCTGCAGCAGATGGAGAGTAACAGAAGGCTCTGCTTCCACAGAAGGCTGTTGTCTGGGCAAGACTCTGTCTGCTGAAAGCACAGGTAAGCTGTGCCATGCTGTGTTCACTAACTTGCTCTGTTCACAGTCTCTCATATCTTTCTGCTCTTACTTACGCACTGGATTTCTGTAACTTTTTTCTCCTAGGTATCCATCTAGAAAAAGAAAAAAAAAAAATTAGTTCCAGCTTTACCTGCTGAGGTTAAGAATATCTGCATCACCCATCACAAACAAAATCCTCTTCGAAAGGCCCAGGCTATAGGATAACATTGCAAGTGTGAAACCCAAAGGTGAAGTTTGCTGATTTTCACCAGCAGAGTTCGGCCCTGAGAATAAATAGCGTATGAGCTCTCTGTCTGCTAAGCCTCATAAAACACTTTGCCCTAAAGCATCTTCGAATGACTACTGCAAGATGCAGCTTTCAACACTTTGATCAGGTCATCAATATTAATTGCTCCCCCTTCCAAACTCCATTGTCATCAAGCTGACTTTCAACAAGAGGAGAAGGTGGCAGTTTTTTGCAGGACTTACTCATCCAGCTGCCAAGGATGGTAGAGAAGATCTTCTTCTTGCTGCTGTCATCCATCTCAGTGAAGGAGAGATAGTTGAAATGACGAGTGAGGCGTGGAGTGACAGGATTCCTTCCCCCTCCAGGAGGCCCCATAGCACAGACAAAATTAATATCTACCAGCTTCTTAAAAGTACCTTTGAGAATGCAAAATCAGGAATGAGTGCTGAGTTGTAGCTGAAAACCCTCACCACCAATGTCCATGGCAGGTACTCATATCTAACAGGCCAACTTTTGCTCTGGCACAGGATCTGGGTCATACCGATCTGTTTCCGGTCGTACCAGCCGTGGTGGTCCATCCACTGCCTCAGAAGCTCAATGGGTGGCTGAGCTCCATATTGCTCCAGCATGGGCATGTTCAAGTCATCAATAAAAAATATGAAGTACCGACCAACTGGAGGCCCGAACACTCCCTTCCGCCTGCAAGGACAGGACCCGTGTTAGGACACAGGACAACATTGCAAAGTTACTTCTAACTTGATCCAAAAGCATGTTTTTTTCCTCTAGATGCTTCCTGAGTCAACAGTTTCAGCTATTTTTACACTTGATAAACTCCTTTATAAGGGCCTTTTAATGGAAAAGATCTGGAGCAATGTTCGAGGCACTGGCTTCTCTCCAAGTGAAATTTTGTCTACTTATGCACAATGCCAAGGAGTAAATGGGTGCAAATAAAAGCAAAGTTTGAGCCCATGAATCTGTTGGAAACTTCAAACCAGTGGCTGACCAGGGAGGTGAAATGGAAGCTGTTTACTGTGGGGAGTGGGATTGCAGGTGGGAAGCCACATTTTCTCCCTTCATCACTTTCTGTAAAGATCCCACACCAGGGTTTGTAAACACCTGCGCTGTGAAATGTAGTATTTCTGGAATAACCAGAATTGGAACAACTTTTACCGACCCTCACTAATCTTTCTCACTTTCTTGCCATTATAACAAGCTATTATTAGCTCTCACAATCCCATCTCAGATGTGCTGTGTGTCCTACATGTTATCCACAGCTGTATCTGCTCAGGGCCCCTTCAGGTCTTGGGAGGAAACTAAATAGCCATGTTGTTAGAAATGAGCTCAGGGGCACTGCCTTTGCACACACAGAAAAGAATCTTGCCTCTTATCCAGTTTGCTGTCGATGAGATCCTGGGTTTGGTTAGCAGAGGTGCGTGCTGAAAACATCAGGAAGTGGGCGACGTATTTGTTAGGCAAGTTCTTCAAAAGCTTGTCTGCAATTGTGAGAGTCTTCCCTGTGCCAGTGGGACCAATGCAAAGAACCTAGAAGCACAACCAGCAATGAAGCATAATCATAGGCAAGCAGCCTGTGTTTCCCAGCACTCTGACATTTGCTGGCGGAAATGCAGGTAATTTCCTTTTAGGCGTTTGAAGGTTGGGAGAGGACTGTTGGGCTTGCTTCTTCAATAAGACCAGCAGCCCAACACCAAAATCTCTTAGTGTGGATGGAATCCAACCAGAGAAGTATGAAATGGAACTGTAGGAAACAGGTAAAGAGGGATGGCAATGGGCTATCTAGCAATTACTGCATTTTGATGGAACAACTGAGAGTTGATATTCATTTGGGGTGCTGGCATAGTGCCTGAGGGCTGAATGGATAACTCTTAGCGCTTAAGCACAGATTTGGAGCAGAGAAATACAAATGCATGAAAGTGGGAAATAAGGTCAAAGTATTAGGTAGCTGTTAAGTTCTGACTGCACTGGGAAAGGAATAGCTTCAATCAAAAATTCAAAGACAAGGCTGGGCACATACTGGCTTATAGTTGGTGAGCAACAGCTCCAGCAGATAGGCCATCCGGACTGTGTTCATTGTGGGCACAATAACGTCACAGAAGTTGGTGTCTGGAACCATGGTGAACTTTGCTGTAGCATCCAGCCACACCTCCCAGTGCACCTGAAAAATTGGAGTCTGCTTAGAGGGGGTATCTGTCTCTTCTGAGAAAAGGAAAACTATTCCTGCTATTTTCCCTGTCACCGCTCCCCATGTAAGAGCTCTGATTCTGATGAGGAACTCAGGTTTCCAGGCCCTCTGTTGAGTCTTGCCACCTTTACCTTTCTGTATGGAAATGCTGGGAGTGTTTGACTCTTACTTTTGGGAGGGACAGAGCCCAGAGAGTTAGCGGTCATTGCGCCAGCAGCAACACACCTGCCCTCCCTTCTGAGGAGGGGATCAAAGCAGGACAGAGCACTTGTGATACCTGCAAGAACAGGAATTCTGCCCATGGCAGAGGGACAAAGGGGGCTTGTCTGTGCTTCTGTCTTCCTGTTTCATGCCATCACCCACGATGCACTCAGGGGCACATGAGGTTTTCTACTTGTACAAGATACAGATCTCTTGTGCCAGACTGAAGCTGGAAATGAGCCTTCCAGAGGCCACTATACAAACGAGATAGAGCTTCTGCCAGGACTGTGCTGGAGAATACAGCAGAAAATCTACGTTCCTGACCACCCCATGTGGCCTTCCCACAGAGACCACACTGACACCTTCTGATAAGCATCTGACACCCATATAGGGTTCTTTGTTTCATTTCAGGAAGGGGAGGTATTTTCCCTCCTTTTTTAATTCTTTTTAGCCCGGTGACTGTCAGTCACAATTACCCTGACCTGCCCTACACTGCTGTCTCTTGTGAAAAAGATGGAATATTTATCTGCCTTGCTGCTATTCCAGACTCTGCTGCACATAGCTCTTCTGCTGTTGTTCACTGCTTTCTAGCATCTATTCTGAGCTTCTCCCTGTCCTCCAGCAGCCACCTCTCACTTTTCTGAGCACTGACAGAAATGCTCAGGTCTCAACTGACCAGCTCCTGGCTCAGCTTTGAAAGATCTGGTTCACAACTCTGAAGGCAAGAAACTGCCTTCTTGATTTATTGAAAAGCTTAATTTTGATTTAAACACTCTAGTTTGCTTCCTATAGGCCTTTCTTCATTGCCCTTGATTAGAAAATCCTACCAAATCCTGTAGGACTGTGTTGCTTCCTGGTCCCTCCTCCTAAATTACTCAGCTTGGAATTAAAAATGAAATATTTTACCACACTAGGGACATCTTCATCCAGATCTTCAGTACTGCTAAGCCCAGCATCATCCAGTTTATAGTCATAAACCAGTCCTTCTTCTGGGAAGGGTAACCGCATCTGTGAGAATAAAGGTGGTGAACTCAGCTGAATTCACAGGAGGATATGGGCTACAAGGAAGACTTTGCTAATGGGATGCTACACAGGCCAGGGGGCTCAGGTCTCTCCCAGAACTTCCAGCTCCAGGGGTCCCTTTGAGAGGGTGGCATACCAACAGGAAGTCCATGCAAAGCCTCCAGGCATTCAGCTCTGATCCCCATTCCTCACTACTAAGTCCCCTATAATGAGAGAAGGTCTGCTTTTCCTTTACTCACCCTTTCCTTTGCCATTTTCTTCCTGAGCCATGAGCTAAAGGCCTCACGACCTAGGGAATCTCCAGTAGCTCCCACACTCCAGATCAAAGCAAATATAAACCAAGGTTCAATCAGCTCTCCCATTCGAGCAACCTTCTCCCGGGGAATCGTCTTAAATCCCTTAGAACCAGAGACAAGCAAAAGAAAATTTCTCAGGTATAATTAAGGCACACAAATCCCAGACTCTTCTTAATTTGCTCATAATTCTATTCAGCTTCTATGTAGTTTTTTCTAGCCAGTTTTTCACAGGCCTCGTTAATATATTATGTGGATTAAAATTAGTTGTTTCATTGGTGTACTTGAGAGACTCCCTTTGCTGAACTAACGTCACTCAACAGGAGATAGGAGAAGAATTCAGTCTTAGGTTTTTAATTTGAAAATTGTCCAGCCTTCTTCAATACTAATACTCAAAGGACCTGCAATCTGAAGTACATCACTGCTCAGCTCTGATCTCTGCTTTCCACTCATTCTCCAATTCCCTCTGCTATAAATAAAAATGAACCTCTGCCCTCCAGCCTGGTAGGCATGGAGCTTATCTTATGTTCTTTCAGTGGCAGAGCATAGTCCTTCCAGGTTTGCTGGATGCTGTATTACCTTCTGTCACATAGATGAACTACAGCATGATCTTTCTGTACCAACATCTTGTTCTCTGGTGACTAACCCTTTCCATGACTTAGCATCCTTAAGAGTTACACACACAAGTAACAGTGATAGAGGCAGCAAAATCTACCTTAATGGGAACGAAAGGCTGATACAAACATTCCATCAGCACGAGGAGGCTCATTGTGAGGTTTCCATCTGTAGAAGTAATTACCTCCTTCACAGAGTTTCGTACAAAGTCGATGGCCTCCTGAAAAGATAGGCAGGGATAACTCAATGTCACCATCCAGCACAGTTGTCTTTGGTTTTACCTTCTTTTTCACCTCCATCATGCAGGGAGAGCATGAGTGAGAAAGCTGCCATTTCCAAAGCATCCCAAGTACCACCATTCTTACTGGAAAAAAGCAAGACTAACCTCTAGGTTCAGTCTTAATGCCAAGAAACCTCTGGGCCTCCCTTATGGCTCTGTGCAACAGTTACGTGCATCTTGTGCTATCACTACTGTTAAATGGTTTGCTCCCTTCAGAACTTTCCTTTGTAGCTCCAGGTTCTTCATTAAAATAATGGCTTATTAGCAGAATAGAAATAACAAGACTTCTTTGTACATCCTTCTTCCTGGAGGTACTCCACTCTAAGCTATGGAATTACACTAGGGGTGGTTTTGTCCAGAAGATAATTTCAAAATTAAATCAAACTAACTATAAAGATCAATAAGACTTAGTCATATCCACAGAGACCAGTGAGTAACCTCTATTAAAGCCACAGAATTCATAGAGAAGTTTCCATGATAGATACTATGCTGATAGGAAGTGTTCCCATAATGCCATTTAAATCCAGGCCTTGACAAGTCTGGGCTGGTTGATCTTCAAGATGACATGGAAAGGCAGGAACAGAACAGTAGCTCACCTGGAGGAATTTCTTGAAGAGAATTGCCAGCTGCTGTGAGAAGCGCTGCATGATTTCTGGCATACTTTTCAGCCAGCATTGAACAAAGGGCTCCAGCCCCAAAATGCTGGGTTCCAGGTAAACCATGCCACAGCGGGACACTGTGGCAGGGGAAGCAACAGCCAAATCCTGGACTTCAAACATCATGGTCATGCCCTGAAAATGATAAAAGAAAAGAAAGGATATGGACCTGCTCAGTTTTGATACATATTTCAGTGCAGGGAGGAAGAAGTACAGACAACAGGCAGCAAAAGTGGGAGGGATGAGTTACCTCTGTCATCTTGATGATTTCCCCTGAGCTGAGGCACAGCTTCTTATTGTCATCAAGTACTGTGTTCATGTTCTCAATCCACAAAGCGTCCACTGGCCCATCAAACATGTACCACTTCTTGTTAGAGTCAGCAGCCACGGTCCCCCGACGCATGAGTGTGGAAAAGATCCCGTCTGTCCTAAAAGGTAGGAGGAAGGCAGGGCTTGGCCCATTCTGGCTTTGCTGAAATAAATGGCAAAGTTCCCACCACAAAAGACAATCTTATCCTGGTTCATGTGTCTCCCTCACCCATGAGCTGCAAAAAGCTCTGTCTTTTTTTTATTGAGACACATCTCAGCCTGAGCGACACCTCAAAACAATTTCTTTGGGCATCAGGGTTCTGGAATTCGAATCATTAACTATAAGATGTCAAGCTTCCCCTAACATCTCTGTCCTCAGAGAGGAGTAAAGAGGCCTTGCTAGCATCCAGTTCAGGTCAGAGGCAGATTATCTTTCTGGAGGTGCCTCTTTTTTTCTCAAGGTTACAAGGATAAATCCAGTCTAAAGAGCATGACCCTACCCTCTTTATAACTGAAGTTCCCCATACTGAGCTACCTGTGAACCCGGGCAGCGCTGGAGCAGACACAAGGAATGCTGGCTGTTGACAGCAAGAATTTAATCTGTACATGGAAACCATTCAGACCCTGGACTCGACTCCTACTATTAAGTAATTATTTGTTATTTTTATAGTACTAGCGAATTCCAGGGTATTGTTACTGAGATCAACAGAAAACAGTCTGTTCTAAAGCTCAGCTGATTAAAGCAGATGGATCTATCTGTAAATATATTTTACACAGCTGCTGTATTTTTCTTTTTGTCATGTTGACATGCCCATGTAGAGTCACATCATAAATAAACTGTTGAGCTTAATTGGAGCTCCTATAAAATGTCCTTCAGTAAATACGTATGAGATCCTAAGCTGGGAACCTCTGCTCACCGCATCAGCAACGTTTGCTGGCTTGCACTTTTGCTAGAGGTAGTTAGCTTCATATATGTTTAGTTTCCCTCATTTTACAAAACACAGTCTTTAGATTTGCCCTGAAACAAGTGCTGGCTGACAGGGCCAAAGGGAGATTCACACTGCTTCTCACATCCTAGCTTATGCATAGAGTGAGCTGCAAAGTCAACCTCAGGTCACATATAGAAACATAAGCAGTAGAACCCAGCTATAAAGAGGGAAAGTGGGCTATTGGTTCTTGTTTCAAACCATGTAAGCAAGCAGAAGCCCTGGCAACGGGAATGAAATTCCTCTTTATGCCTCAAAGTCATTCCTCATCACTCAAGGATACCAGAGTATTTATACAGAACAATTCAAGTGCGCAGTACAGAGGTCACTTTCCTTCAGAAGTAAAGCAAGTGTTTTTAAGCTGCTGTATCTTAGGAGCAGGGGCATGTGCTCCACAGCTATTGAATTATTGTTCTGCAGTTAATGCTGCGAGCTGAGCTGCAGGAACTGTCTGGGCATGTGCTGGCAGACAGGCCAAGCGCACAATGAGGGATGTCAGCTTAAATCGCCGTGACTGGCTATTGTAGCTTGGTGGGGATAAGGACTTGATCGCTTCTGGTTTTATGCCACCACCCCAAACAGTTCTCAGCCTTAAAGAGAAGATGCTCAAGACCAGAAAAGTATTTTCTGTCTGGAAGAAAGGAAAGAAGGTTTTGTACTTTACCATTCATGCGTTAGCAAGTTGAACTCTCCATAAAGCTGGCCCATTGTGATGGATTTGGGATTCAGTACAAAGTAGCGGACTGCTTCGTAATTCCCACCACTGGCTGCAGGCTGACCTTTCAGTGATGTCATTGCAGCTGCCAGGACTTCATAACTCTGCAAAAGCAGGACAGCCAGGGAGTTAACTGCCATGGCTCAAGAACGACAAAGCACTTGCTCTCTCAGCAACTGCATTCAAATGCAGTGAGAAAACAGACATAGTGAAGGGTTATATCACAGCATGGAGATGCCCGGCTGAAACACAAGCACAGAAATTAAGCACTCTATATGCAGGCGAGGAGGGACTTAGATCTGTGCAAGAGGCCTAAAGCACCTAGAGAGGTCAAAGTATGTCTCAG
Source organism: Sialia sialis (assembly GCA_009812075.1). Lineage (NCBI taxonomy): Eukaryota > Metazoa > Chordata > Aves > Passeriformes > Turdidae > Sialia > Sialia sialis. The sequence goes on along the minus strand of VRYO01000638.1, from coordinate 6,167,886 downwards.
CCTTAGAAATCTGCAACAGAACTAATAAGCCTCAGTCTAATCTCACAGCTGAAAAGTGAACCAGTAATATACCTCCCCATGGCTATAAATTCTTATTAACAGGCAACATCTTTGTGCCCTGACTTCTATCTGAGAGAAGCTTTAAATGCCAGTATAGGTCTTCTATGAAACTTAACCTCTGCACCACTAGGTAGGTGATGGTTTGCTGGGGTCTCACCCACACCTTTGTCTTTCCAGAACCTGTTGGTCCCACCAGCATCAGGCCATGACGAACCACAGTGGTCTCGTACAGTTGGATGCATTTAGTCACAAAACCTGTACAGGAAGATGATGCAGAGTGGGTCTCTTTCCTAAGGCAGCATGCTGGACCTAAAAGCCCAGGTCCAGAGGGAGCTTGTGGAGAGCCTTTCCCCTCACCATCAACATCCTTCAGATTTGCCTGGATGCAGGATTTGCGGATGGCTTCTTCCAGGATGCCATAATCAACAGGTGTTTCTTTGATATTTGGAAATAAATCTGAGACAATACCATTGAAGAGCTTGAGGTCATCCTGCAGGAATTTGGGTACGTTGGCATCCCTAATAGCTCTCAGGCAGATCAGCTCCTGCAAGGATTTAAGAACTCAGGACTTCAGAGATTTTTCCTCTTGTATGAGGCTGTAGAAAAGGCCCCATAAGTCTATGGCAATATGAAATACAAGCACGTTTACCTCATCCATACCCGGATTCTCTCTTTTGAGATTGCCAGCTGTTGAGATTACAGTCTTCACTGCTCTCATCCCAAAGTCATAGTGGTCCTGAAAAAGGCACAGAGGAAGCAATGTCATCAGGCAGAGGAACACAACCTAAAAAAGTAAACTTTGGCATGCACTCAGTTGGCAGGCAAGAACATAAAAATGACAGTTATGCTTTCAGAACAATTCCTCCTTCATCCAAGTATATTCTCAGTATCTTTCAAACAACTAGTTAAGCCTCAGCTGTACAGACTATGAATGAGGAAGATGAGAATAAGTGCATGATGAAAAATCCTACATGGAAGGAAAAGCAGGCGAGGTTGTTTGGCTCAACTGCCCTGCCACTGTAATCCTAAAAAAGATTTAAGGTGAATCCAAATTCAGCCATAGGAGCAGACATGAGAATTAGAAAGAAAGAAGGAAGATGAAGAATGGGTGTAGTGACCTTTTTGAAATATGCTATCACAAGGCACCAAGAAAACCATCCAGGTACTTCATACCTAGGCTGAGAAAGTCTCAAATTAAAAAAAAACATTTAAATTCATGGACATTAAGGCATCTACCTGGGAGCTGAGCTGTTCTGACAATAGTTTGAATGTTGTGGTGATCTTCTTTGCAAGGACTTTGGCTTCATTAAACCCAAAGGAATAGAGTGAGATCTCAGCAATCATGGAGTAATCTGGGACCATCATAGCCACAGGACGAAAGAGAGCCTGAAACATACAGACCCAACACAATGTCCAGAACACTGTCATTTCTTGCTGTTTTTTCCCAGCACACTGAAAAGGCTGAGTATCCATTCCAGACTGTTTAGAAGACGCAACATGAGTGTGCCTGGCAGCTGTCACTGTAGCATCCCTGCAGACTGCAATCTGAACCGTGCCATTTCTTTACAGATGTGGTTCAAGTCTCAGAATCATCCTGGAGACTCTCCAAAAGCATCACACCCTATCTCTTGTCATGGACACACTTGTGGGTCCAGGTAGCATCCAGCACCTTTATTCCCCCTCTTCTTTCTGTCTGTGCAGCCTGCCCTCCTTACCTTCAGATTATCGGGCAGTTCAGTGCGTCCAGCATACCCTGGATTCATTGTGATGAAGACTGCACAGGATGGAACCAGTGGGATCTCTGTGCCTTCAAATATGAAGGTTTCCACCTGGAAAATTAAAAATATGATCATCCTCAAAGAAAAGAGCCTGACTTGCAAACAAAATAATGTAGCAGAATCTTCCAAGAGGAGAACAATAGCTTGTAGTTGTTAAATTATAAAGCACAAACACACACAGCTGCCCACAACAGTAGTGACTCAATCTGGTCCCACTGCAGGAACCCAGTGTTACCAGCAATATTTTTTCCCTGCATAAAAGACTGGGCTTGTGGAAGATTTACTGATAGGTTAATTTTAATTTTTTTTTTAAACTATCCTTTCAGCTGTAAACAAACATCTTTCCATTTATTTTGCACTAGAGATCAGACCTGAATTAATTCATGGCAAAGAGGGCAAAGAGAAACCTAAATCCTTTTTAAAGCTGTGTAGGTAGTAATTTCAGATGGGGGATAAAGTAATGCAGAAGAATTTACAGAGAGCAAGTTTCTAATTCCAAGCCAAAGTCAAGGAGATTCAGGTCTTAACCCTTCTGGGCCTCCAGAGAACAAAGCAGAGGCTGGCTGCTAAACTGGCTGACAGCTGAATCTCCGTTAAAGCCAAACAATTCACAAAAATTCACTTTACAATGCAACCCTGTGTGCCCAAATATGTGTTTTTCTGCACACACTGGGTTTTGTGAATCCACCAAAGCTTGGTTAACACATTTAGACTAATTTGGTGCTGAGCAACTCATGTCAGAACAGTGACTGCCTTTATCACAGCTCCAATTTTGATCAGCTGAGTGGATCTGTATCAGAGTGTCTCCCACACCAGTCTGCTGGCACTACAGCTCAAGCTGAGAGGTACTTCAGGCTGTGAGAGTGTGGGCAACTCTGGCAGCATAGACTAGGGTGAAGTTAAAAATTCCCCTGAGGATGTTGACTGTAATGGACTGATATGATGTGTCATAGTCAGGATATTGTTCAAACCTCTCCTCAATGATGTCTGTTCAAGTTGCCCCTGAGAAGTGAAGCTTGAAGGTGTGTGCAGAGACAAAGACTTGCTTGAACTAGTTTTTTTTTGCCTGCCTTTGTTCCTTACATACCCTCTGCTGCTGGGCTTTCTGTATGGTTGTGATCTGCTGGGCCACCACAGACAGCACCTCGATATCGATGCGGTTGAACTCATCAAAGCAAGCCCAGGCACCAGCACTGGGCAAGGAAGGAAGAATGAAAGGAGTCAGGAACACAGGAGTAAACTTGCAGTGAAAAGTTCAGCTAGATCTACAAGTTATATATCCACATATTGGATAGGGATAACGGAGACTAGAAATGAAAATAAAAGGGCCCTGATGTCCCATGGCAAACAGTGACACAGCCACTGTGTCCTGGTTCAGTGGACATCCTGACTGTGCATCCCAGGCCATGTGATGAGTGCCCATGGCAGTATCTGATCCTAGAGCTTGGGACAAATCCTCCATGTTATAGATTTGAGCTTTAAAGAGGTGTCATGTTGAATTCCTGGTTTGTACCTGAGCTGTAAGTGTAGCAGATACAGTTCAGACAATGCTTAAAGCCCATTTTTCAGAAATGGAAAACTATATATAAAGCTGGAAGCATGCATATGAGGAAGGTGATCTTCCCACAAGGCATGGCTTAAGAAAGAAGTTAAATTACTTACAAAGAAAACATCTGAGAAAAGAATATCAGCTTTTGTTGGAGTAACTAATTCAGATTCACCAGTGTGCAACAGACTAATTGGACCAGCTCTGTTTGAAATGTAGAGAAGAGAGAAGCCTCTCTGAGAGGATCCCTCAGGGCTTAGAGCAGTCTCTCTTGGCTGCTCAATTTTGAATACTCTCAGCAGATTCTCTTCTTCTTAAGATTAAGCAGCTTGTGGGCTCAATCTCAGTCCAACATGGATGATATTAAAATAAAGGCCAAAGCTGCAAACATTTGCACAGGTGGATTAGTGCATTGTGGATTAGTGCAAAGCATTTAAATTTTGCCTTAAATGAACAAGGATCTCCTTTTATCTCTTGTTTTTTTTTAATTGGATCAACTGTTCCTCCTTTCTCGTTGGAATTTTGTAACCTTGCTCATTCTGGAACTCAGTAACCCTCTTGCTAGGGCTTTGCTTGCTCTTTTGAGCTGCTATGAAAAATAGCCACCAATTCCCAGTGTGCAGTATCCCTCAAAAATGACACTCAGCATTTCACTGTACCTGGCTAGTCCCTTAAAAAACTTGCCCATTGCCATAAAGTCGAGCTGGTCAGAGCAGTTGAACACGACGGTTTGGATTGCCAGTGCTTTGCCCAGGTCTTTTGTTGTTTCTGTTTTGCCTGTTCCTGCTGGTCCTGCAGGTGCTCCTCCAAATTTCAGGTGCAGAGCTCCTGTAAGTGTCAGATAACACCTACAACAAATAAGAGACCAGATGATGAAAAAAAAAGCATTTGTACTACTGATTTCAGCAAGGAGACATATGATCTATCCAGCTGGAGACAAGGAGGAATCCATCATTCGTTATTCTACAAAACTGCTTAGATATGCAGCATTCTGCAAAGGAGTTAGAGCTATGTGGCCTTGATTAGTATTCATGGGGGCCTGCATGGATAAATCCTTCTGCCACTGGCTACAAATTCATTCTGCAGAAAAAGGACAGTTACAAAAGGGTAAAACTATGATTTCTGCTGCAAGTACTGTAGAGTACTAGCTGCTACCTTCTGGTTTCTAGCAGAGCTTCTTAGCTATCAGGTGGGCATTTTATATGAGAGTCCTGGAATTAGGAGAGTGAAAGCAATCAGTCTGAGCACTGATCACTAGGAATACAGTAGCAGCCAATGCCAGGGTGCTCCTGTGCACTTGTCTCAAGTAGTCCTTTACTGTACAAATGGATTTTATTTACAAACATTAAGATACAGGACCTGCATGGTCAGATCCTTGGTTTAATCCAGTTCATCCAGAAGAAAAAAAACCAAAAAAAGAAAAGAAAAAAAACGTGCATTTGTTACCCAGAAAACAATGACTTTACCTATCAGTGAGGGGTGTGATAACCAGACGGCCAGTGTTCCCCAGGTACTCATAGCCATAGATAAACTCAGCATTCACTGCTCTGATGTACAGGTCTCCCCTTGTCCAGTAGTATCTAATGATGAGTGAACATGACATCAGAAAGATAAACACTACCTGTCAGACAACACAGCAGCACACAAGATTACAGCCTGCAGGTTTGGAGACCTGTATGTCAAGGGATTTCCCTCTCGAGAGTGGAAAGGATAAACTAACACAACAGGGTGGACAGGAGTTCTCACAGGACCTGGGAAGGTGAGGTTCAACAGCTGTGCTCTCTAACCTGAGCTGGGAGATCCACTCAAAGTCGTTCATGCTTGTTACATTCTCCTCAATGAGCTTTGCTGCAACATCCTTGGCATGCACCTCGATCACAATAAGAGCTGACAACACTGCTCGCTGCATCTTGGACAGTTTCCCACGCACCAGAGACACCAAATCTCCCAGCTGGAGAGCAAAAGGAAAGTACTCTGAAGCAATCTACTCTGTCCCAACACAATGCAATCAAACTCAGGGCATGCTAAATCTTAGATTATATGCTGTGCTGTGGCAACCTCTGCATCCTCTCTTGTCAGAAGGACAAATGATTGCTCAGAAAGCAAATACTACTCAGTGCTGGCTCAGAGGTGAGTTTTGCCTACACTATTACCATGTACAGGTAGAAAGAAAAAGCCACCATGAAGTCCAAAGTTAATAACTCTCAGGTATTAGGTGTGATTAGATGCACAGAACTGATATGAAGGATGCAGTTTCCTCCACTGTCCATCACTTCAGTTCTTCACCTTTGATTTTCTTCGGTAACCCTGGAGAAGTTATCTTTCACCTTGCTAGAGTGTTCAGGTGGTGGTCATATTATCAATCCTGTATATTATTTGAGGTTTATTATGACAAATACCCTAATAATTAAGAAGACAACCTGTTTTATCACCTGTTTTGAACAGTGCTATGCAAAACCACGTCTCTGTTTCCCCAGCAGTATTGTCCTGGTTATATTTATAACTTGTCTGAGGTCTGATGATTGAAAAGTCTCCATCTGGCAAAATCTCACCCTTACATTCATTTTCATACCTGAGCACTCAGCTGTGGGTAAAGCCTGCTGGACAAATCTCCAGCTTCCAGAGCTTCAGACACTTCTTTTGTCCAGAAAATCTGGCAGCCAGCAATGACCACTTGGCCAGGCCATTCCAAGACCCATCTGCTACGTTGTGTCTTAAAATAGAAAAAAAAAGGTGTGAGAAGGGAGGAAAAAGAGGAAAGGCATTTATTTATTTATTTATTTATTTCTATGTTCTCTTGCTCTGAGATGCATGATTAAGAAATAAGCACTGGATTCTTGTGTAAGAGGCTTTGCTTTTCTTTCCTCTCCAATTGCTGTGAAGAAATTGTCTTCAGGCACCGGGTACAGCAGGTACCTTCTCTCCACTATACCACCTAACAGTAATCAGTTAGAAGTAGCCAGCAGCAGGTGAAGAGCAGGAATCTGTGAGACCCAAGAGAATGCTTCCCCTCCTCTGGCCTATTCTAACTTTCCTACTTTCAAATTTTCAGTCTGAATAAGATAAAGTAATAGGAATATCTGAGGCCTCTTTATTTTCCAGTCTTTCTCCCTACCTAGATTAGAAATTTTAATTTTACACCAGCATAGCTTTTATCCAGAAACCAGAGCCAAGATGCACCCCCTATGCACTGATTGAAACCAACAGTTCATGGTGCCTTCATTACTTTTACCAGCCACTTGCACACTGTGTGAAACACGAGAGCTGAAGCAGAAGATCCTTACAAAGAGGAATTAGTCTGGAGAGATAAACAGATATGGATTCATACAGGGTTGTTCTGTACTGTAGGAAAGCTGTGAGAGAGTGTGCAGGGTTTGCATTCTTGCCCCGCTGCCCTTCTGCACTTACAGGCACACAGCTGTACTAAAGGCTGCATTTTGAAAATGGAATAGAATAGAACATTCTCATAGAATACACCTCAAGTTCATCAGTCCCACCTCTGGTGACTTCTATAGCAAGCCTGGAACCAACACATCAGAGACCTGCCAGTCTGTGATAAAACTCTTACCTCTGGATAAACAGCAGTTGATTTTTCTATGTTGTCCCGAACACTGGCCTTCATGGATTTCTCCACTTCCACCAGCCAGTCCTCCACATTCTCACTGGGAGTGATGGAAGAAAATAGCTTCACTTCTTCTCCTTCACCAGAGTACATGTGTGTGATCTGTAGGTCCTCCTGGAATTTCAGCTAATGGAAGAAAGCACAACAGGGGATATGAGTGGACTATTTCTTTTTTGTCCCTGCCTTCCTGCCCCTGGGGGACAGCCAGCCTGTAGCAGTGTTTGCTCATTATAAACCTGGTGCCAAACTTGGTTGCCAGTAGTGATAATAAAGTGTGTGACAGATGTGCAAAATGACCTCTCCGAATAATGGAAAATGATTGTTTGAAAACAAGAGATTCACATTGCTGGTGTGACTTGAGTGAAGCAAATCAAATTATAGGTAGGATGAACATTTCTCATCGCCTGTCTAGGATTCAGACCCTTGACTCCTGCTCAATTCTGTAGATTCAAATCATTTCCCTTGATGTCACAGTGCCTGGTTTTAAGAGTAAAATTTTAACAGCTTCTCCGGTGCCCCAGCATATCACTGAAAGTCCCCTTATTTATTCCAATGGCTTTGCACCAGGTTTCCAGTTCAATTTCCTTTCTATTTTTCCAAACTAATGACTAGGAGATTGGTTTTACTGTCTGAGTATTGTGGTGGTTCGAGCTGTGACTAGCTATGGAGTCTGAAGTCTATTAGGAATAACAAAGAGGAAAAAGAGCCAGGTTAACTCCAGCTCCTAAGTAGGGATAAAGGCAGAAACTTAATTCAGCTCAGGCTTGTTCAGCCCTTGTCCCTTCTGGGGCTGCCAGCAGGAGAGGGATTCCATCCTAACAAGATGCCTGAGAGTAGAAAGCTAGGTCAGAGCAATTTCTCCTAGCCTTCATGGTGAGATGGACACACATCTCCAGAGGGAGTATCCTCTCCTCCTAGGATGGTTATCTAAGTGAACTTCTCTAAATCACCTTTTGAAAATGCCTATTTCCCCCCATTGTCTGAAGGACAACTAAGGGTACCCAGATCATGGGCAGATGTCTGGCTCTGAAATGTCTAAAGTGAGGTTGCTGGAATCCCACTTCAGGACACGCAGCCCCTTCCAATGCTTATGTACATTTACAGGCTCCCAGGAGATACGTTTCCATACAGCAGAATGTGAACATTCCTCCCGACCTCAGAATGCCCCCAAGCTCCCACAACACAACTTTCCAAAGGTGGGTCAAGCCACTTGTGTGCTTGCTTTGCCTACCCTTGCGATGTTCTCAAAGCACTTGTGGAGGTGAGGTTGTACAGCAGTGGGGTCTTTTGTCTGAGACAGTATTTCCAGCAGCTCATCATCTGAAAGGAAGTAGAACCTACAAACATAGAGAGAGGGATAAGGAGAGGCTCTGTTTACTGCAGCAGCAAGGGCTAAGTCCTGATGATGGGGCATGATGGGGAACAACTAAAGACACTGTTTCTGAGTGCTCACTGATCTCTTGATATTTGTGTACATGAGCAGGCACCATCCAGCCATCTCCCTTTCTGTAGACAAACTTCTCCCTCTGCAGAAGTCATTTCCAAGCACAGAGGGTTTAAATGATTATCAAAGAATAGAAGGCTTCCTTCAGGAACAAGAAACAAAGTTACCTGGAGGTTTCAATTTTACCCCACTATCTCTACATAATCCTCAGGCAGAGATATGCAATGGTGATACCAGGCTGCCCTTCACTCACCACATTTGTGTGTGCCTGTTTTCTCCCCATGAGATGGCAGCATTGAAAGGCACAGCTTTGCTTATGTTTGCAGGTCATTAATAAATCCTAAGCCTAGGTGGTTTTGCTCTTTCTTGGCAGAATGAACTGCAATGAGCATTTCCTTTCATATTTTCTGAAATAGGGAATGCGATCTAGCCCAGTGAAATTTGGGGTTACCTGGGAAAAGCGGCTCTCTTTGTCTCCAGATATTCACTCAGCCCTTTCTGCACAAGTTCAAGTAGTTTGTTACAATTTTGCAGCCTCTCCAGTAGCTCTGGATCAGGGCACAAAGAAATCACCTACAACAGAATGTGTAACAGAGGAAGCATTAGTATTCTGAGCATGTGGGAGATAAGGCAATGGAGATAATTGGGTTGCCCAGTGATAGGATTTAAATGACTCATTCGAAGGAGTTCTCAGGGATCTGGAGAGGTATAAGCTGTGGCTAAGGAGGCTAAACAGCCCTTATGGAGACAAGCATTTCTGGCTTCCCCTAAATACCAACATTTGTAATATGGAATACAAGTGGTAAAGGAGTCCTGGGAAATGGAGACTGGGGAACAGAAAAGAGCAGAGCACTGCCACCAGGACACAGAAATAGGTAAAAACAATGGTTCTAAAAACCTACAGGATCAGTCTTGAAGAGGAATTGAAAGAGTTACCTCATGGACTACAACCACTGCAGGTCACAAGTCACAGGAGGCAGGGAGTCTGTGTGTTGAGAAGGAAGAATCTGGTGGAAGGCACTACAGGGAATGGTTCTGTCCATTCAGGTACCAGAAAAAAAAGCCAAGTTCCAATAGAAGAAACCCAACATAATGCTCTGGGCAAGGCCACACAGTTAATACAGTGCCTGCTCATGTCCACACCATTACGAAAACAGTGACTCAAAGACACAGTCCCTGTGTGAGCACAGCTCCAAGGTGTTCAAGATATCTGCACTGGCTTTCATCAAGGCACATACCTCGGGGTTTGCATTAGCATTCTTCATGACATGCCTCCAATCCTTATCCACGATGTTATAGCGCTGGCTTTCCACTGGGAGCTGCCTTTTGATGTCCTCTGAGCTAAAGATTGGCTCCAAGTAGAGCCAAGAGCGCTGACAGTTCAGCCACTCCTCTAGGACATCCTAGTGGGAAGCAAGAAAAGTATATCAGGACACCATTCCATGAACGTGTTCAACAAAACCATTCAATTGTGCACCAGAATACATTTTAAAAAACAAGAAAGGAAAAAAAAGCGGTGATGCTGCACTTATACCTTACATACTTCTAAAATCTACTTACTACAGGGTCAGGAGCTGGAATTTCCTTTCCAAATAATTAACAACTTCCTAGCACTCCCCTTTCCAAAAGTTTTGGAACTTTTCTCCTTTTGCTGTCAGAGTCCTTCTGGGTGCTCCTGGTTTGATGAGCAAGTGCTGGCACAGTCTGCCAGGTCCTGCTTGAAAAGTAGTTTCCCATGTGCTTTCCTACACTGAGATGTGGATGACTAGCATGGATTTCACAGGGTCTGTAACAATCTGTGAGGTCCACTTAGTACAGTATGATAAGAGAGACCAGTTACACTATTCACAGCTATAGATGAGTTCTGGCCCCACCAAGACATGTTGCAATAGGCTGCAAAAGAGCTGCATTACTTTTCTAGAGTCAGAGGGCTTTCACAGGCCCTATTCTTCCCTAAAGACTGATACTCTCTTGATAATTGCCCTTCCAGTTCCCAGCAGCAACTGTACAGTGTCCACATTCAGGCTTAGCAGCACAGCCCAGCTGCCTGCCTTCACCACATGTGTGTGGGTAAAAACCAATACCTGTGTCATCTTCAGCTTAGTTTCCCACATGTTCATCCTTTCCTCAAAAGGTTTCTTGAAGGGTGAGAAAGACATGCTCTGAACCAGGACAATGTGATCATCTAGAAGCTGAGAAATGTCATCAGTGCTTTTCAGAATATAGGTCTTTGTGTTTTTGTAAAGCATCACGACGAATGAAACAGATTTCCATTCATTCTCAATCTTGTTGAGTGCCTGAAACAGAGAGATGAGCAATTTAATTTTCAGATATAACCTGTGCAAATGGTTATCCCAGCTTCCACAACTCTCTTAATGCTACTCTCTAGAAAAGGACAGATTTTCACTCTTGGATTCCACTGGAAACTGCAGCTATGTATTCTATTCATGACACAGTCAGCAACAACACATTTCCTCTGCATTATCCACAGGCTCAACACATCAACACCAGTGCTGAAACACACACCCTGAGGGGAAAAAATGGCAATTTCACCTCCAGGTCTGTTGATGCTCTAGATGCACAAAGGCTGCCAGCTTATTAATGACTATGATTAATGACAGCTTTGACAAAAGGGGAACTATCCATTGAGAACTTGCCTGAGATTTCGAGAACAAGAGCTGCCAGAAGGTCAAGACCATCTTAGATCACATCTGAACTGATGAACTGAAGCTGAAAGACCATCTAATCTATGAATCTCCAGAGCTACAAATGTTTCCCTGTACATTTACTGGTTTAAAGGATTTACCATCTCTGTTTCCAGTCACATCTAATCCCCCTGATATAACATTTGAATGGCAGAGTGCAGACAAGCATTTTGTTTTAACTTAACCAGTCACAAATCCTGCAGTGAGGAGTGAGACCCGAGCATAAGGCATAACCACTAGGCAGGGTTACTAATGCCACAACTGAAATTGTCTGTCTATTCCAGAGAAAGTTCTTCTATTGTGTGAACCCAGTTGCGTGGCCATTGGTCCCTTCTGTAAGGACAGCAACCTTTTAACTTGTGCAGCACAATGTGTCTAATGCTCTGGGACAACAGGAACATCACCCAAGGCAATGACTGCCTGTTCAACAGAAACCTATTTGAGAAGCAAGCAAAGACACAGCAAGTCCTCTCTTCTCACATTTTCGATGGCATATTCCTTGCTGGCTGTCTCAGCTACTTTAAGAACACTCTCTATGTGGTCCTGCAGGTTCAGTTCCAAACAGTGACCAAATGTCATGCTGGGTTCCAGCTGGATATCGGTCTTAACCAGGCTTGACAGCATCTCCCAGTGCCGAGTCCTCATCCCAGGATTGCGCAGCCCTTGAATTAAGGGCACGTATTGTTTGAAATCATCCATCTTGTCTCGAAACTCCATGGCGACACTCTGGCAGTCTTTCAGGGAGAAAAACAGAACAACAGAAGTGTGTGAGGAAGTTGCCTTCAGGAGCTTCTAGAAGCTGTCTAAAGCCTGATGTGCAGGTAGTCACATGGTGTGGGGTAGGTAAACAGCAGGAGAGAGCACTGGAAATGCAGGTTGAAGTAAGGAGGATATGAAGGCTCTCTCTACATGGCCACAAAGCCAGGATTCAAGCCCACTCCCAAGAAGCAGATCTGCCTGTTATCAAAAGTCTGTTACAGGCAAGCCCATGCTAAGCAGAAGTGTGCCTCAGGCTAGAGCTCACCAGAAGAACAGAGATAGACCAATTTAACTTCTTGATATGGACTGAAGCATGACCATCTGCCAGTGGATATTTTGGAAGTTCCAATCATCATTTCAAGATACTCACTTCTTAGCAAAATTGCAAGTACTAAGTTATCTCACACCACAGCTCAGGTCATCCTCAATAGAAGATGGACACTAAGGAGCTAGAAGCAGGTTGGGATCCCACCCTGGAAATGGAAAGCGTGCAGAACAGGCCCTGCCAGCCTACGGCCATGCTAGAGACAAATGTACTTCTGTCTCATAGGAAAGACAAAATGTGGGAAAGGGCTTTTCTCTCTGGGGGCATCCTAGGAAGTCTCTGCACTGTTCATATCCTGCCTTTTTTTTCAGCTTGTGCTACTGTAAGTAAAACAATGGGTAGGTAAAGAATATAGGACTTGCTTCCTTTCCAAAATCTGGCTACAGCATGTGCCTCCTTTTATTGCACCCTGCACAGTGGCACTGTGCACTCACAGCAAAGATGTGACCATCTCATGCTCCCTGCTGGGGATATGCAAAGACAAGTCAGACTCAAGGACAAAACAAATATATTACAGGTACCAGAGAATATTGCAATGAACTTAAGCAGGTATTCTTAGTATTTCTGTTTATCATAATGATTCATAGTTACTCACGCATCCACTCATCACCTCCTCCATTGGGGCTGATTCATGGCATTGTTTAAGAGCAAGTTCAAGTTAAAAAGGATGAATCAAAAATCACCCACAGCAAAATATATTTCCATCTAAGCCATCTGGTAGGAGATTTTAGAATTAGCTCTAAAGAATGACCAACACATCTCTGAGAATGAGGGTACTGCAACTTAAACTACAACTGAAGTCTCAATTTCAGCTTTGTTAGGAGAAATGGTCAAAAGATCTTCGTGTGAATTGCAAGGGCTGAGTGCAATCATCTAAACTTCATACACATTCAGGCAAGAAGGAAAATTGTTATTCTACTGCAGAGATAATTTCCAGATTTTGCAATTTCATTTTATTCATAACAAAATCAAGACCTTTTCTAGCTTTCCATTAAATCCATTGGCCAATAAAGAAAATAAGATTGGCCAAGAAAACAGCACCTGCAAGACCCAGATTCAAGTTCCCTTGCTGCCTGACTTGCATGAGCACTTAAACCCACCTGTCTAGCCAGGGGGATACATAGTAACTCTCTATGACTAGCCTGGATTACTGCACTATATATATATATATATATAATTTTTTTTGGTAAATACTAACTGCAACATCAAAGGGTGGCTGGTACTTCAAGCATCCAACTAGTATCTAGATGTGAATCATCACGGCTTCAGGAAAAGAAGTGGAAAATAACTTTCCTAGCATTTTCCCAGCTGTCTCTAATACACATGTGACATCCTGACAATGCCTGTTTAGAACACTCTGTGACATAACACACATCAAAATGCTGATATGCACCAACTTCCTTCCCCCAGACTGTGCATCTACCTGGAGAATCCTTGAACTGCTTCACACATCTCTGCATGGTCTTAAGAGAGTCAGTGACATTCTTTTCTAGCTCCTCTGCCTCAACTTTAAGGAGAGAATCGTTCATCCAGCTCTCATTCCACTTTATCCAGTCTGACACCGTAGTCCAGAGATCATAGTATGGCTGGAAGTCCTTAATCATCCTGGGCACCCCACTGTACTTTAGGAAGAAATTAAAAACAACATAAGCAACAAGTGCATTCACCTCCAAATGACAGTCTACATGTCAAAAGGCAAAAAAAAAAGGCCACCTCTTCTTTTAATCTGAAGCCAGCAATGAGAAAACATGTATTCTAAGAGGATATATCAGACCACCTTCTCCTGGGCCAACAATACGTATTCCAAGGGAGAGCAGAGCTGGGCTTGATACATTCAGGCCAACATACACCCAGTGGAGTTGTGCCTGCACCATGTGTGTGGCATGGAAAGCATTCTTTCCACTCGCCTCTACAAAGTCCTCCTGCAAAATGAGGAGGTTTTGATGGTCAGGCCACACACCATCAGTGAAAGCACACACCACACATCACAGCAAAACTTGGCTCCTTACAGGGAAGAAGTAACCACAGACTGAAGGGTAGGAAAGGATCATCATGTGAACTCCACTTCTGGTCTGCAGCCAGACTTGGCTGGATCTGGATGACAATGACTCATTGGCAGCTGAGCAGCTACAAGCAAAATGAGTGTTTGCAACTACACAAACTGTTGCCTTAGGAGAACATCACGCTCCAAGCCCAGCCAGCTGCCAGCACCCACTATAAAACCACTCGCATTCACACCTATAGACCTGCAGCAACTGCCCTGGAGAAACAGAAGCATCCTAACTGCTGCTTAAGATCCTCCCCAGCCAATTTCTCCTCATGAACATCCCTCAGATCTCACTGTGGGCATCCAAATCTCCCACAAAAGTGGAAATAACAGACCCTGAGCAGTCTTCCATGTTTGCCTGGGATTAGCTCTTCTGCAGGCAAGTGGAGCGATTAAGCGGTGTAGTCAAACTATAGGACTTGAGGAGCAGCTCCCCAGATAAACCAAAACAGCATGAAGGATTCCTTCCTGAGGAACTAGGTCTCATTATTTGCTCTACCTACCACCTAGAAATCCCAACAAAGACCAGAGTCCTGCTAACACTTACATCAGTAACTCTGATGCCAAAGAGTCTTTCCCTGTTGTTGTAGAGAACTGACATTTCCTGAAGCTCTTTCAGCTGCTTCCGGACATCCCTTGCATCTTCAGCCAGCTCATGGGCTTGATTAACGTCTGACTGGACAGAAAATCCACCTACAGTCAGCTGGAAGAGAAAAGGCAGACATGTCAGGACTCTGAAGCTGAGAGCTGTTTCTAGAGATAGCAGCTTCCTGGTGCGCTCTTTGTTACAGCCAAAGGCAAGATTTTTATGCTCATGATTTCACCCCCCCAAACCAATTTCCCTTCTGTTTAGACCACAATGAAAGTGGTGAGGAGAAGTAATAACCACTGGTCAGGTGGAGGAAACTGCAAATGTGATGACCAGCTACTTGTCTTCTTTGTGACAACAGTTAATTCCCAAGGAATAGGAAAAATAAATCTGTGCCCAAATTTGATGCTGAATTTATAGCGATATTTGTTACAGAACCAATAAAGTGAAAATGACAGCTCCACTGACTACTCAGTTTGTTTCCAAGAATTGTTTAACGACACATCTAGAGCTTCTCTGATAAATATTGTTTTGTTTCAGTGGCTTGGGTTTGTTTGTTTTGGTTTGGTATTTTGTGTGGGTTTGTATTTACGTGTTTGAGTTTTTTGATCCAGTGTTGGGGTATTATCATTTTGTGAACCTGTTTGCAAGAAAATCTAGGTCAGTGATTCCACCTTTCTAAAATGGCTTTTTTCCCCTGAATTTAGGAGTTTCTGAGGAAAAAATAAAATTCAGACTGTTTTAGCAGACACAGAATGCTCTATTTTCCCCCTGGATGGCAGTGCAGGAGATGCTCTGCAGGGAACTGAGTACACAAGAAAGAAAAAGGAGGTGCCCATGTTCCCTGAGAATCAAGAACTGGAAGACTGTATAAACACCTTCTCAATGAAAAATGAGTACTTCTGCAGAATCTTGTCTTTCACAAAAAAGGAAACTCTTAATCAAAAGCCAACAAAAAACCAAGGGAGGTGTGTTAATATTTGGTCTAACTACACACTCACCTCAAAATTAATCTGAGTAAAATCTCATCTGAAAGCTTCCCACCTGGCTGACCAAAAGAGCTCCAAGACCCCCTTCTATGGACAGTTCATTCCCAGGGGCTTAATACCTGCATTTCCTCCACTTTTTCTTGAAACGTCTTCTGATCCGAAATCTGCGTTTTGCGAAATCTTTCTTCATCGTCTATGTGCTGGAGCCGAACGGCCTCTGAGTCCATAGACATTTTCACTGGCCAGTAACTGGCAGTCCACCTGCACTCACATGATACAAGAAAACAAATGGGAAAAAAAGGAGAAAGCAACAAGTTTTTTGAGCATATGTTTGAAATGCCGAAAATAACAGAATGAGAAAGCCAAATCCCACCAAACAAGGAGGTTTAACAACAACAGAAACACATGTGGTTTCAACAAAACATTTTTTTCTAGCTTGTCTTGTTGATATGCAGTCCTTGTGACTAGGCTATTCAGCTGGTGAGAGCTGGGGAGAAGTGGAAGGTCTTTTTAAAAGAAACAAATCCACTACACTGCTGAAAAGCTAGGAGACAGCAAAATAACAGTTGGCATCCAGAGGGAATGTCTGCCTTTGAATGTATTTGCAAGGAACTGAAAAAAAAGGGGTCAGAGTCTCAGCTTATGGCTTTTCAGGGCTACCAAAAAAGCCAGTCTCCTGTTAAGCAGGGCAGTGAGGGGCCAACATAACCCAGATACAGAGAAGCTCTGGATTCTGCAGAGTGCCCTGGGGAGAGTGTTGTAGATCCATAAAAGGCTGCACAAATTGGCTTCTCATGCCAAGGCAGGTTTCTGTGTTCTTGCTCAGCCATAGCCCACCCATGACTCCATTTGGACCCTCAGCCTGTGTGCAATGCCAAGCACTAGGTATGCACACCACACTCCCTGGAGGTCACACCCCTCCCTGCACGTGGGGATGCAGCCATCTTCTACCCGTGCTGCCTGTGGCAGGTGTGGGCAGTGGGAATACAGCCACACCTGCTCCAAGCAGGCCTGGGGCTGAGCTGCTTTCCTGCAGCTTCTGTGAGATTTTTGCACCTTGCACCACATATTTTAGTTTCAGGAGCACTCTGCAGAGACTGACTCAGGCTGCAGACATACTGGACCAAGTACATGTCATAAGAGAAGTGCTCCCCAGGCTGAGCAAGCTTTAGAAGCCTTGTAGATGTATTTGTGAGCTGACACTGCTACTGGGGCAGTGAGGCTGCAACTGGAATAACAAAACTAAGAGGAGGATGCTTGGAGAAGAACTGCGGTAATAATAAGGGTTCAAATTCCTTCCTAGTCTTACGAAAACCCTGGGAGTGTTCCTAACTTGGAAGTGTTCATTTAGTTTCAGGCACAGACTAAACTGTGCACTTTGAGACCTTGCAAGCATCTCAAAAAAACCCCAAAACCAAAGAAAACCACAGAGAGAAAAGGGCTTTACTATGTTAAACAGGTTAGTAGCTACCAGTTTGCCTTGCCCCAGGCCAGAAGGCAGCATGAACTCACACTTCTTGTCTACAAACTTCTTTTCAAGAATTCAATGCTCACATAGCCTGAGAGACACTTAAAAGTTCTGCAGGAGCCCTTGATAGACACATGGCCCCTGAAGCACTGAGAATGGTAATTGCTGCAGAGTCCCACTTTGACAGTGGGAGAAATGCCTTATGCTCACTTTTCAGTGAAATCTTCTTCACTAAGATTGTAAAGGAAGTCGTCCATGACCTTGTAATCTTCCATGACTTCCCCAATCAGTTGCTGCACAGGGTGAGAGAAAGAGAAAAAAAGTAGACACCTTTAGACCATGCTGATTCCAAATCTCTGGTGTACACCTCATTTTCATGAGGTGCCTTTGAGGAGTGTTAGCACACAAGCTTAATGTGATGTGTGCTGCTTCTGTGCTGTGTGAACAGTGGGAATGAATTTACAACCCCTTGTTCGGTGAATGATCATGCCATCATCACCCTCTGTTCTATGGGAATGAAAAGAAGTATGACCTAGTGGATAAAGCACTGGACAGAATTCGAGTGGTTTAGGTTATCTTACAGGTTCCCTCAATGGCCTGGACATGTCAGCTTACAGCTTGATGCCTTTGATTCCCCATTTGTTCAGCTGGGAAAAGACTTACACTTCAAGTAACTTTAAAATAACTCAGTGCTAAAATGTCCCATCATAAAAAATATATTAACAGCAATTTGGGCACTGGGTAACAGAAAGGTTTTCTTGAAAAGAGCATTCATTTTTAGAAGATAGCTATTCAGTACACAAATGCAGAATGGATCATGAAGGCAGCAAAATGCATACTAAGTATTTTAGGCAAGATTTTTAACTGCTATTTTGTTTTGCAAAGGGATTTAAATTTATGATATGTGTATTTAAAAATACAAATCTCAGAAATTATAAAAATACAAAGCCAACAATCTCATGGCATTGCATGCAAAGACATGCAAGTAAAAAACCTGGAGCTCTGCTTCTGAGACACCACACATTACACTACGAATTTCCTCCTCACATCCCTTGATGTCCCTGTCCAAAGGAGAGCCTGCCTTACCTCCTGCACTGCTAGCTGCTCGGGCACTCCCTTCAGCCAGTCCCGCAGCTCAACCAGCTCCTCGATGTTGTTTGGTCTCTCATGCATTTTGGTGCTGATGGCTTCGTAAGCCTCACAGATCTGCAGCAGGACACAGCAAAGACCATCAAAAAGTCTATTTGTCTATTACAAATGGACAAACTGGGAAATCTGCCCTGATCCACCCACTTGCCATTCTGAAGGTGGTCTAAGTGATGAGTACACAGCCTTGTTCTGTTTTTTGCTTTTCCCATCCATCTCATTTGAGTTCAAATGGAATGAGACTGACAAAAAAAGAGGAAGAGAAACTGCAGGTATCTAGTGGAAATTATGATAATAACAGATTTAGACAACCAGCTGGCAGAGGCAATTGCCTATATTCCAGTTATCCTCAGAGGAAGCACAAGGACTTTCCAGTTGTCTACCAGACAGATCTTTTCAATCCACCAACACACTTTTGTATGATGGCAAGGTCTTGAAGAATTTCATCTCAAGAGCTACAGCTGTTAGGCATGTAATTTATTAAATGTATTTAATACTTCATTTGGTTGAGTTTTATATGTCCCCTATAATTTTAATTTGGAATAATCAGCCCAGTGTGATCTTTAAAATATCCTCACTTATGTACCCTTCTGGCCATTTCACAATAAACACAGCAACTTCAAAAGCAGAAGGACAAGACAAGACAGATAATCCGTTGAACCAGGTAACTTACTTTCTTCACCTGTGAATGGAGGGTTTTAGCCAGCAGGTCCAACACAGCAGTGGCCACTGCTTTATGTTTATCAGACAGATTATGCCTAATATGTTCTATCCTGACTTGAAAGGGCCCAATGGTAATAAAACTAGGTAGAGCGTGGTCCAGGGTCTCCTTTTCAGACAAGTATGTGTTTACTATGTTCATCACCTCCTGGGTAGGTGGAAATTGCTCTTCATAGCTTCTGTAAATTAAAACACCAACAAAAACCAGTGTAAAACTTAAGAATCTTTGTGCATTCAGGCTGTTTGTGTCCACTCAAAGGATCAATACATGAAATTAATAAGGCATACATTTACATCATAGGTGTGGTGTGGAGTAAGAGCACAAAATATTTTAGCTGCAGAAAAGGAGTTTAAAAAAAAGAGATGAAAGAGGAAATACGGGAAGAAGAGAGGGAGAGAAAATAAAAGCACTGAAGTAAACAAGGCAAGATGAGGAGGCACCTCAGGAGAGGATAGGCCCTTCAGTGTTTACCAGGGAGAGTCAGGAATTTGTCAGATGGGACTGGGTAAATTGATTAAACTGGAATAAGAAAAAAGGGCTTCCTTCCCACTGTTTGGAGAAAACATAAGACCTAAGCAGAAGTCCATAAAAGTAACAGAGGCTAAAGGACAAAATAGGTGCAAAGAGTTTACTTTCTGCAGAATGCTATCAGCCTGAGCAGACACTATATGAAGGAGGTCAGAGTCAAGTATGCTAACTGGATTCTCAAATAGGATGATTCATTTTTAGGCCCATTAATATCTCCAATTACATTGACAAGCATGACAAGAATGTGACTGCAGTCAGAGACAGGAAGAAATTCCCAGTGCCACAACCAATGTCCTCTAAAAGCATGGACTGTCGTCCACAAGTGAAGACAGCCTCTGAGAGGGAGCTGATCTCATACCTGAGGCACATGGTCCCCACTCCCACATCAGTACATCCACACAACAGCTTCCAAAAGGCTTGTCATTGGGGTCACAGGGGTTTTGTCAGAAGATACTTACTTTAGGAAGTACTTGATGTCATTGTTATTTATCTCTAAGAACTTCTCATATCTTTTGCCGTAAGCTCGGAGAGGGATTTTAGTCTTTCGAATGGCAGAGCGCAGAGTCTCTCGTAGCTCTTCCACTTCTAGCTCGTTCAAACCCACTGATTCCAGCATGAGGTTTTCTGTGATCTCCATGTTCTTCAACACATACTGGAAGAGGAAGGAGAAAGGCTTTCAGGACAAATAGAGCTAACTGTGCCCCCTCAGAAGAGGGGCAAGGCAATTTCTGATGGCACCTTTGTAAAATCCTGCAGTCTACACTTCTACGTTGTGTCAGGAATTGTTTTACCAGTTTTATGTGCCCTCCTCCCCAAAGAATGAGGATCTAGGGAGACAGGGCTTTCATAGTAGCAGACAGAAGGATGCATATGCAGAAGAGACTTGTATCAAACAGAATTGTAAAGCGTGCTATTTCCTTTATGAGTCTGCTTTCACCAGCCACCATGCACTCAGGACAACCAACGTGTCCATGTGTCCACAGAACCTGCAGCACCAAAACAGAAACAAAAACCAGACAAAAGAGCTACGAGGTTGGGGAGATTGAAGAAATGCTATCAGAACAGAATTGCATTAGCACAGTGCTGTGCCAACATTAATTTAACTGAATTCCCAAGTACCCACTTCTGCACCTCTCTCCCTGAGTACAAGCTCAGGGGTGTCTGTGGTGACCTGCAATGCACTGACACATGCATGGCTGTATCACTGTTGATGCAGAAGTGTTCACCTGCTCCAGCTGTGGGATAGTGTGAGTTGCCAGGATCCCGTTGTCGAACAGAGAAATGAGGGATGTCTCAAAGCTCTCCACAGAGGGGCTGAAGAGGATGCCACTGTTGTCTAGCTGAATGGCTGTTGCAAAGAGTAGATTCCTTTGAGACCTGTGGTGGGAAGAGATAAGAAAGAACAGGGATGCTTTTTGAGAAAATTATACACAACTGTATTGCTCTGGTGCTGATACTAAAATGCCTCCTGGACAGGAAAGGAAAGCAGAGGAGGACTCTCTCATGCAGATTAAGATATAAAACACTGTGCTCTCCATTTTCCAGTGAAGACATTGAGAAACTTTTTTTATCCAAGGTGAAGGAAGCATCAATCACAGCATCAGGATCTCCACAAGTCATAACCTGATCTTGAGAACTGGAGCTGCTTCACCGTAAAACTGCAGGTGCTCCTCAAAATAGGCATTCAGTATCTCCAATACACTCCTAAAATGCACCTTCTGGAAGTTATATTGATATATTCCCCAATCTTGCATGTGACCAGCATGGCCCAGGATCAGCTGAAGTCAGTGTCAAGACTTCCACTGATTTAAAGGTAAGAGGCCTTATGTGATTGGCAGAGATTTTTCCTTTTCTTTGGCTTTCCATTTCTAAATGTTCCTTCTTTAACACAACCACAAAAAGCACAAATCCTTAAATCAGTAGCCAATAGAATAAAATTTTAGGCCTCGTGATAACCTAAACTTGGTATTCTTTAGAGATCCCAGGCCAGATTCTAATTCTGAGGTTTCATCTAAGAATACAATTAAGCAGCCATGCTCTTGATATTCCTCTTCCTGGCATCCAGAAAAAATCTAGCAGTAACAGTTTGCTCCCCCAAGCACGCTGGAGGTGACTGATCTTTTCAGAACAGTACATCAAAACAGCAGACCTTGGTTCTAAGGGGCTGCTCCATATCACTAACTGCAGCTGGAAAGCTGTACTAATGGAGCAGCCAGCACTGTGTCCTTCTGCCATACCCCAGTGAACATGTCAGGTGGAGGATTAGGGAAAATTGCCCAGCTTAAAGGCCCCATACAGAGCAAAGCTGGCTTGCAAAACAGCAGTCAAAAAGACAACAGCACTACACTTTTCTGCTCTTTCCATCCTGTTTTTCTTTCTTTCTTACATGTAGGAACTGCTGCCGATGTCATCTCCCCATTCCATGTCCTCTGAGCAATCCAGGACACTCTGGCAAACATCCAGCACAAGCTGGGTGAAGCTGATGAGCGACCTCTGGACCAGGTACCGCAGAGAGTCCTGAAGCATGAACCTGATGCGCCCCATCAGCTTAAAGAGCTTGGAGCTCCGGTAGGCATCCCAGTCATTCTCCTGCAGGTTGAACCATTTGCCTGCATTTCTAAGGCTGCTCTCAATAGCAGTCTTTATGGTATTGATCCAAGTATCCTTGAGAAACTCCTGAACCTAGGGCAAAGAGAAAAGCAAGCTGAGTAATCCTCCAAGGGCTGATGGGAAAACAGTACTGCAAGGTGAGCCACTGACTGGGGCTATTGGACCTTTCTCTGCTGTGAAAGGAAACTGTTCTCTCAGAACTGTGATAGCTAAAAGTAGCTCTCAAACCACACCCCCTACATGTGGCATCTTTACCTGGTCATGTATCTCCTGCACTGACAAAAGACCCACAAAAAGAAAGCCTGATATTAAGAAGTGGGAGTGCTCTATTCTCTGTTTTATGCACAGTGTTTCCTTTCTGTTCTCTTTTCTGTAGAGCAGTATCCCTGGAGCTGCCTGTGTCAGGGTCCCTCACAAAAGTTGTGTAGACAGTGTGATGAGCATGTAAAGGACAGAATGCTGTCTTCTGTTGACAAGTGAGAAGAAAGAGCAGAAGCAGCCAAGGGCAGTAGCAGTTTGCAGTATTTTAATTTATTAAAATACCACCAAGTGTCACTTCTGCTCCACAGGCGGCTTGCTGTTTGTGTGTAATAAAAGAACCTTAGTCACCAAGTGGATGACAACACTGCCTAGCTGAAACAGCACGGGACTGGGAAGGACCGACACATTCTCTGCCACTGATTTAGTGTGCAACCCTGTGCAACCTACTCTGTGTGGCCATATCCAGGGTGCAATGTGCTGCCCTCAATCAGAGGACATGAAGATCCTCTGGTGGGAATTTGAGCTGCAAATTTTTATCCTGTTTTGTCTATTGGCATTACAAGCAGAGTAATTTAATTAAGTATATAAAGAATATAGAGTGTAGAAAAGCATTATCAGGAGGAATCAAGGATCTTGTGCCTTGCAGATGGATGGATGGGGAAATAAAGAAAAAGAAATAAAAGAGGGGAAAAAAAGAAACTTTTGAGTGCCAACCAGGACTCCTATCGGTGTATAAACCAGGTGGAGGAAAGAGGGGCTGCGGCCCTACATGGCCACTTGTTTAACCTGTGACTAAGAGCATGGTCAGCACTGACTGATCCCAACCAGGGGACTCTGACTCTTTCAGCCCATTCTCCCCACATCCCAATAAATTCGACAGGCATATGCAAATGTGCCTCACTGCCACAAACATGATATCTCCTTTGGCAGTTCATCAGTTTCCAGAAAATCAATCTGCAGCTGCTGCATCTGTCTAATGCACACTGACAGCACTGCTGGCTCCTCCATGTGTTCATCTCTCACACCTCCTCTGCTCACCTGAGTGAAGGTCTGAGTCTGGATCTCTTCAAATTCCTCCAGAGAGACAAGTTTGGTTATGGTTGTGTTAAACAGAGACATGACAGCTGCCTTGTCACACTCATCTTGTACCTGTGCAAGGAGATGGATGACTTCTGGACTGGTCAGGAGTGACAAAAAGGTGAATTCTTTCTGTTGTTTACGAAAAGGATAGTTTGGGATAAAGACGAGCCCTAGCACCAAAAAAAGAAATAATGTCATTGCCTGCAACAGCGAATTAATCTTCTGTTTTTAGAGTACAGATCCCTTTGGGAAGCACTTGTGAAAAGGACTCTGCTCTAATGCACAGGCCTTATCATGCAGCAGCTTCAGCAGAGGGCTGGATGAAAGAGAGAGACTCTGCTCTGCAGCAGAAACCTTCTGCAGCTCCCAAGAGGGGCTGAGGTGCTGTCTTGGTGCCTAACCTTCCCAAGGCTTTGGCTCATGAAGTTTCCATTAGAAAGAACACTGGAACTGAAGAAACTTCCCACTCAGGCTCCAAGCCACAGCTGAGTAATATCATCTGTGAGAGGCCACTTGTGAAGCACCTCAAGGTCTTC
This sequence comes from Sialia sialis, assembly GCA_009812075.1. Classification (NCBI taxonomy): domain Eukaryota; kingdom Metazoa; phylum Chordata; class Aves; order Passeriformes; family Turdidae; genus Sialia; species Sialia sialis. The sequence continues at coordinate 6,143,672 of VRYO01000638.1, read as the reverse complement.
CTGCCTTTGGAAGGTTGAATTGCACAAAATACACTGTCCTCCCCCCACCCCCATCTTTTACTGGGGCCAATTTCCTCCTGTTTGGGACTCTAAATGAGCCTGAGCTCAGCTCTTCCACAGCTGAGGCATCTCCCAGCTGGGCACAGCAAAGGCAAAGCAGTCAGCTCCAGCACCGTGGTAAGCTAATCACACTGCCAAACATTTGGTGACATTAAGGGTACACTTGCAGAGTTACTGCAGGTTAGCTGGTGAGTTCCAATGTATTATACTGAGGAAATATGAGCATGCAAATATACCCTAAAAAAGAGGAGACATACTCAGAAGTCTCACATAATCTCCCACTGCTGCCCCTTGTGCCCCTCTAATCATTACCATCAGAGTTCCTACAGCAATCCAAGAATCCTATCAAACAGGTAAGCACACTGCATGCAAAATGCTTCCCTGTGTCCCTTACCTTTCTCTGGTGCTTCCTTCTCCTCTTTGTCTGGCAGGGTAACATAAGAAAACATCTGGGGTTTGGAAGCAACGACTCTATCAAAGCTTATCCTGTTCATGGTGTGCTCATAGTCTAATTTCACTTCTTTCTCCAGGCTGCTCATACAGTCTAACATGCTGTTACAAGAGAGAAACACTCAGAACCATGGTGATTGAGCACATGTCTTTAACTTTACTGCACACTCCACCCCTCTCTCCCTCCCAAATTTGCTAACCTGGAACACATCAGGAGAATTGTGCAGACAATGAAGCAGCCAGCAAAGGTATCAACTGGGATTTTAATGACAGAGGCAAGCAGGGAGTGAGGACTAGGATTGTAGCCTCCATGACTTTTTAGTTCAAAGCAACATGTCCACTGAGTAGAAACATTACAGATGGAAGGAGAAATAACCACAAACTAAAGAAAGCAGCTGGCAGTTCTGGAAAAGTTGGGCTACCCAAGCTGGCCTCCCATTTGCCTCCTGCTGAATGCCTCTTGTTGTCCATTTCCTCAGCCAGAACACTCATATAAGTGCTGAAACCTTGCTTCATGTGCCTTAGGAAATTATCATCCTTTACCTCAAGCAAGCAGAATACTTTTCTTTATCCCTATATTTCTGCTCACAGAGACTAATTACTCTCCTACTTTCCAGTTCAGGCCAGCAGACCATGCAGCTTCTCACACCTTCCTATTTCTGAGCAAGGCACTCAGTCACTGGCTGATACCCAGCAACACCACCAGTGGCTCATGATTCACCAGCCCAGGGACATTAAAATGCCTCCCCAATATGAAATGCATCACAAAGAGACACTCCATTAAATCCAGGTGGAGATCCCCCCAGTGCAGATCTTCTTTTGATTTGTTTTAGCAGCTGTTAATAGGTAGAAGGGTCACCAGCAGACAACAGCCAGGTCTCTAGAGACAATGGGTGGTCTGCAGATCAGTACAGCAATGACTGATCTGTTCCTCAAAAGCACAAGGAGACAGCAAGGTCAGCCACGCCATTTTTGTACTGCTGTTGAAGGCCACTTAACTGCAGGTGTAAGCATGGCTTGGTGGATCTGCATATGGAACCTACTTCAGATGGGAACACTGACAGACCACCCATTCTGTACACGTCCTTGGAGCTGCCATCTGCCTACTTCTGATGCCACTCTGGGCAACAGAATGGTATGCTTGTGCACAGAATGGAAGGCAGGTGAGACCCATGGTCTATGAGTTGGCTGATCAAGATTTGCCTCCACTGACACTTGTTTTGTAGCCCTATGATGACCCAAAATATGTTTATGGACTGAAAGCTGAGCTCCCAGACATGTACATAATGCTTTACCTCTTCTCATCCTTCAGTTTGGGAGTCTGCATAGCCAAGCGCTTCATCCTCTGCAGGCTTTTCTCACTGATGGTGTCCAGCCCCTCCGTGGGCATGCAGTCCACGTACAAGTGGTACATGAGCAGCCCCTGCGTCTTCTTGCGCAGGCTGTCAGCACAGGCCACGCGCTCCGCAAACACCTGCGGATCCTCGGCCAGGAACTGCAGACAAACTCGTGGCACCCAGTACTGACATGGCAACAGCGGAGCTCTTCCTGGGAAATGAAAGTACAGCTTGCAACAGTTTGCAGGGAAAACAAAACTCAATGGCTTGCAGTGTTGACAGCAGCATTTTGATAGACAGGATAATTGGGCTGCTTGCAGGAGATCAAAATGAGGGACCAAAGCTGAAGACAGCAAGAGATAAGGAGCATCTCCAAACTGTTCATGAGAGGGTACTTAATTTTAATCTGTCCACATTCCCTTTCAAAATGGCATTGACCCAGAAAGACCAACATTTTACTTTTCTGGAAGGCTGGAAGGACGGGAGAAGGAAGAAAAAGAAAGGTGTCTCCAAAGGGAAAACCTCAAATGGGGTCAGATTAAGATGTGGAGTTCTCTTTCCTGGAGGATTTTTCAGACAAGTTAAACAGACACATATCAAGAGAGATAACAGTGAAAGAGATTAAAGGACTTCTTGGTGTCCTTCCCATCTCCAAGCATGGGTAATGAACTGGCTCTCAGACTATATGACAGGTCCCAAAAGACCTTATTTGAAACATACCTTCTGTAGTTACGCCTCCATTGAGGATGGGTCTCCCTTCTTCATCACGCACTAGACCATTGTCTGCTTTATGGACCAAGTAGAGATCTGTTTCCTTGTCATAATCCAGAACACCAACATCAATCCACTTGTAGATCAACTCCTGGCTCTTGGGGTCCTCTGAGAGAGACAAGGATTAAAAACAGGGTTAGTCCATTCTCCTGGAGGCTACAGTAAATGGACTTTCCTGACCTGAGTGGTGATGCCACAGTCAATATCCATTTGCTCATTTGAATCTCAGTCAATCTCACAGAGTTTCTGCTGTGATCAATAAATAATGAACTTAGGTCTTACTTAGAATTTTCAACATTTTGCACACATCAGACAGATATGTATCTATATTGATATCAATACAAATACAGGTCAGGACAGCATCATGCTGTCCATTCAACCTGAGGAGTGAGCAGGTGTTGTATTCCCCAAGACAGCTGCAAGCAGAACTCAGCCATCATGTGCTGGCTGCCCAAGGATACACAGAGTTTATGTTTTATGCTTCAGTTCTGCAGACAGACAAGCCTCTGGAGGCTGCTCCAGAGCTGCAGATGCCAGCTCCCATGCTTTAAAGGTACTGCAGATGAGTTAATATGAGCTGCAGCCATAGCTAGACATCAGTACAACTGTACCTAGCAATGCCTTCTCATTGAGCAGGCTCCAAATAATGGGAAAACAATGCCCATGTCACTTAATTTGGCCCAGGTTCACCACAGTCTGAACTTGTCTGCTGATCCTGCACTTGAAGTGAAATCCAGGCAGAACACACTGTGTGCAAGTTACCGAATTCCATGATGATAGCTATGCAGCAATAAAGAGAAATTTTGTCTGTGCTGACTGAAAGTCAAAAGGCAAAGGCAACTTCTAAAAAAGTGGAAATGGTCCACGGCAGGACTGGCAGTCTGAGATCTCTGGTCTCTTGCTCTGACTGCCTGAGCCTGGTCAAAATGAGATATGGCTTTTCAGCTATTCAGAGCTACACTCATCACTACTGCATGTTCCCTTCTGCTGAAAGGGCCTGTAACTGTTAGTGATGCCCCACTTGGGCAGTAACTGATCCAAGTTTTACCATGTCCAAGAATATCATCTGTAGGTAAAAGTGCTTTTCCAGGCACTGGCTTTCTATCAGAACATCCTGGCTCCAATCCTAGTGAGATCCACTCTTCTGGAGTTCGACAGTCAAATTCATCATTGTCAAATACCTAAAAAGTAAGGACATGAGTAAAATTAAGATTTACTTCAGAAATAAGAAAACACTCAATAAAAAATTTCATGAGAGGAAAACATTAACATGCAGTTTCTAAATGGGCTACAAAATATGGAAATCAGTCCAGGTGCAAAAGCTGTGCTGATCTTTGGTTGACAATTTTCTCCCAAACAGCAGTATCTGTACCTCCAGCCCTTTCCCAGGGAGAACAGATCAACACCTGGAGGAGTCTCCTGCAGCAATGCTGCTGACTACTGCATTCAGAAGGAAATATGAGACACCTTTCCTTTGAACACATAAAGGCCAGTGAGGAGCACTCTCAAGGATTATTAGTTTTGACAGAAGTTGTGGGCACCCTGCAGAAGATGCTCAGCATCTTGTAGAGACCATTCTGTGCCCGAGCCATCTCCAGAGCATTTCCTTGTTTTGTTGTTTGTTGTGTCAATACTGGCTAAGTGTCCTCAGAAACCTCCTGTGGTATAAGCAGTGAGACAGACCACAAATACCAAACCAGCTCTCTTACCTTTAATGGGAGGTAGATGGGAAACACAGTATCTTTTGTCTCCTCAATAGGTGGCATATTTTCAGGGTCATAGTGCCTTGGAATCAGCTGATTGGAGTCTATCCCCTTGCTGGCCAAGAGCTCAGCAATATCAAAGGTGAGATACAACCGTCTCCTCCTGTTTACATCAGAAGAGGAAATAACCACCCAATGTGCCTATAGTCATTCTCATGCCTATGACTCCACCTTTTTACTGTGCACCCCATCAGTAAAAACATTTTTAGTACAGGCTGCATCTGTGTTCATTTCCTCATTTACAGCACAAAACAATGCAGTGGAAGTGACCTAGAATGATCAGCTCCTCCAATCCATAAATTCTATACATGTACTACTGTACTAATACATTACAGAGCATATACAAAACCAGAAATTAAAAAAAAGAATGACAAAAAGATGACATAAACACTATTTAAGAACAATGTTTTCTTCCCATATCCCAGAGAATTGTCATTTGTAACCTCTGCAATGCATGCACGCCCCACTTTGGAGACCATTGCTTTACAGGATAAGGATTTCTTAAGGATTTTTGACATGCTATGTCTTGAAATAAAAAATCAACACCCTTATCTCCACAATGATGCCTCTAGCCATCTCCTAGTTACCTACCTCTCTATTTCAACCTTCCGAGGGTTTTGCCCTGGAATCCGTTCGAAAGGTAACTGCACTTTGGGCTTAAATGATTGTACGGGGAAATCCGACTCAGCAAGGGACTCAGTGGATGGTCCAACCATTTGGTTATCGAGGAGACTTCTAAAGTTCGCAGGCATCTTGAATTTTGTGACTAAGAGACAAAGAGAAATACATCTGAAACCACCAGGCGTCACTTTGCTTTACATTCACACACAAAGGAGGACTCTGCTGTCTACTGGGTTGTCTACAGAAGTCACTTCACTAGACTTGTAAGAGAAACCAAGCAAACATCAAATTAGAAACAGAAAAACCTTTTTTTCCTGTGACAATATGTGATTATGGTCTTCCAGCATCAAAATGACAGCATAAAAGAAATCTCCACTGAGAATTACTGTCATGCAGATTTTTGGGAGCCAGGGCACCGACCTGGCCCTAAGGAGCTCTGCTTTTTTTCCAGCTTTGCTACAGACTCTCCACATGATAGCGGGCAAGTTACTGTCTCTAGTGCACAGCTTCCATCACCCTCAGGAAGGATGGGATCCCCTTGCCTCTCTGGAGGGCCTGACACCAACAGTCAGTCATAGCTGGGAGGAACTTGGTAAAAGTGGTATAAAGGGTTGAAGAATATTACGGGGGAAAAGAAGCTGTGCAAGTAATCTTTGTCTCCTGAAGTGCCTATTCACACCTTGGGACAAACCTCTCTCTTCTCAGCTTTTGCTCAATCAAACCACCCACTCACATCAGCAATGGCGTGAGAAAAAATTGAGTTAAACAGCCAACAATCTCACCATTTGGCCAAGCGTTTTCAACAGAAATTTGGACTAAGCAAAAAGTATACATTTCCAAGAACTGGCAGAAATTAAACCATGTCATTTACCCCATAAATAAACCAAACTGTTTATATTGCTAAACAAGTTGCAAATAATAGAACAGCAGCAAACTAGGAATTTGAAGCTTAACCTAAATTAAGTAATTGCATGCAAGCTTTAAAAAGCACTATTCCCTAGACAGAGCTAAGCATTGAACTAAAAATAGATTTTAGTGGAGTGAAAGATTTTCCTTTGATGAACTTTCACACTCTATCAAGGAGAAACTTAAGGTTATGGTTTAGAATTGGGTATTTTGAATGTCAAGCTTTGAACCCAATTGTTCACTGTGTTGCCTGTGCTTCTGGAGTCATGGATGTGACCCTTGATTTCAAAGCAATTGTGCAGAGCAGCCAATAATGCTAAGGCCAGACGTGTTTCAGGACAGTTAGGTACAGAAGGGTCCTCTAAGAGGTCATTCCCTTGTCTTTCTTAAATGGCCCCTGACTCAACCCTTGTAGCTGTATGCTGTCTGCTTAGACACTAAAGGAAATATCCACTAACTGGCTCCTCTCTCTCTACTTCCCTCCCTCAGGAAGGGCAGCTAGCCTGGCATGAATGTGCTCTTTAACACTTGTAATTTTGAGGAATCCCTAAAATACAGCTCTTTAGCCTTGTGCACATCTCTTGCTTGGGGTCTTTACAGAATGGCCCTGATTTATATTTGTTGTCAAGGAGCACAGCTGTTCCAATTTAGTCACTTTATTGTTGCCAAATCCATGGCACCATCCATTATGGCACTTTGTGCACTATCAACTATTTATGTCAATACTTAGTGTTTCATTTGCATTTACATTTCCAACCTGATGGCTTCTTCCCCCCATGAAGAAACAGCAGATCATAAATAGAGTTCTGTCTCCACTTGTTAAAGATGAGTCTAGCTTGTCAAGATTCACTTGAGGAAGCAGTCATTCGTCCTCACTCATGAAAATAAATGTCACATCTAAGCACAGGAGGGTGGTATATGCAGTTCCCATCTTTCTCTAAAATCCTCTCACACACACACTTTCTTCCCACCCACTGGCAGTCTATGATCCATATCCCCAGGAGTGCTCTAGAGGCCAGGAGAGTGCTGGCAAACCTTCAACTATTCTCTGTTCCTATATTTGAGCATCCATGACACAAGTTCTTGTAAGCAGGTGGCACCAGCAGCTCTGTACACACAGAGAGCCCTTGCATCTAGGGAGAACAATCTGCTCTGGGGTGCAGCTGGGTACAGAATAAATAAATGAGGGAAAACCATGAATTTGGCTATACCTAAATTGTGAATACAGCTTTCACAGACAGGTCCCATTTTAGGGGTTGCCATGTTCAGGGCCAGCTGTTTAACTTGATGATGCTTTGGGTCCCTACTAACTCAGCATATTCTATAATTTTCACAGGAAAGGGACACTGTTGGCTCCACGCACAGTAAGAACACATGCAAATTCAGTGTTCTCCTGGCAGCAGGACAGAACTCCCACAGGCGCCAGCACAGTCCACCCTGAACCCTGGGGGAAGTGGCTATATCCAGGAGAAAAGAAAGCATGATTTTACCACCCACTCAGATCACTTTGCTGTACCTCTAAATGAAATTCACTTTTTACAGGATATTCAACCAGCTCAGCACCATTCCTGAACACTGAAAACGACAGTAGAGCACAAACCCAGAGGCAGCAGCCTAATTCCCAGCATGTCCACTATAGGCAACCTTAACAATTATGGCCCAGTTTCCTGCCCCACCTCATTCCCTCTCCGTGTATTTACCTTTAGGGGTGTGCCGCTCCTGGTCTGCCTGGTTCACCAAAGACTGGGACACGTGGGGGCCAGCAGAAGCACCCTGGAATGTGAGGGAATGTCAGAGCACAGTTGTGGCATAGTGTGAGTGGGGATCAGAGAGACAAAGTGTGACTGTAAGACTGACTTTACCAGATCTTTTAGGGACAACTGAGACTGTGAGTAATGGTCAGAATAGACACAGAGACACAAATACTTGACAATTTCAGCCCAATGCACAGGGGCAGGGGATCTCCTAGCAGCATGTGGCCTGAAAGCAGCCGAGGATGTTGACTGGGGGATGATTAGGCAGCCAGTCATTAGGGTTTTACTGCCAAATATCAACTACAGTCACAACCACAAGCCTGCCCTGCCATATTGGCATCCCAAACCCAGGCAATCCTGACAGTGCTGTCACTGGCTATGGAGGAGGGCAGCACAACTCTGACCAGGATGAGCCTCATGGCTTCACTAAAGGTCAAGGTGTTGCACAAAGGCCTCTGAGCAAAGGATGGGCCGGCACCTGGGGTGAAACCTACTGTGTACACACCAGCTGTACCTTAAGTCTTTTCCTTTCAGGACAGTGCTGGAAAAATAACTGCTCTTTGCACTTACCCCCAAGCTACTGGAGGCTCCTGGAGTAGGGACATCAGCAGAAGCCTCATTGCTGATACTGGGACGGCTCCTACTCAGAAAATTCCTCAGTTCCTTCCTTGCTTTCTCCATCTTCTCGGAGAAAAATGCTGTGACGTAACCTTAGGCTTGCTATGAGTGGAAAGACATTGAGCCTGTCACACACTGTATCTTTGGCACTCCTCCACACTTTCCTACAGTGCTGGATATCCTTGACTTGCTATGATGAGTGGGTAACACGGAAGGTTCAATCCCCTGATTCAATACCAACCGCTGCATTCATGGCCTGGGGGCCATCAGACTCACGTGGCTGCCTCAATGGCTCACTAACCCTGGAGAAAGAGATTGCTTTATTATTCCAGATGGCTTTTGGAGTGGGAAAACCGCAGTACACACAAGAAAAACTGCTTTCCTTAAGCAGCAGGGGCTTCCCAGATCTGTGGCAGGATTCAAAAGGCTGCCAAGAGAATTGGAGCAAACTGGGACTACGAGAGAAGTACTACTTCTGCTGCACCCAAATCCCCTAAAAACCTTGTCACACTTGACTCCAGTGGGAGTAGGCTACAGACTAGGATACCAACATAGCTACTCCCAGGTGTAAGTCTGCCTCTTTCCTTTAAATAATTAATGACAGATGTTTAAGCATCACCTAACACATATTTTAAATATAGCCAGAAGCTCCCCTCTTTCTCTTGCTACAGGGGATATTTTGCTCAGCTCACAAATAATTTCTGCTCTTCCACCTTGGGAGATGCAAGTCCAGGCAAATATCACAACTGTACAGCTTTATTTTATAAAAACCTTTGTGCACTGAGAGATACCAATTAAGAGCAGCTCTCAGATTCTGGCAGGAGGATAATACAACCCTTGGTTTTAGGCTTGTCTACACATAGAGATGACTATTGTAACCAATTAGAACAGTGAAAGTGACACAAACCTCTCCAGCCTGCACACACATGCGCTGATACAATGATGTACACATACCTGTGTAGCTTGTTCTTATCAATTATGAGTCAAAGCTCTCCATGGTGTCTCTCAAAGGTACTCTGATGCTAGTACAGCTTACTGATCAATTCCTGCTCACAGTCTAGACCAGACTCCTCATCCAGCCCTATGTGACTAGTGGCTTGTCTCCTGCACCTTTGCTAGGAATTTTCTCACTTCTGGTTGCCAAGCCTCTGCAGTAGGAGTCTTCCAGCTTTCCAGAGCTAAGTTCTGGAAAGACCTTGCCTGGTCTTGAAGGCCACAGCTGGCACAGTCTGGAGTCTCATCCTGACCTGGAGACAGCACCACAGGATCCCTTCCTGCCATGCCCTCTCTGCTCTGCTCTTGAATGGAGCAAAAACTCTGCTTGCCCTATACTCTTGATGAGAGAGGGCAATCTTTTCAAAATTACACCTTGCTGCCTGTCTGTGAGAATGAATCGGGTACAGCAGAGAAAGCATTACATGCATGCCGGAGATAAGAGGGAATAACTGTGCTGGTTTATTACTGCAGGTTCAAGCCAGTGCACAATTTTGAGAGGTTGAATCAAAAAAGAAATCAGATAATAAATCAAGGTTACCATGATGCGAGTCTTTTAAATGAAATGGAGTAAACGAACAGATTGGAAAGACCTGGGAGTTGAGATCAATAATACCCCCTCCCTTTCTTCAAGCTAGAAAATCTCAAATCTCTCTCCTCTCAGATTTGCTTTGGCATGGCAACTGGAACTTCACACCCTGAAGAATGAATTTTCCATGGAGGATTTTGTTTTTATTAGCTATTTTATGCTCTGGCCATATCTATTTTAGCAGCCCAGCAGGACTGATTGGAATCAGCCAAGATCCAAGGATTCCTGATGAATCACTGCTGGACTCTTTCGTGCCTGCTGCACCGGCTCGGAGAACAGCAGCAAGGCGGAACAACCCTGCGGTGCCTCTCCTGATGTGTCACCTGAGCATCCTCTCCTTGGGAGCAGCACCAATGTGCCAACATGACTTGCTGTGCTTTTGCCTCTTACCACCAGAATCCTAAAACCATCCAATTAAAGAAGCCATTTCCAGGATGCAAGGTTCATCTGAACCTTTCGTAGGGGTGACTGAACCGACTCCCACTTTAGCAGGACTGGCAATCTCGGCCTAGAACCAAAATAACATGTCTGCTGCCCATGAAGGACAAGTTTCCATGATTGGGGAAAAGTGTACCAAGCCAGCCCACAGCAGGCCTAATTCTTTGCTGCTTCGCTTGCTGTGTACTCACTCTGTACTCACTCACCTCTGTAAAGTCTGTCCTGAGCACTTAAGTCAAAAGAAAACAAACCTACTCAGTGTCCAGTTCAGAAATACTTGTCATGCTCTCCTAGCTGCACAGAAGGAAGGTCTCTGTGTTTTCAATTGCAAAAAACCCTGACACACATCACTTAAAGAACAAAAGCAGGCATACAAAGTTTTCCCAGCAGTTCCCCAAACAAATCAGTAAAACAGCTTGTCTGAGAGCACTAAAGCTGATGTGGATATGGGAGAACTGCTAAGCACAAAGGGAATCCTATTCTGCCACCCCAGCTGCTGGGATGTGTCTGGGTTTTCCAACAAGGAGGTTTCCCAGAACATGGTGGGGAGATCATTTCAGTGCTAGCCTCCAGCTAGGTTGGTCCCATCCACCTCTCAGGAATGGTCTCCAGGCTGGTTTCAAAGACGAGAAGAGACCCTCTCTCTTTTACTCAGCCTAACTGTTGAGCCAAGAAGTTTACTGCAGAGCAGCTCCCTCTTTCCAAGCTTCCAACACCAACTGCCTTTCCACACCGCAGAAGAATGTGCAGCATGCAGACCTAGGGCTGTCCTCCTCTTCCTCCATCCGGGGGTGATCCCAGACTCTCATCCTTGGGCAGCAGAGCTTGGCATGGATTGCCAGGGGGAAAAAGTGCCTTCCATCCTGCAGCGAGCACACAAAGGCAGTTCAAGCTTCCAGCCAGCTCTGCTACAGCAATTGCTGATGGTAGCACACAGCTTGTGCTCAAGGGTTCCTTAGCTGTCCGAGGGATCCTGAAGAAGAGCAGTGAAACTGCCCAGTGTCCCGCCACCCTGCAGCTGGGGGCAGGAGGCTGGATACCTACCACATTGACAGCCTTCAATCCTTCCCACTTGGAGTGCTTTCCTCAGGACTGAAGCTCTCCTTTGACAAGGAGAGGCACAGAGTTGGAGGAAATAGGAGTCCACCTCATTGCAAGCAGGTGAGATGCCTTCCTGAAAGCAGCTTCTCTGCCCTACTCAGCAACCCTTCTCCCTCCCTGGCACACCTGGGAGCATCTCCGTGTTCTTCACAGGTAAACATCTGGCTGGCACCAAGCTGTCCCATCTTTAGCTAGAAAACCTTTTTCTGATTGCTGAGACACCTATTTCTGCATTAGTTCAGTCATGCTCCCTCACACCTGAAAAGCATGTTTCCTAGATATACCAGGTACAATGTATTATGCTAAATTGAACTATTCAAAGTGAGAGCATATTCTTATGGCACTGCTGACACAACATTAGCTGCAGCATCTGTGTGTCATTGTGGCAAAACTATAATTACAATTTCTCAGTAAATCCAGGCTTTACACATCCAAGAAGTCAAACTCCCACATGTCTTGCTCAACGTCTGGTATGAGCTTTTTGATCTGTTGCCTCTACTTCAATTCTTTGATCCAAAGCTTTGACAAAATAGGACTCTTTCTTTCAAATAAGGTTTAAAATGGCTAAAAATTGCAACAGAACTAGAGAATAGTACTTGAAATATCATCTAACCCCTAAGCAAAACCACAGATTGAAATCTAGTATTTATCTGAAATCTATTTATCTGTGCATAGCCAGAATCCCAGCTACTAGACCATCTGGACAACATGCAGAAATTCCCCCTTCCTATAATTTAAGCCATACAATATAAGCTCAGACAAGGTGATGCGCTCCCAACAGCTTCCAACGTTATCCCGTACTTCAAATCCCTTCTACTTTAAAAAGAGAGTTGAAGGTAATTTCGAGTTTTATAGCAGCCCATTCCCTCCAACAATTTGCAGAGTTTTAAAATTGATTTTCCTCTGGGCTTTTAAATGCATTTTTTTCTCCCCGGGAAAGCAGCACTCGAGGCGGGGGGAGCAGCCCAGACGGAGGCGGCCGGTGCTGCTCGTTAGGCCCGGCCTCAGCGGCACGGCCCGGCCTCACAGCCACGGTGGGTGCCGCAGGGCACCCGCCAAGCATTTACACCGTCACTCCAACAGTGTTTGTGTCATTTACGAAGCACGACACGGATGAAACAAACGCTGCTGGGGGTTTCACTGCTGAAAGACGCCGGGGTGCGGGGAGAAGCAGCCCAAGGGCTGTTAACGTGCGGCGTGTGGGGATGGAGCAGCTCCCTGTGCGCCAGCCGGGGGGAACATCCCGCTCCCAATGCTCGGAGGAATCCTTACTCTGCCCTCCTCGCCGGTGCCCCGAAAGCACGAGGGAACTCCCTCATGATTCACACCTGCCCTCCCGCCCTCCCGGCCCAGCCCCGCGGGGCCCGCCTCAGCCCCCAAGCCCCGCCTCGAAGCCCGCAGCCCCAGCCCCGCTCCGGTACGGCGGGGCCCTGTCTGCGGGCGGTACGCACCGAGCGACCCGAGTCTGCCCCGACCGACCCGAGTCTGCCCTGACCGCCTCGAGTCCGCCCCGACGCCGCGCGCGTTGCCAGGGGCGCAGGGGCGGGCAGAAGGCTCCGGCAGGAGGCTGCCGCTCGCTCCCCCCCGCGCGGGACGTTGGGCCGGTCCGGAGGAGGCGCGGGGCAGCGCGGGCCCGGCAGCGCCACGCTCTAGCCAGGGGGGGAGCGCTCTCCTGGGGGAGCAGGGTCTGCCCGAGCTGCTGCTGCCAGAGCGGGGCTGTGCAGAGCCCCCGGTGCCACCTCAGAGCCACCACTGAGCTCCCGGTGCCACTTCAGCTGCCGCCGCAGGGACATCGCAGAGCCCCTGGAGCAGCATAATAGTTGCTACTGGCGCCTCTGAGTTGCCACCACGGGGACACCACAGAGCCGCCCCTGCTGCTTCAGTGTCACCACAGTGTCACCACACCAGGGCCAACGCGGAGCTGCCACCAGAGGCTACGGCTATGGAGCAGTGCCACCGAGCCATTACCAACCCGTGCCAGCCCCAGGCTGTGGGTGCTCGGCATCCCACCAAAGAGCCACCGAGTGCCACTGGGATAGCCCCCATTCCCCGTGCAAGGAAGGCGAGGAGCTGGGTAACTGCTGTCCCAGTGCCACCTTCCACACCAGCTGGCTGCCAACCCTGCTGGCCACTGTCCAGGAAGGTCCAGCATATCCTTCCTCCATCCCATCCCATCCCATCCCATCCCATCCCATCCCCAAAATGAGTGGAGGCAGGCAAGGTGCTGATGTAGAGCTGCACCTTGGCTTTTCTAAATCAACCTTGTGTACCCATGAAAGTCTTAAGCTAAAACATCATTTTGGGTGGGGATGGGGGACTACTGGACCTGGAGAACATGTCATTCCTACAGAAGGAAAAGTGGAATTAAGTCCTGTTGAACAGGCCCCAACCAGCTGGTCCCCCACAGAGGGGATGGTGGGGAAGGGACAAGCAGTGCCAGTCCTGCGGGGGAGTGAGGATTTGAATTATTTTGGGGGAGAGGAAGGAGGTGGAAAGCAGAGAGGAAAAGATTTAAAGAGAAAAAAACCCAAGCCGTAAGAGATCTACTGTGAAGGAGTACAAAGGGCAGCGGAGGAAGAGGAAAGGATGAAAAAGGAGGAGTGGAGGCCTCTGCAGAAGGAGAGCTGTGGCAGGCAGGAGGGCAGGGGCTGCTTCATAGCTCTTTTGAGACCCCCAGTGCCTGCTGGCCCAGTCCAGACTGACAGTAAGTCCTGCTGCTTCCCAGCTGTGCACTTGGGAGAGGCGTGAGTCTTAGAAAGCGGGACCAGAGGAGCAGGGAAACAGAGCTGGCAGCTGGCCCAAGGGATGCCCACTAGGTCTTGTGTGGGGCAGAGAATTAGGGAAAGAGGCACCAGGATGGGGGGCATGCCATGGGGAGGCAGCAGAGCCCAGGCCAAGAGCACTGGCTCCTCTCCCTGCCTGGGTACCTGCTGGGGGTAAAGGGCCTGGTAGCCAATGATGGCGAGGCATTTGTGCCTTCTGAAAATGTGCAAATGAGGGGATGTGAGATTTGGACAGAGAAAGGTGTGGCAGGCAGAGCCTCAGAGAAGAGCAAGCTCCCTCACAGCAGTGCTCAGCTACTGCCAAGGTGCTCACAGGGTCAGTCCTGTGCAGCAAGGATGTCTCTGGGTGGATTTGCACTTCATGCTGAACTGCTCCCAGCCCCATTGAAAGCAGCGGATGCTGGAGAAGCTCCCAGGTGTACGTCCTCTGTCATACTGCTGGCCTCATCGCTTTACTTAAGTAAGGAGCGCTGCTGGCTTGCCTCAATTATGTTTGATATAATTACAGCTCTTGCTGGAGTTCCCTGGAGTCACATCCCAGATGGCTTCTCCGATTGAGAGGAAACAATGGTGAAGCCCCATTGCCCTTTGCATGGGAGAAATATGCATCCGTTTCATGCTGGCTTTATCCCCCCTGCAGTAGGCTGGGATTCACAGCAGGTCTTGCTCTTCCTCTGATCAGCTGGGCTTCATTTTGGACCAGGCTTTCACAGTTCACCACACTGATTTGACTGGCTGGGCCTCACAAACTCACCAGGCCAGAACAGAAAGCAAACAGGTGTGTGAGCCACCTGCTCTCCATCCGTGTGCTGCCATGTCTGATCCATTCCCTGACCTGCCTTCAGAAGGCTTTTCTGGTCATCCAGAGCTTTGCTCGCAGGTGTTGCAGCAGGATCTGCTGGCACTGTGTCCTGCTTCCATAGGTGCTCCTTTAGCCCAGGAAGAGCAGGCAGGGGAATGTGTTACCTACCCTCTTGCAAAGGGCAGGTTCAAAGTGGCAGTGGTGATGGTTGGCACAGCTGAGCATCTCTGTGGTTTCACCTTCTCATACCAGTCTGAACTAAGATCCTGTCCCCAGCTGGGCCAGCACAAAAGATTTACTGTTGTATTTCTTCTGACAGTTCTTTATAGTGCTCCTTTTCTACCATGGGCTCTTTTGAGGCCACAGATTCAATGCTGAGTTCCCAAGAAAACAGTTCTCCAAGAAGAGGTTCCTGAGCCCCTGCTGAAACACACTGGTCAGTGACTTACCCAGTATTTTCCTTAGTGCAAGGTTGTTTTAGGAGGAATACACTCTTCTCCTTGTCTCCTGTCACACCACTGGAGTGAAAGCATGAACAAAGGTTAGCAGAGTCTGGACTCACAGGGAGGGAGAGAACTCTCCTTTCACACAGTTACCAGACATGAGAATCAAACCAGTTTCAGTAGGTGTTAGGATGTGAGCTGGTGCTGGAAAGGAGAAATATATGAAACATGCTAGTGGCTCATTCTGTGTCTGAGCCCAGCTTTTCTTGTGCATCGTCTGAGCTGTTGGAGCCACTTTTCCTGTTCTGTGCTTTCACTCATTTGGCTCTTCTGCATCTATCCCAATCGAATAGCTCACAAAATCCCATATCACACCAAAACTTGCTTCTACAGAGAACAGCCTTCCCTTAGTTATGGGAGGAAGAATAAAATAGCAAAAATCCTGACTTCTGTGGACCTTGGAGATGATGTGCTGGTTGTTTTGTTCCATCACTTGCACCTACCCCCTACCGTGGGTGGCAGGCCCCATCAGATTTAGCAGTGTTTCCATACCCACCCCACACACATTTTGCTGAAGGTGTAAATGATCCTTAAAGCACAAGGCCACTAGAGAAAAAGGCCCTAGATTTCTGTCTCCACACCTACATATGCTCCCACACACAAGATACAGCATTAATCTAGAGTAAAACACCACATGTTGACAATGCTAACAGTACTTTTGACAGAAAGTCCTCAGATCAAACCCCAAGACACAAAACTGTGAGAAATCATAAAGCAGGGAGAGTCAGGACAAGGTCTGGCTTCTTGCTGCCTCAGCACTTCTGAAGGGGCAGGTTGATTCTGGGGAGGTGATATCAAGCCAGCTTCTCTTTATATTCCTGCTGCTTTCAACAGCTCTCTTGACACAAGGCTTGAATTACCTTGAATTCAATCAGGCTGGGACCAGTGAACAGTTTGTAGGTGCAAGTTCTGTACTTTGCAGTTTTTGCTTCAAAAAGAGAGTGAGACTTTGGCTCCAATAGTGACATTCTTGTTAGCTAACTTTGTCCTTCCTCTCCACCACTGTGCCACAGTACATCATTTCCCCAGTGCGTGTTCTCTCACACTGGGAATCACGGTGTTAACCCAGCAAGAATGCTTCCCCAGGGAATTTGCAGGCAGAGGTTACTGCCCCAAGAAAGACAGACAAAAAGCGTGGGGCTGTCCAGAAGGAGGAAGATGACAGTGAGGATTACCAGGGCCCAGCCTGAGCAGGCAGGGAGCAGTGGGGATGGAGAAGATAAACAGTTATGTTAATCTCAGTGATGAGATCTCAGCAGTGGTGAGCAGAGGAGCTTGCAGTAGCCTTTTTCACACAATTAGTTCAGCTGATTTGGCCAGAACTGCCTCAAAAACAATGCTGTTGTTCTCTGTGGGGATGCTGACAGGAAGAGCTTGTCAGCCAGCAAGCTCCCAGTGAATTGGGAGATTTTTCCAGTAAGAGCCCATATGTACTTTAGAGGCACCTTTATTCCAGAGAGGGTTAGTGGCAGGGGTGCTCCCAGGTATCCCACCCTCTGGCTCCCAAATCCCCTGGAGCTAGACCCTTAAATTCCTCAGAAGCCCCTACAGATCAATGGCCGGATTTCATGCAGATGACAGGTCATCTGTCAGAACATACACAGGAGCTCTGGAGCTCCACAGCAAACATGGTGCAGCTATTTCCTCTTTACTTGCCTCCTTATAGAAAGGCTGAAAAATTTCCCTGAAGCTTCTAGAGGAACTTCAAGCTTTTCATGAGACAAAGGCATCTTGGCTCCCTACCACAAGAGAACTTCCTGGGGGCTGTGGAGAGTTCTGGTTCAAGTCTGCATTCTGAACCAGACCCATCAAGCTTGATGTTAAATCTCCTCTCAGCAGGTAAATGTTCAAATGATCTGGCTCTGAGCAAAAATTCCAGTCTTTGCTGACAAACAGCAACAGACTCCTGTCAAAAGCCTTTCTTTCAACCAACTGGCAACTGATCAAGGAATCCCCAACCTGTTCAGATTTTTTTCCACTGGAAAGCATGTGCCAAAGCTGGAATAGATCATCATCTGAACACCACAGTTTCACATGCTGTACAGAACAGGGCCTGAGCCAGCAGGCTGAACAGAGCAGCAAAACCAATGTGTGTCTTTGTACCATGAGAGGACAACCCAACATTTTTTTATTTAAAATGGCTTAAAAACAGAGTTTCTTGAACCTGTGCATAATCTAATTTATTGCACTAGTCAGGTGCCAACTTGATTTCTGCCATCATTGACACAGTGCTGTCAGTAGCTGGGCATTCATGCCATTTGTCTGGCTGGTCCATCTTGTCTTGAAGTCCTTCTCACTTGGGAGGGAATATTCTCCATAAATAGCTCTTTAAATATAAGAAACTATTTTAAACTGTTGGTGGAAAGCAAACAAAAAAACAAAAACAAACAAACCCCCTCCAAACAAACAAACAAACAACCCCCCAAAACCAGAACAACCCCAAGAGAGTTTTTTACTACTTTCCATCATATTTTTGAATCAAACTGGTAATTGTAGCAATGTAAATATGAATATAGATATGAAACCCAGAGGAGAATAGGAGCAGAGTTTGGGTGTGACCTTACGTTGCCTCTCAGCCTGCCTGCCCCACAGCCAGTGTAAAGGGAATTACTGGTGTGTCCATCCTGCAGGGCAGGTGACATTTCTGGCGATCTCAATGGGAAGGAGATTCCTGAAGCTTAAGGCTGAGCTTCTTCTGCCCAAAGAAATTGTCACCTGCTTAGTGTGTACCAATCTTTTGCCTAGGTACAGGGAGCAGAGCTCAGAGAAGGCAAAATCTGAAGAAAGCTCTGGTTGTGGCATTGCTGGGAGGAACTGGGCAATCAAGTGAGAGGAATTATAGCTTCCAAATGTGTGCCGACATCCTGCTAATTCCCAGATCTCCCCCTACTCCCTCCTCTGCTGACATTCCAGTCCCCACTTCAATACCTGCCAGGTCCTTTTAGAGAGCTGACATTTCCATTCCTGACATTTTCTGCAGCTCCATCTGGGAATTAATGTCCGGATATTAGCAGCGATGGGGCCGTTTATCATAATTAGTCTCATGAAGCTACTAAGCATCCAACTATTTTTCATCAGCGCCGAGGAAATAAACTGCAAAATCCAGTAGACGAGACGGACGATTTATTTATTGATTGATTTATTTTGGTCTGTCAGGATGCAGCTTTAAAGTTTGTTGAGATGAGCAATGTTTCTCAGAGGCAGTGACGACAGTAGGGCTGGCTCACCTTGGGTGTGCAAGCTGCAGAGAATAGGTCCCCAAACCCCCTGAGACAGTGAGAAGGCATTTGTTATCCTATTATTATCCTGTTATCCTAGGCTCTAGCCTCCTGCACTTATAAAATGACAAGTTGTGACAGGTTGAACCTTGTCTGGACAAGCTCAGGAAGAGCCAGCTGCTAACCCCATGATGACATTATGAACAAAAGCCATCTCCAGGCATGGATTTTCTTCTCTGTCAGGAACAATGCAACGGTGCTGTGTACCCTACAGGAGGTGGCACAGGGGCCAGCAGCTCCAGGACTCTCATTTGGCTGGGTCTGCACGGTTGTGCTTGGACCTTAATGCTAAAGAGAGGATGCTGCAGGCACCACATGTGTCTGTCACCTTGCAGAGCTGCCTGCGAGCAGATGAAGCCGTTTTCTCACTTGTCGTCCCAATTGGAGCAGGGTGAAGTACAAGCTGCTTGTTTTCCTTTCCCAAAGGATTGGGATTGAAGGGCAAGGAAACAAAGTGCCATACACAAGAGATTTCACGCTGTGTCCACTACAAGCAGGGGAAGGTTCTTTGGCAGGGTACTATGGGTTGGATCTTATCTCTGCCAGAGAAGGTGGCTAATGCTTGCTGTGGTCTCAATCCTAATTTTGGGGAGGGCAGTGCAATAGATTGTCCATGTATCTGTGAGTTTGGCTCCAGCTCCCTGCTCTCCCCACACAGCTGGTGCCTGAGCTGCTGAAACCTAACAAAGATTGTTAACCACCCTGATGGTTACTACTCAGGGCAAGGAGGCTGTATTTATTTCAGGAGCTCTTCTACCATTTTGCAAGCTTCAGTCAGCCTCCTTACACGTTCTGAGTGGAGTGAGACGGGAGATCTCTGGCAGGGTCACCTGCCCTGCACCACGCTGCTCCACATGGCTCATGGCCCATCTCCTAGGAATGAGAATTACAATGTTGTGTGGAGCTTCTGCCCAGAGCGAGGCAGGAAGGGCTTCTGAATTCAATGTTGCTCTTCTCTCTATCCCTATAAAACCCCACAAAGTCTTGCTACATCCCACACACCTCAGTGCTCACCTAGAGCAAGCCCACCTCCTCCCTGCAGGCTGATTATCAAGAGCTTTCCATCCTGAGGTTTGCTATGCAAACATCAAACATTTGTGTTTAAATATTACACTCTTCTGCTGATGTGAAGCTAGTAATTACAGCCAGATGGGACCTGGCTCACAGGCAGACACGGGGCCCACACGCTGCTCAATGGTGGCTTTTTTTTTGAGAAACCATGTGGCCGACCACCGGCAGAAATATCAAAAAAGCTGAATACAATTAAAAACAATGGGGGAAAAAAAGGCATTCTAAATATATCGTGCAATGTATTCCAGGTGAGCACTAAATGTTCTGGCTGCAGTGCCTGGCAGCCCCAGTACTATGCATGGGACATGATCCAAGTCAGTGTGCTCAAGCCATACATCCCTCCAGGCACGGCCCGGCGATGACATGCACTGATTTGGTGTCAGCACCTCCTGCAGCACCAGCAGGGTCTGATCCTGCAAAGCCTCCCTCAGCTGAGGAAGAGCTCTTTTTGCACAAGGGCCTGATTCAGCCCATGCTCTAGTCCATCAAAGTGGCTGCTATGAAAGTGTCACAATCCCAGGGCCACCATGCTGCTGGTGTGAGCTTCCAGCTGCTGCTGCCTCCTCAGCTGCTGAGTGGAGGGATCACCTTCACTGCACAAGCCTGCACACATTTCTGCCTTGCACAAGCTGCCCAGGGTAGGAAATACTTCATTTTCTACACCTCCAGGACTTCAGGTCTGCTTCTATTCAAGGCAAAATAAAAGCATTGCAGTGAGCGGTGGATTTTTTCCCCTGGATCATAGCCCACAGTCCATATTCACATTCCACATCTGACTGTGTTTTTAATAGATAATTCTCTCCCCATTGCCTGTCCTCTACATATCAACCAAAAGGGTGAGCAGGAACATACTAGTTTAAGCAAAATGCTCCCACTGTTTGTCCTACCCACCACCTGTGTTGTATGTACACGCCACCAAGTGCCCAGGAAACAATCCACTCCTTACTCCACACACCTGATTGAATTCCAGCAGTAACAGTGAAGCAGGTAACAGCACTGTTGCCTGAAAGAAGGGCTAGAGCTAGCTCATCACACACAGTTTAAGTAGCCCCAGAAACCACTGCAGTTGATGCCATTATGAGCTATAAAGGCTACAGCCCTTCCTCTGCAAATCAGTCCAGCTCTGTGGCTCACCCTGTTTTACTCTCAGGATGCTTCCAAGCCAAGCAGTGCAGAGCCATAGCCCAGTTTCCTGTCCAAACAGCCAGGGATGTTTAGTTTTCAGGACAGCTACTGGGATGTATCCTCCGTGTTACCAAAGTCAGCATTACACAGGTACCTGCTCACTCATCCATCAGCAAATGGTGTCCCACAGCCAGCCTGCAGACAGGAGACAGCAGCTCTGGTGGCAAGGAGAAGAAAGAGAAAGCATCAAACACGAGGGAAAAAAATTCTTTGGAAGAAACCATAGAACCATAGCAAGCACGTGGTGTCATTTGAGACAAGAGCCAAGCCCTGAGAGATTTCCCTTTGGGGAAGTAAGGATCAGCCTTGGTGGGAGGCAGAGAACCCTGATCTCATTTGTCTGCCATCTCTCTGGGGTCTGCTTCTCCCTCCTCCTGTGTCCTACAGGTTTCTAACTTGCCAAATCTTCCTCAAAGTACCGTGAGTAGAGTTTTCCAAGGAAGCTTGCTTCTGATGTCATATACCCCAGGAGAGCATTATCTGCTGGGAAAGGAAGGGAAGGGAAAGGAAGGGAAGGGAAGGGAAAGGAAGGGAAAGAAAGAGAAAATAAGGGAAAAGAAAGGAAAAGGAAGGACTCAATGCCTCTCTGCTTTCTCCACCCAAGAAGCAGAGCTTTGTCACACCATTACCAACCCTTGTTTCTGCAGTAACCTTATCCAGCGCTGCATGGGTCTGTGCAAGCTCTGTTGTACTACTGTTGCCTTCATGAATAATGGATCCCCCTCCACCTTCCCTCTCCTCTTCCCTGCTGGATCTCATTTCATGTTGCATGAAATGGTATGTTTGCTGCTTCCCTGGGGTTGATCTGAACATTCTGATTCCCATCCCCTCTTCCCAGGATGAGTGTAACCCAAGAGGACCCTGACAGGTGAGGGCAGAGCCTGTGCTGGACTCACCTTTGGCTCCTGGTTTGCCTTCTGCTAGGAAACAGTTGATTCCTGATATTCCTAGAAACCTGTAAGTTCTCCTTCTCTCCTCTGGAATTTTCCATTTTAAAGACTAAAAGTAAAGTTCCAGGAAAAATATTCTGATTCTAAAAAGTCAAGTCTCTATGACTAAAATAATTATATCTACAATTCTACATGGGTTTGGGCCACAGAACATTGGTGGTCACTTCTACAGTGCAGTCTGGAGAATTTAATTTCCTTTGTTCTTGAAAATACCCAGCTTTATTGAGCTTTATCTGGTAAAGACCGATATTTTTATTCTTCTTCAGAGGCCACAGGCTCAGCAGTGAGGTAGTCCCAGTCCAGGGAATATGCTGTGGCATTTAGCAGCTTCATGGATGCCTCTTGCCTTAGGTCCTGCTGTTTTAGTGGTTTGTAGCATTTTTAGGTTTGTAGACATGAAGGTGTGTCAAAGTTGTGTGCTGATCCCAGTTTCCCAGTCTTTCTCCTTTTGTCTTATCACTCCAGATTACAATAAGTTCACATGCCTGTGTATGTGTATCTGCAGCTGTACCTTACCACTGTGTTTTCTGCCACCCTCAGCAGCCCAGTTTTTAATCTCTGCCACACTCGCTTGGTGTTGCTGCCCCTGCAGATCCACTCACTTTGGGGGTTTCCATGAGGAGAGCCCGTGTCTCAAAAAAACAGCTGTGAGGATTTGAAAATCAAAGGTAAGGGTGTCAAAAACCTGCAGCCAGGAGAGTGGAGTACAGTTTAGGTGAAAGTGTAATGCTTACGAAGGGGAGGGAAGAAAGCAGGGTCCTCAGTGAGGAACCTCACTGCCAGAGGCCTTTGGAAAGACACCAAATCAGTTGCCTGGAAACTAATGCTGCCCCTCATTATTGTCAGCAACAGGGAAAACCCACAAGTGCCATAATTCAGGCCACCACTACTGTCTTTTTCTCTTGCTGAATGGAAGAAGCAAAGAGAAGAGGCTTTTCATGCTCTGTGGGTAGCAGGGTGTCTCCCTGCCCTCAGCTCAAGGGGTTGCAGGCTCTGAACTTTTGCATCTGGATGGTCAGTTCCCATGGTAAACCCTGTGTCCTGAAATTTAGAGGCTAAATCATCCTTCTACAGCTTTTTAAAAATTAACAGTTGAAGATGCCAGGAGCCTCTGGAGAACCTCATCTGACCACCTGGCTGAAAGAAGAGTCAGCTCAAGCAGGTTGATTTGCACCACATCTCATCAGGTTTTGAGTATGTCCAAGGATGGAAACCCCTCAACCTCCCTGGGCAGACAATTCCAGTGTTGCATTACTCTCCTGATGAGGTTTTTTTGTTTCAAGTTTAACTCAAAAACTCTTTGATAAAAAGGACTGTATAAGTTATAGAACAAAACATGCATATACACATGAAAGTACTCAAAACAATCTGGTTGCAGCAAATTTAGTGTTAATTCCACAGCTGAGCTATTTTCCAGGAGACCCTTGTTCATCCCACACACAGGACAGACTTTGCACTGTTAGCAAAAGGTCTCACAAGGCTTTTCCACAGTGTTGTTCAGTGCGTGAAGCCTGAGGCAGGATTTACTGCACATTATTCAATCTTTGCTAGGGAGGTAGGATTATTAGTCTCCTAAAAAGATTTTCAATTGAGTTCACTAAAATAGCTGAATGTTTCAAAACTGGTAATGATTTTAGCTTTGCAAGCTCCCTGCCAGAGGATGAGTCTACACTATGGCTGTTTTACAGAGGACAAAACTTGAGCCCAGAAGGGATAAAGGGATGGGGTGCTGCATGGAGACACCAACAAGTAACACATTACAGAGCACTCAAAAGGTGCAGCAACTTCCCTTCAGGCCAAGAGGTTTTAATAAAGCCAGTGTCCCCTGGCAGACCAAGCTGCTGCACGGGAAGCAGCTCAGTGCCTGGGTGGCAGTGGCAGGGTCTGTGCTTGCCCTGTACCCAACATTGCTCTGCCTTAGTGTGCTCACCACACCCAGTCATTTCCTACAGCCCACAGGCAAGGAGGGGTTGGGCTGTAGGAAAGAGGGAAATCGGTCAATTCACACTAAAAGAGGCTGAGATTGTCCAAACCTAGGTCCCGGAAAGTCTGGCTCGTCCTAGCCTAAGCACTTTGCATTCGAGGGGAGCAAGTTGAAAATAAAGAAAGCACCTTGAGAGGCAAGCTCAGGCAGCCAGGTAGCACAAAGCATCTGCCATGTGTCCTGCTGGCCCTGGGACTGGAGACCTGTAGCCTTTGTCACACAGGTGGTGGCTAATCCTTCTTCCAAAGATGTTTCTAAAATCCGTGCCGGCACTAACCCTCTTGCCTGTAGTCCAAGGAACCTTTTGTCTTCAAACCAGAGACCACTGCAGGACCCCTTTTCCTGATTGCCCCTAGGAGGGGGATTTGGCTTTTGTTTGGGTGATGGCTTTCCTGATTCAGCAGGGGAGCAGGGAACAGGACACACGTTTCCTGAATTAAATCCATTGCAAGAACTGAAAAAATCCTAGTCCCCCAAAAGCTGATCCACAATGTCAAGCAGGGGGGGAAAAAGGAAGGAAGATGGACAAAAAAGACTTTGCAAGGAGCAGACCAAAGGCAGGTCTGAGTTTCACTGTCTCTGGAGGAGAGCAGAGCCACCCCCCTACCTCCCTCCATCTCCCAGCCCTTCCCTCTTACAAGCTGCAAGTCCCTGGGAGGCCCCTAATCTGCTTTGCTGTACAAAAGACCCAGTCTACTGGCTTTCCTTTTCTTTTTGCCTATTTAGAGTTGAAGTGGGGATCAGTTTCCAGGCACGAAGGCGAGGAGGGGGAAGGAGCAGCGTGCAAAGGGTCTCTCTGCAAAAGAGATCCTGTGGAGGGCAAGGGCTTAGGTGGTTTCAGGTGGGCAGGACACACAGAGACATGGGGTGTCTGAGGTTGTCAGGATCCTTGCTTTCTAATTACTGAGTTTTCAGGTGTGCTTGGATATCATTAGCAAACAGATGGAGAAGATAACTCCTTCCATCTTTTGTTTTGTTTGTGAAACAGGATCTCCAGTCTCTTGATCATATTCAGAGAATTTTTCTGCACTGCTTCTGGCAACAATTCAGTCTACCTGTCCAGGACTCCTACCCTATGCTAGATGAGTTCTTGTCAGTACTTCGCAAATGCTATTAATAATTTCCTGCTTCTACTGGCAATATCCCAAACCCCTCGGGTCTTGTTCGCCTTTTTGTGCCTTTAGCTCATTGGTGGTTCATAATCACCCATGACTGCTACAGCAAAGTTCACCTCCTCCTCAGTCATGTCCAACTGACACACTCCCTGTCTAGCACAAAAAACCCCAACCCTGTGATTAGTCTTGCATTTCGTGCTCTTGAATTTCAACTCGTTCCTGCGTCTCCGTGCTCAAGGTTGTCTGTTGCTTTCTGTTTGATCTCCTGTCTCCTCTGCATTCACAATGCCTCCCCCTCCTGCGTCATCAACTGGCTTAACCTAAGCGCTTCCACTTCTTATGACAACATCATTCATGGAGAGAATAAACAAGATCAATCCCAGGATCGATTCCAGAGAAACTCCAGTGGTGAACTCTGTCTAGCCTGCTACTGCCTCTGTCCAGAGCTACAGCTTCTGTTCCCGACTTCTATTTCTTCCCACTAATCCCATGATCTTCAGTTTAATTAGTAATTTCCCTGTCACTCCATTGAGCACAGCTTGGCACTTTTGTCTAGAAATTTGTCTAGATGAATTGAGATGAGCAGGCTGTCTCGGCTGAATGCTTTCCATGGCCTGCCGAGCTGGTTCTGCTCCAGCCGTTTAACCGAGCTGGCCTGCAAGTTTTGTTCCAGGTCTTTGCATGCTTCTGACCTCTCCTACAAACTCCCCAAGTCCCACAGTAAAACATCAAACAAACCAGGGATGGGTACTATATTCACAATGTTCAGTGTGGTTCTTTCTCTTCTGCAAGATTCTGCCTCTGGAAACCTTGCCATCACACCTGCATTTTGGCATTTTGCTCTGTTTGGAAACCAAACAAATACTTGCTTGTCCTGGCTGTCACACATCAACATGTCTGACTTTTGTATCTTATTTTATTATACCATTCAGGCTTTGAATTTATTGTTATTATCTTGCATGTTGACCCTACATCCAGCATTATCAGCCTCTTCAGACTGACTGGGAGCCACATCGTGACCATTTTTGCTAGCCATAAGAACCACTGTGCTGAGTGGATGCCTGATATTTTCCTTAGTGTCATAACACCCTTTGTTAAGATTTAGGTCAGCCAGTTTGCTATGTTGTCCATGCTGCTTCCAAGTCTCTTGAGTATTCTGTTCCTTGCCACCAAAACTGGTAGGGGAAGACATGAATCCAGCTGGAACTGAATTTCCCAGAGCTGAACTCATCCTTTCTAATGTGAGGCCAACACATCCCAGATCCAGTCCTCATGGGCTCAGGGAGCTTTAAGGTTTTGCATTAGCTTTGCTAAATGCAGTGCCGGGGGACCTGCTTCTGACCCTCAGGCACTGGGTTCCAGATGTTACCACTGCAATCCTGGCCTGTCAGAGGCAACTTTGATGCTCTGGGAGTGGACCAGATCCTCTCTAGTGCAGACAGCACTAGGCCTAGAAATAAGGCATATTTTCCAAATAACAAAGCCTGTTGGAATTAAGCTGTAAAACCCTCTCTGTCAAGCTACTAAAAACCCAGTTTTTCCCAATTTAATCCAGCCTGCCAGGGCACTGGGATCCCAAGCAGGGAGAAGTTCGTCCTTAGTCACAGGAGATGAACGGGCTCTGAACAGAGGGATGAGCAGACTCCCTGTGTTGTAGAGGGCGCTTGAACAGAGCCCACATCCTGTAAGGGGCAGATTGGACAGACCCCCTGGAGGGTCAGCACTCTGTGCTGACCTTTGCAGGAGGCTCCCTGGGCATGGTTTTGCTCCTCATGCCTCCCAGGATGCCGTCAGGGGACCCGGCTGTTCCCACCTCACCTGCCCTGCTGCGAACACCAAAAGCCAGGCCAGAGCCTCACCACGCTGCCCTCTAAATCCTCTGTCTTGCAGTGGAAATAAATTGCCTCAGATTCCCGTAACTCAGGCAGAAAACCCAGGCCCCTTGCTGATAAAACCAGGCAGCCTGGACAGCGTTGCCCTGGCAACCTGCACTTTCTTCCCCATCCTTTTGTTCGGCCTCGGACCCAGACTTTTGTACCCAGCCATAATGGGGCCAGACTCTTGGGATGTTTACGGGGTGAGGTGAGAGGAATTTCATTCAGCCGTGTCTTGCTTGGCCCGTCTCCTTCCGCAGGGTGAGGGAGGAATGTTATTGACCAAGGCCCCATGCAGCGACCGAGGCTCTAAAGAAAGGCACTTTAGACTTTCCGACAAAGAAAAGAAATTCCTGCCCTCCCCCATGCAAACATACCCCCCTGCCCCAACTCGCCTTTTGTTTCCTTATTTCTCTTTTGGTAACTTCCCCGCTCACCCACTCCTGCCCACAGCTGCTCTCACCAGGCACAAACAAAACCCTTCAGCGTGCCCCATGTGCCTGCCAGCTCCAAGTTGCAAGGCATTCAGTAATCCTCCTGGATCCCTATCCTCCAAGGCACCTTGACAATAAAACAAAGCTGGACGTGCACTGAGTTTGCAGGAGCAGGAGTGCTGTGCAGCTGAGACCAGGGCATGGAGCAGCCAAGCACAGGAGGGAGCTGGAGCAGGATCCCAGCCCGCTCCCAGGCCCTGCCATATTCAGTCCCTCGCCCTCTGGTTTGGGCTGGAAAGGGTTAAACACATCATGTCCGAATGCCTGCTGAGAAGACAAAAGTCTGCCTTGACATCCAATATTGAAGCTCCCAGGGACACCACTGAGGAATTCCCATTAGCTGGTGTTTGTGGAAAGCCTTATATCAAATGCCAAGGACACCAGTTTGCTTTCCTCATGCCAGTGACTTGGAGAGCAGCAGCACCTTCCTGGCACTGCATTTCAGGGAAGAAGCAATGCAGACACAGACCAAGTGGTGCCTTTATGGAGGAAAGGCAAGCGTTTCCCCTTGTTCACCTGCATTTCACCTGCACAGCAGTGGCCAAACCACCTGGGAGAAACTCTGACTTGATCAGGCAGGTGCTTGAGTTCAGGTAGCTCATTTCAGAGGAGAACCCCATAGCACCACTCTTTTCCTGGCCTTCAGACTTCATAGTGTCACAATATGGGCAGAAGACTCTGAGGACACATTACTGGCAATGCAGTTGTGTTTCCCACTCACCCTGCCCCACACTGCTCAACTTTCAGGGCACCTGTGCAGAGCTAAAGACATGGGCAGAGATGGGTTACTAGGAGTGATGGGCATTGGGTTTTGTTCAGTTCTGCTGGGGGCATAAACAGAAGATAAAGCCAAGTTAGTATTGTTTGAGTGGATAAGGACCCCTTGAGAAGTGAGTGGCTCCTGCTATGGGCAGTGTCCCAGTTCTTGGCCATCCTGGGGGACTCTGCCCAGCAGAGAAGAGCCTGCAACTCTGCAACTCAAGCAGAGACAATGGGTGTCTTATGGATGGTGAGAGGCACTGCCAGAAGCTTTTCTTTAATCTTGAATGGATTGTTATGGTATTGCTCTCTCCCAGCTGGATTACCTGATTAAAAGTGAGCTCATACATCATAGCCTTTCACTCCAGTTGGCGCTGCAAGAAGATGGAGGAAAAAGATCCAGACACCAGTTTTCCTAATGCTTGTCTTTGAGACCCCTACTCTTCCATCATGTCTACTTAAAAAATATGAAAATCAGCTAATAGATTTAAAAATTGATTAGTGAGCTGTACAGCAGAGAGGAGAAGTGACACAGGCGACGGAGGACTACAAGACACCTTCTCCTGGGACTGTCGCCAGCAAAAACTAAAGCCCAGGGTATGCCCAGTTGGCTCTTGACAAAGGACTGGCACCATTTCAGTGCTGCTTGCCTCAAAGGCATGAAAACCCAGTGAAAAACTAGGCTGGGAACCAAAAGGAAGCAAAATGCAGACCAGCCATGAATAACGGGGCAAATGTGTCAGTGCTAACAGAAACACACAGCAGCCCTTCCCATTGTCCAGCCTTGGCACGGTCTTTCCAAAAACTGCTGCTGAAGTGAGCCTTCCTGGATCAAACAGAGTGTGCCTGCAGGCGTGATCCCCAAGCTGGGTTTGATTTATGTGTTTAGGGTTAGTGATTCAGCCACAATGAGGGATCACACACTGGAGGCACTCTCCCGTTGCTCCTCCATCACCTGCACCTCCCCCACACCAGCCTACTAACCCCTCATTTTTGGGCAGGTTGCCTCAGCATTGATTTTCCTTTTCAAAAGCACTTCAACTTGAAGTGCTGAAAATGGCTCCTGAGCAACCCTGAGATGGGAAGCCACACTGAAAAGGTCCCTTTTCTTGCATTTGCAGGAATGTTAGCATTCATGTTTTTTGTGTTTCCATGTGGTGGGACAGAGAAGAGGTCAGGGCAGGTAGGGAGAAGCAGGCTTAGGTGCACTTACAAACAGATCTCTGTTAGGAGGTGCAGCAGAAGAAAGCTGCTTGTGGACCACAAGAAGGAATGAGGATTGCACTTTTCACTGCTGAGGGTAGAGGAGCTTGGGCAAGAAGCCAAATGCCCGAAGCAGCTGAACAGGGAGAAAATCTCTGCTTATGTGTTTGTGCTCCCCTACTCAGCCTTCGTCACCCATCGCATCAACCCTGAGGAAAGCAGTTTTGTTTCTACATAGTCACAGCAATTTTCAGAGGGTTACAGGGTCCCTGTGAGGTCTCAGTGAGAAGATGTGGTGCAACATCTTCAAATGCCTTCAAGAGCAGCTAATCAGGGACATCAGAACTGTGGGAGTGGGAATTGTGTCAGGCTGGCACAGGAAAAGTTCTGCCACTAATGTCTCATCAAGCCAACGCGGGCTTAACCTGTCAGGCAAAACAAGAAGTGGTAGAGACAGAGTACCACTTAATAGGCTTTAGGACATACAAAGCAGCAGGAAACCCATTTTTCTCCAACCACCCACATCCCATACGGATGTAGCTTTGAGGGGTTTTTTCAGCTTTGTGTTGGTGGAAACAAAAGCAAGTCCCTTCTGCAACCCATTTGAGCAAGAAAAATGAGATAGAGGCTCCTGGGAAGGCTTGTTTTATCAGAGATGCTGGTGCTGAGGGAGTAGTGTAGAGACCAATGAAGTATGAATGGTGCACTAAATTTGGGGCTCTCAGGAATGTCTCAGATGGGATGGTGACAGCATTGCATTTCCTCTTGCCTTGATCCAGATGGGTTTGTCCTGTCAGTGCCACAGTGTTGACAAAAGGTTAGCTGTAGTGCTGCCCCCCTCTTTTTAGAAGGCAAATTAGGGTCAGTTTGTCACAGCAGTGAACTTTCTGCATCCAGCCTTGCCCAAAAGTTCCAGGAGAGGTACAAGACAGTTCCTCTCCATGGGGCCTGCAGCAGATGTTCAATGCAGCCAAAGCTAACTTGTTTGTAAATCTGGCGAAGTCAAGTTGTGGTTTTCTCCTGTTTCAAATATTAGGCACTTTGATGTGCATAAAACACCTTGGATGATCTGTAAGTCAGAGACTTATGCCTGGAAATACTTCCATTGGATCACTTCCAGAAGAGAGAGAGAGAGGGGGCGGGAGGAAGAGAGATTTTTTTCTGGTGTTCCCTTTTAAAAAACAATCCATAACTTCAATTTTCAGATCAATGTAAAAAAACCAAAAAACAAAAAACAAACCAAGAAAAATCAAACAACAACAAAAAAAATCTATTGAATTATTCTCGTCCTGCATTCTTCTGACACTGCTTTTCTCAGCCCTCTCCTCCTCCCAGCCTGTTAGCTGCAGGAGCATTACAGGGTGCTCAAAGTGACAGGAGACGATTTGATTACAGCAGCTGAGCTCTGAGTGCCATCGGTTCTTACCTTAACCCTCTGTTTGGGGGGAGCACAGCAGCTGTGTTTCCCCTCCAAAGCTGGGGTTCTGTTGCATTGCTGGGTGACAGGAGATGGAGTTTGCTTTAAAAGGCAAACTGTTGGTGTCGTTATTAATGAGCTTGAGTTGTGTTAGCGAAGCAACAGAAAAAAAATTGGAAGCAAAGAGAGAGCAGCTGAAGAAATTCCTAGATTTGCTTTTTCTGAAGAACAGGCACAAAAATGTTAAGGGGATAAAACAAATGGAAAATGCATCAAGACAAAGCAGAAAGGGTGTAAACTTTCCAGCAAATTACACACTCAGTGTTTAGAGACCACAACTCTGATTTCCAATCCTCTGGGATATTTCAGTGCATTGTCTTCAAGCTGGCTTCCTGATTCTGCTGCAGTTGGGTTTGATGGCTGGTGGGGCTCTAAAATAGTGAGAGATTAGTGTTAATAAAGGCAGCAGCCCCTCCATTCCCTTGCTGTATTTTAGGAATGGCCTTGTGCTGGAGATGGCACATTGTTTGCCTTCTACAACCATCCATCAAGGACAGTTCATCTCAGACTCCGATAAATCCTATTATTTCAGCTGCACAATTCCACTGCCTCCAAATCAGAAGCTGATGATATGCAGAGTGTTGCAATAAATGTTTATGGCTCCGCTTCTCCTCAGCCTTTAATTTCAATGGTTTGATGTTGATCAGCCCCTTGAACAGCCGCTCGTTCACATCATTACTGTGTGCAAACAGCCCACGCCAGGGACCAGCGCCAGCTCCGCTGCCGCGCTGATCTTGGCTTGTTAGAGGTGTTTCCAGATATGATCTTATAACTCATGGAAACGAATGGTTTCCTCCAGCCCCGAGTTAGTATCCTATGCTGTAGCACAAGCATATGCTACAGAAGGTATTTATGCATGGCTGAATGCCTTGGGTGTCCACATAGCTAGGGATTTTATTAAAACCTATACCCACCTCAGTGTTTCTGGGCAAATTCACAGCCGAGGCACATTGTCAGTTTAGGAGCTACACGCTGGCTGTGAAAACCAGTAATTAAACATTCCCCCAAACCAGCGAGCGGCCGTTTCCCTGCCAGCCTCCTGCCTTTGCCCACGGAGCAGACAGATGCAGGGGAGGATGCTGCTCCTCTCCCCTGCCTGAAGAGTTGCAAAGGCCAGAGGATGCTGCCCTGGAGGTCAGGACCTGCTGCTGTGCACACATCTAGTTTTGGCCACATTTTGGACTTGGCAAGTCCAGCTATCAAGTTTTGGTGCAGATCTGGAGCAAGCAGCCTGTGCAGTGAGTCCAAGACAGAGCTGAACCTCCATCCCTCGGGTCCTTAACCAAGATGACCATCCTTGTACAGATCCCAGTGTGGACTGAGATCCCAGCACTGACCATGTCTTGTGCCCCACTATGGACAAGGTCAGGCTTTCTCAGCCATGCATATTATCAAGACCCACAAGTCGAAGTTCTGGGCCACCATGGTAGCCAAGTTCACAGTGTTTCATAGCTCCGTGGAGACAACAGAAGCCCAGAGCAAGAGCAAAACCTGTGTGACCTGAATTGGAGGCACTTCTAGGCTGCTCAGGACCAGGACAGTGCTTATGGGGAGGAGGAGACAAAAGGTACATCATCAAGTTTGCAGATGACACCAAAGTGGGATGTGTTTGGAGTGGGGACTGCTGGTGCCAACTCCTAGCAGGGTGGACCCTGTGTGACTGGGGACTAGAGTTTCTTGGAAGATGCTCCAATTCTGGCACAGCTAGGAGTGCCACTGTGCAGGTGCCATGACTGAAGGTCTTGCTCAAAGATGGTGCACACTGCAGGAGGTGAGTGGAGATGGAGCTGTGCTCTATACCAGGCTCAAGGCTGTGGGTGATGGACAAGGGAGACGAGAGGAAACAATAGTTTCTTCACACTGTAGCTCTTTGCAGCTATAACTCCGGGAGATGACACAAGTCTATGAAGCTCAGTTGTGCTGGGATTCTATGGACATGAGCCCAACAGACCTCAGTGCTTGTAAGGACACAGTGGTATCAGGTGACTGCAGCTGGAGGACCATATACATCCCACATCCATGGGATACTGACTTGCACGGGCAGCTGTGACAAAGCTGATGTTGGGAGGCTCAGGTACGGCAGGGGGACACAAGGGAGGACCAGGAGTTAGGAATGGGTGATACCTGCAAATGGTGCTACCCAGCTGGTGACTCCACCATGAGTGTGGAGTAATGCCCTTGAGGAGCAAGAGGAAGGTTTAGGACAGGTGTACCTGCTGGCCCAAGCCTAGGGAAGGGGAGCAGGGAAGATGAGCTGGGGCTCTTGTTGCCAGAAAAAATGAAGTTCACAGCTCACTTGTCAACATGGAAAAGGGAAGGGGGGGCTTCCTGGGAGCAGGATGGAGCCGGGGAGCGCGGGTCGTTAGCCTTCTGCTCACATCGGCGGGGGAAAGCAGTTTCATTTGCTGGCCTGATTGGACTGATGAGATTTCCATATTCTTCATTAAGGGGCTGCCAGCAAGCGCGGCTGGACTGCCATTTCCCATTACTCACAGCCTATCCATTATGCAAAAGGCGAAAGGGAGAGGGATGAGCCCGTGAGCCCAGATAGCGGCTGTAATGATCCTGTCAGCCTCGCCGGCACCAGGGAGAGGGGAGCCAAGGGTGCTGCAGAGCCGCCTCGGAGCGCTGCCTGCCTGCTTCCCTGCCTCCTTCCCTGCCTGGGCACATGCTCTCTGCTGCAGGTGTCACGTTGGTGGCATCAGGCTCCATGTCTTGTCCTGGCCTCTCTATGGCTAACACCCGGCTCTCCGCTCTGCCCCACTCTCAGCACTGCAGCAGGGGGACAGGTGAGCCGAGTTCCACTGCAGTGAGGCCAGTGCAGAGGGAAGGGAGGATGAATTACCAGCCCAGGATGTGCCCACCGGCCTCCCAGCCATCCGAGGGGGCTGCTGGACACCCTACTCCTAGCCCCTTTCCCATGGCAGATGAAGTGGGGTTGCCTAGTGCTCCGTGCATCCCTGGTGAATCAGGATGGGCTGGCATGGAGCAGGGAGAGGACCTCCTTTGGTCATGGGAGGACAGAGGCAGAGGGGCAGAGGCGGGTGCATCTGTCCCCCACTGACCCCTGGGTGGGCACTGCTCCTGCCTGGGTGCTCTCATCACACCCCATGGGAGCTCCAAGCCTTCAGGCTTGGTACCCTACTGCTCCCTATCCCTCCCCAGGGTTCACAGCCCACGTGTGGAGCTGTTTGATGGGGCTCTGTGCCCTTTGAAGGCAGGGATAATGGAAGGACCACCGCCTGAACCTGGATCCACCCAGAGAGAGCCTGTGCTAGGGGAGATTGGGAAAATTACGTCTCATCCCCAGTACCGAACTGGGTTGCTGCAGAGAGGTCTCGAGCTGGGAGCTCTTCCCAAGGTATCTGTCATGCCTGACCTCAGCTGTCACCAGTAGGCAATTATCTTAGTGCTGAGAGATCACGGTGGGGATGCAAGGACCCAGCTCTCTTCCTGCCGCCCTTCAGCTCCCTGTTCCCCATCTCTCTTGCCACAGTGGTGCAGGCAGCAGGAACTTTCCATCGGATAGAGGTCTCAGCCCCCCAGAATTCTGGCTGTGCTCCCCAGCCTCCATCCCAGGTTATGGAGGGAGTTCTCTGCCTTGCTCCTGCCTCACTGGGGGTTGATTCATAGCATGGGGAGAGGGATAGGGTGCCTGCACAGCCTCTCCATCCCCTCAACGCCTTTCAGCCCTGTTTCACAGAATTGTTTACAAGTCTCGCCTCCCTGGAGGGAGTGTGGGTCAGCTCCAAGTGAGGCTGCTACCGGCAAGGCTGCGCTTGGATGAGGATGCCAAATGCCCAGACGCTGGAAGGAACAGGAACACGTGTCAAGGGAGAGTTTCCATTTATTAGTGACAGTAACCTCAGCAAAAAATAGCCTGGTCTTTGTCACATCTTCATCCCTTCAGTGTCTCTGCGGGGCACAGGCAGAGTAGCTCTAATTGCTCCCAGGTGCGGAAGCAGAGATCAGAGCCCAGCATCTCGCCTCACCCTCTCATGCTTCCTTCTTGCCTTTTTCTCTTCCTCCCCACCCTTTTCTCCACCACCCCTTTTTCATCTTTCAGCACCAATATGACCAGTATACGTGGCTGTCTTTGCTGCTCCATCCCTGCCCTTCATCTCTGCCTATCTCACCTTCACACACCTTGGTCTCAGTGCTGGGCTCCTGGGAAACTCTTCCCTGCCTTCCTGGCCACTTTTGGGGGCTGCTATGGCACAGGCTCTTTCATGCAGGCAGGAGCCCACCAAGAGCAACAGCAGCTGCTGCCCCACGGCCAGGCCCTGGCTTTGGATGGCAGAGCTGCTCGGGGCGCACAGGCACAGAAGGGTTAACTGTCCCTGGTGCGGTGCCATTGCTGGGTGCCCGTCAGCTGCCCCATGTTGCACCAACAGCGGGCACTGAATCCCTTCCTTGTTGGCAGCGCTCCAGCCTGGCAGAGGAAGCTGCTGAGAAAATGCAATTACAGCAAACAACAGCCACACGCGCAAGCGCTGCAATCCACACCTGGCACTAATTAACTTAATTAGCCCTTAATGAGCTACACTGGTCGGAAGGCCTATTTTTACTTAATTATCCCCTAATGTGCTTGGCAGAAAGTGGGGGCCCTGATGGATGGAGAGGTTTACCTGGCTTCCTCTACTCCAGCAGGATACTCCATCATCCTGGCATCCCTGTAAGGAGCCGAGCTGCCTGCGAGTGGAGCAGGGCTGAGCCGGGATGGCTGGCAGCCTGGCACACAGTGGCACCTGCCTGGCCAGTGGCAGGGCTTGGCTACACTTGAGGAGGACCCTGTGTGGCTTGTCCCAGTGTGTCCCACCTCCTGCAGGTCTGGCTGGCTTTTAGGAGAGCCTGTCGTGGTGCTGCTGCAAAAGGATTTCCTGGGATGTGGTGACCTGAAGCTGCCATGCAAGTCCTGGGGGTTTGGCTGGATCTGGCCCCCAGGTGGCTGGAGAAGAGGTGGTGGTCCAGGTCCAAAGCATTGTGTTCCAGCCCAGGGAGCCCCATGCAATGAAACACCCTGTGCATGACATTCACAGGATGAAAGGGAGTAAACCCGTTGATCTCTGGGGAACACGGGACTGCAGCAGTGCTCAGTGCCACCAGAACAGCTCTCCTGCATCCTCTGCTCTCCAGCTGCAAACTAGGTGAGAGCAGCTGGTCCCAGGTGCAGGGAAAATGCTGCGGTCCCTGGATCCGGCCCTGCTGTTTCCACAGCAACCAGCATCATCCAGCCCAGCCCTGGTAGCTGCAGCATCTCTGGGTGCTTCCTGAGGAAGCCTGTCCCGAGCATCTGAGTTAAAGGTGCGGGAGCCAACACCTCCAAACTGTGTCCTGGGGAGGCTGACAGCAGTGTGCAAGGACCTGCTTGGCAAACCAAGGAGGCACTGACAGGGTAGGGAGGGGATGGTGCCTGTCACTTGCCCTTATTCACACCATGCCTCAATGTAAAGAATTTTTAAGTTAAAAGAAGAGGAGGAGACAGGAGGACAGTGCTGCTCTCCCAGGCTTGTCAAGCCACTTCCCAGTTGGATATCCCTGTAAATTAAAGATCAAATCTGCCATGCTTTCCAGCAGCAGTGGAGCACAGAGCTGATGATGTGCTTGTGAAGGAAGTGGCTGTTTGCCACAGCATGGCATGGCTGGGCACAGTGGGGTTGGTGCTCTTCTCTCACCTGCCCTGCAATGCCACCACCAACACCAGACAGCCAAGCCTGGCCTTGCCAGCAAGTGGCACAGGGCTGTGCTGAGGCAGTCGGGCAGTCCTTCCTCCTTCCGCTCCTCATCACCTTAGCAGATTCAATGAACCTGAAAATTCCATGTCCTGATATTCCCTTCCCTTGTGTTGAGTCCCTCCGCCTTCCTTTGTTCTTCATCCCATCCCTTTGGTGGGATGATTTCCTAAAGCTATTTTAGTAAAGTTTTTCTTTCAAATTTATTTCTTGTCAAGTTTTGCAGCCCAGACCTTGGTAAAACACTGGCCTGTTGCTTTCCCAGGGCAGGCTGTGCTGGAGAGACATGGAGGGTCCCTGGCTGCTGGGGTCACTGTCCCTGCACATCTCCCTCCAGACTCTGGGCTGATGGATCCTTTTGTCTCTGACTCCTTTGTTTAACCAGTTGTGGAACCAGGAAATTGGCCTTGATTGCCTTTCCTGGGTCTTAAAGCACTTTTCTGGGTGCAGGAAAGGTGTGCAGGCTTTTGGGAGATTTCTTCTGCTCTGGAATTTTGTTACTTCACTCTGTTTTTCCTGGTGACTCTAATCAGAAGTGTGAGACCCTTTATTCATACACTGAAGTGTGTTGAGTGTTTAAATGAGAGTTTAGAAGCAGATGTTGGGGGGGATCTGAGGGTCCTGGCTGCTGCTCTGGCAGCAAAGCATCTGGCCTGTCCTCTGAGGCCATACGGTCTGTCCTTAAGGGGATTCCTGTCCCAAACTGACATCCTGCCCTTGGGGGGACTCTTGTCCCAAAGAGGCATTCTTATCCTGGAACAGGGGATCCTGTCCCTAAGGGATGTCCTGTCATGGATGGGGGTCCTATTCCCAAAGAACCCCCTGTCCCAAACTGAGGTCCTGTGCCTAAGGAACATCCTGTCCCCAGGGGTTATCCTAACCTGGATATATGTCCTCTCTCCAAAAAGGTTTCTGTTTCCATGGAACATCTTGTTGCCACGGGATGCTCTTTCTCCATGAGGTGTCCTGTCCCTAGAGATGTCCTGTCTGAGGTGGAGCTCTGGCTGCCCAGGCCATCTCCATGGGATGTTTTCCACCCTGCTCACACCATGGCACAGCTGGCTGTCCATGAACACCCCTGCTAACCCAGCTTTCTGCAGGGGACCACAGCTCAGCCAGCCTTGCCTTCACTGCACCTCCTCCCCACGGGCAGGCTCCAGGTGCAGCTCACAGCAGGATTATAACAATGCTTTACGCAGTAAAAAGGGGTCTTGAGTCACTCAGGGGAGCCCTGCTGGGGGGACTGGCAGTCATTCCCAAAAGTGGGGCTGTTAATTTGTTGTTGTGCAGAGAAAATAGGGCACTGAAGTGCGTTTGAAGGTGAGCTGATACAGATTTATTGGTGGCTGGGCCTCTTTGGGAGAGACATTTAAGTAGCGCTGAGAGGATGCTGGGAGAGGGTTTCCAACAGTGAGAGCTCTCATTTGTCCCTAAAGGAGAGTGGGGGCTTCAGCCATGCAGCCCACCTGGAAAGCACCTGCCACTGAGAGCAGCACTGCTACTTTAACCACAGCCTGAAGCCCCCAGCCATGTCCCCATCCCCTCCCACTCACAGCTGGGTCCAGCATCCCTGCCTTTGACCCCTGTCTCCCACACCAAGCGGCATTTTAGCATCCAAATTCAACAGAAAGAAGCTTTTTCCCAAAGACACCTTGCTCCTGGAGACCCAGGGCTACTCCCTGGGGACAGCCTCACCTCACCTGAGCAGCACTGCCTGCCTCCCTGGAGGAGGAAAGCCCCATGGCAGGGCTCAGGCATCGCCCCCGCTTGGGCTTTATGTTTGTCATTATATTAATCTCTCATTTGAAATGGATACAAGGAGGGGGGAGAGATAAATTAGTCCCATTCTTCTGGGAAGAATGCAGTGACCCTTCGAGGCGAGGGACGACCGTGCCAGCCCCACCGACCCAGGCAGAAATGCTAATTTCTCCTTTCCTCTACTAAAGCCGGAGTAAAAAATGCTAATGGGGCTGACGGCGGGCTGCAGATAAAAGTCTGTGTCTGCTTGCTCGCACACAGATGGGTTTGAGCGCCGCGATAAGCTGGCAAACAAGGTAATTAAAATAATTAAAATGCTAAACAAAGGGGAGGATGGAGACAAGCGGTACAAAGGGCTGGGAGGGACGAGCAGCTCCTGGGAAATAGTGACTGGGTGCGGGCAAGGAGGGATGGAGGTGGGTGGGCTGGGAAGGAGAAGGTGACCATCCCATCGGGGAGCACTGTCCTTGGGCTGCAGCTGGCCCCGGGCACGGCTTCATCTGCCTCTCCCATCCCCTGCCTGCCCCAGTGTCCCCTGCACAGGTGATTGGGGGAACCTAGGAGCCCAGGCAAATTCCCACTGCCTTGGTCAATTTTTCCAGTTTAAAACAAACTGCCCCCAAAACAGACATGTTCTGCTGCTGGAAATTGTTATCTCAAAGTCTCCCTTTTATTAACAGCGTCCATTAAAATATAAAAAAAAAAACCCACGAGCCTGAAATTAAAATTAATTTTTGTTTCAGGCCAAGAGAAATATTGGATTTGAGTGAAGCAAACTTTTATTTAAAGTCAAGTCCTCCGGTGGCAGACAGCTTTCCCCTGCAAGGAGAGCTGGGGTCTGGAGCCAATCTAGAGACCTCTGTGCCGTGCTGCGACCAAATCCCAGCATCACCAGCTGCAAATCCACACCGATGCAGCACTTGGCAGGGATGTCTCTGATGCGCTGCCACCACCTCTCAAGGTGCAGCACAGAACTGGGATGCCCCTGCCAGACTGTGTT
The DNA here is from genome assembly GCA_009812075.1 of Sialia sialis. NCBI lineage: Eukaryota > Metazoa > Chordata > Aves > Passeriformes > Turdidae > Sialia > Sialia sialis. The sequence continues at coordinate 6,104,303 of VRYO01000638.1, read as the reverse complement.
GCCCCATGCCAGGTTGAGGATGCCCCAAGGGACTGCACTTCTCCTGTGCATCCATCCCTGGAGCAAGGAGCCTGCGAGACAGTTTTAGCACAAACCGTGGGGAGGGTGGGGAACAAGCAGATGCCCTGTGAGATGCAGTGGGGGGGTCGGGGCTGAGATCCCCCCCTCTGAGCTTCCTGCTGTGAAGAAGCTGTAGCCAAAAAGCAGGCTGGGGGCTGGCAGCCTGCCCGCGGTGAGCTGAATCTCCGGCTGCAGTTTGAAGCTTGCAGACAGCTATTTAACACAAACAGCCAAGCTGTTATCTTTTCCCTTAGGGCCACCATCCCTTTCGCTTCTCAAATGCCAAATTACAGCCTACATTTAATTTCAATGCCACGGGGGAGATGCATGTCAAGGGAGGGCAGCTTCGTTTAAAATTAGCCACATTAGATTAGTGGTGATACAGCCAGGGAGGAGGGTTCAGAGAGAGGAGAAGCGTCCCCATGAACTTTGGGGGAATTCCTCTAGGAATGCTGAAGATTTGGGGTCCAGCAGAGCCAAGTCTGCCCCATCTGCTGCATCCCTGGCTCCACGTGGATGCTGATTCTGGCTGGGGATATCCCATGTTTCATGGGGTCAGGGAAGGGATTTATGGTGTGGCAGGCACAATGCAGAGCTGGCACAGACAGATACAGGACACCAAGTGTTTTTCCAGCCATCAGCCATTAATTATTTGACCAAGGGAAATTTATGAGGATCTTCAGTGAAAATAGTATATTTTGTTCTCCACAGCACACTTATGGGAGCAGGGCGTGAGGTGTTGTTGGCTTCCTGACCACAACACTGGCATTGGTTGGATTCCTGTGAGCTTTTTGCCTGGATATGGGTTGAACAAGCAAGAGGGTAAAGACCAAAGAGCCTCTGCTAGTGCACAGCTACAATCTGCTCTGGTCTGAGCCCCCAGAATGATGGTTTTTTGGTGGGGGGAACAATCAGAGGAGTTTGAAACCAGTCGTGTGAACATGGAAAGTGTCAGCCTAAATCTCAATTTCTTTTTCTTTACATTGAAATGCAGAAATGCTAAAATTGTGGGCAATGCTTTCATGGGGAATAGTGACAGCCAGGAAAAAAGGAGAGCGCCCGTAATTGCAGGCTTTCACTGACAGCAAAACAACCCTTTAATAATAACTAAATACAAGGAGTGTGCAGAGAGCAATCTTCTCAGAAAGAAACAAACACTGATTTTTCTTTTTTTTTCTCCTCACCAGAAACATCTCTGCTACAAAGGGGCTGGCTGGCGTTGCCCACATCTCCTTCAGCCCCAGGGATTCAGTTCGTGCTGGTGTGTGGCAGGGCAGAATGAACCCTGTCCCCTCCACACCAGTACCCAGCGGTGCTGGCCCAGCCACTCATGGGGTGTATGGTGGCTTCAGGGCAGGGTCCAGCACCCCTGAATTCTGGGAACCAACCTTCTTGTTTTAATAAAACAATTAATGCCTCAAAATCCCCCGGGGTAGAGCTACGAGGGGTGGACATGGGCAGGCATTGGGAGTGAAGCAGAAGAAATGTGGAGAAGGTCCCCAGGGAGGTCCCTGATGGAGTGGGGGGAGTTGTGCCATGGAGCAATGCCCCCCCTGCTCCAGCCCCATGCTCGGTGGTAACTGGGCAGCCCAATGGCACAGGGGCACTGCTGCATCTCCCCATTGCAGAGGTGCTTCTGTGTGTCCCCGTCTCAGGGCTGGTGCTCTCACAGCACTGCTGCTGTCTGGCTGTGTCCCTCTGGGAATTCACCTTACGTCACCCCAGGTGACACAGAGATGCTGACAAGGTGACACAGTGTGGCTTCAGCAGGGGCAGAGGAGATGTTGATGGATCTGTGGCTGGTCCTGTGTGGAATTCAGCATCTGTCTCTACATCAAGCCAGTCCTGCAGCACTCCCAATTTCAATAAACCACTCTGTCCTGCTCTGCCTCCCTATCCTGCACAGCAAATCGAACACCTTTGTTCTGGGCAGCTCTTCCCCACCCCAAGACCACCCAAAATACAGCTTGCTTTCCCATGCAACCAGCCAGCTATTTTTCCAGCAGGTGAGGAAGCAGCAGTGGAGGAAGGGGGGGAGCATGGCCAGGCAGAACCAAGCCGCAGGGATGCTCCATCAACATGCAGAGCCACGTGCCAGTTCGACAGTGGCCGGACAGCGTCTGGCTCATCCAGACAAACTGCTGTGGGGAAAGATGGAAATTCAGCCCCAGAAATAATGATGGAGAAGGAATTCCCCTCACCTTGAGCCCAGGACAATGTGCTGAATCCCACCTATAGGACCTGCCAGCGGGAGGCCTTTGTGGCCCTTAATTAGGCTGTAATTTAGGTGGTAGCTCCTTTTAGACGAGTGAGGACAAATCTCCAGCTTGTGCAATCAGTGGTGTACAGCCGGTGCCACCCCCCGCCTGTCCCCTCCTGCTCTCTCACGGGTGGCAAGCTGCTGTGCCAGGCCTGGGCTGGCCGAGCCGCCGGGGCCAGCCCTGGTACTCAGGAATCTGCTGCCTCGTGGGGCTTCAACTAATGTGACTTGCATCTGTAATTTACTTTTAAAAGGGGATTCTTGCTTTCTCTCTCTCCACACTGCCTGCTGGCTGCTCCTGGATTTTCCAAGCAAAGGGAAGGGGAAGAGGGGTATGAATAAAATATCATCATGACAGCTTTTATATATATATACATGAACCCGCTCTGTCAGGCTGTGAGCTTCATTTTTAAATAAGAAGCTCAGCTCCATTCCCAAGAGGCCGGGAGAACGCAGCGGGCTTTTAAGAGAAGGGACCAAAACAGAAGAGCATTTTCCTCTTCCATCACATCAGACTGGAGCTGGGTTAATTACGCTTCTCTGTCCTGATTTAAGCACGGGAGCTTATTCAGTACAACTGTTCCTTTATTAATGAATTGCAACCCAATTTTAACCGGAGGAAGCTGGTGAGGAGGAAAAAAAAAAAAAATTGGAAACCCTTTTGCCAGCATGCTCTGTTTGCCGCTGCCTTTCATTTACATAACTTCAAAGTGATGCATTTTTTAAACCAACCTATTTTCAGGTCTGGCTGGACTGCACGGGTGCATGGACATCCATGCAGATATGGCATTTCTTCATGCACGCCCACAGCTGCTGCAGGGTGCAACAGCTCCTGGGCAGGGCTGGGATCCACCATGCTGCTGGGCTGGGACATGGCTCTCCACACTCTGCCGCTGCCCGAGATGCTGCTGGCTCTGGGTGAATGTCACCATGAGCTTATGACCTGGTGCCAGCCAGTCCCTGCAACATATCCTGGGGTTCTGATCCTGCCCCGGCCCATCCTCCCTCAGCGGGACCAAGGGCTTCATGGAGGATGCCCCGGGGAGCAGGGATCCATGCTGCTGCAGTCCTGTGCTGGTCCTGCAGGGCATCACTGGCACCTCGGGGTCTCTCAGTGCCTCCCCGCAGCATCGGGGGAGCGGCGGGCACCAGCACCGCCGCCACGCGCCAGGGATCCAGGGACATATGCTGCTTTTTCACGCCGCGGAAACACCACCTGCTCGGCTTCCTGCTCAGCCCCAGGCAGGGAGGGAGGGGAGCCCATCACCCCAGTGCCCCCCAGCATGTCCCCACAGCCTCCTGCACCCAGCAGGGCTTGGCTTCTCCCTCCCAGCTGTGGGCACCCCTGAGTGGCCTGAGCTCTGCAGTGCCATGGGATGGCACAGCTGATCCCCAATGCTCTGCAAGCAGAGAGAGCTGAGAGCAGCTTCCCAGCCCTGTGGTGTGCCAGGACCCAGCTCGGTGCCAGCACCCACTGCTCCACCACAAGGGAGAGGTGCTGGGGCAGGGGAGAGCCTCATGGGTATTCATGAGCAGAGGGTTTGCTGACCAAAAAGCGCAATCCTGTTTTCCTTTATAATATATCTGGTTAATACAGACTTAATGAACAAATGAATAATAAATTAGACCAATTTTGTTTTCTTTCTTCTTGGAAAGGCGGGCACGAAGGGGGACTCTGTGCGGGTTTGATTGATAGCAGGGGCTTGCTGGGAGATCTGCTCCTCAAACCCTTATTAAACATGAAACAAATAATGGCACAATTGGTTTAATCCTGTTGCAGCAGTCAATGCTGGCTCGGCATGGAGAAGAGAAGGATGATGGGGAGGAAGAGGGATTTTTAAGTGCCTTCACCCCACACAATGGCAAGGTTCAGGTCCCTGGGCAGGGTGCTGGGCACCTCGGCGGTGGTTGCACCATTAACCGGAGCACAGTGTGGGCACAAGCTCCAGGAAGCAGCCAGCACTGCATGGCACCATCATGGGACGTGGCCCAGGGGATGCAAAGGCATCGTGAGGGAACGGAGCAACAACATCACTGCACCAGCTGGATCGACACCGGGTCTTATGGGCTCAGCAGCGTGATGTGTGAGGAGCTGCCACCAGAAGGATGAGAGGACAGGCTCCATCAGGGAGGTGAGTTGTGGCACCCCCATCAGAGCTGGGATGCTGAGGGGCTGTGGGTCTGTGCATGGCAGCACAGCTCAGTGAGCCAGCACTGCCTGCATGGCTCATTGCAGCCTCCGGGCTCGTGTCATGTCCCACCTGCTCATGTGAAGCACTGGGAGGAGGTGTTGAGTCACGGGCCACTGGTGCATCCTCCACCTGGCAGAACTGGTGGGAAGGTGGCTGCCCGGGGCAGCCCAGGGTGTTTCCCTAGGGAACACTGGAGCTGGCATGCAGGTCTCCAGAAACTGAAATCTCTTCAGAAACACCCTCTTGGTCTCTAACAGGCTCCAGGGTCTGGGCTTCATCCTGGTCTGTCTCCACAATGTCCCACTGAGATGCCTGAACACCTGGACTCCCTGCAGAGCCAGTAATGGGAGTCTCTTCCTGCCCTTGGACCACAGCACCCCTCCCTCCCTTCACAAGGGTGCTGGGCTCCTTGCAGGGTGATGGATGTGGGTATCATGGGTGGCTTTTCCATCCCAGCACCCCTCTGCCCTGTCAGGAGGGCCAGGCAGCATCTCTAGGAGGCTGTCAGCACCCCAAACCACCCCATGACACCTTAGCACACGCAGCCTCCAGCAGTGCAGCAGGTGCTTGTTGTGCGAGCTGCTCCTCTCCAGGTAGCTTCCCACTGCCATCATTTCAATGGAAAAAAGAGAAGGAATTCCCAGCTGCTCTGAGTGCAGCTCCAGCTGCTTTGGCCCAGTCTTGGCGCTTTTCTTTGAGGCTCAGAGCCCTCACTGGAGTCTTGGCCGTGGTGGGAAGCTGGGCTGGGGATAAAAGTGCCGCTTACCTGCTTACTTCTGCTCCAGCGCCCAACGAGCAGTAACACATGGATTACCAAAAATAATTCCCCCTAGAAAAGGAGGGGGCAAAGAAAGGGAGAGGGAAAAAAAAAAAAAGAAGGAAAAAAAGAAAAGAAAGCCTGTGCTGTGGGAACAGCCAGCTAACGTCGAAAGCCTCTTACCTGGCTAGATTTAACTGCCTTTGTTGCTGCATCAGCCTGAAAAATCCCCTCTCGCATCGTGTCAGTGCTGCTGGCAGCTCGGAGCCGCTTCCCGGCCCTTTGTAATGAAAGGCGGCTCTGTGCGGCGCGGCAGCCGCGGCTCCGCTCCTCTCCCGAGACACCCAGCTCATCTCTCGCACTGCTTCTGCTGCGGGCCTGTGTGCACGGGGCTCCAGGAGCGGCCTGGGCACGAATCGCCTGTATTAAACACTAGCCCCGGCATTAACTTATCTTCTGCCTCCTTGAACCTGCTTATCTCCGTGATCACAATTGCAGCACTTCCAGCTTGCTCCGAAGTAGCATTTCTGAGCCGTATCTCCAATCTACTAATTAACGGCTTTATTAATTCTAAAGGAATGGCAGGGGTTGGGATAGGGGACATGAGGGGCAGGGGAACTTGGGGGAATCCAGGATGCTGAGGTGGAGCCCAAAGTTGTCCCGAGGAGTTGGTACTGGTGGGACACAGCTCCCACACACTCCCATCCCCTCCTTTTCCAAGGCCAGCTCCAAGGCCACCTCTTCCACCATGGTTCAGAGCCTGGCATCGGTGCCACGCTCCAGCCAGCAGTGCTGTGAGGCTGGGAGTGAGCAGGGGATGACTGGGACCAAACCTGGGTTCCATCAGTGTTTTGCACTAGGATTTTTCTGCCACCTTGGCCCCAGCCCTCAGAGACGAAGAGGGAGCCAAATCAGCTGAGAGGCATCAGAGGGGGACGCCTGTATGTGGATGGGGTGCCACACCAACACAAATGTCCCCTGTGAACTGGTGTCACCCAGGATGGTGGAACATTTGGCAGAGGTGGCAGTAGCCAGCTGGAGGACACTGAGGGGTGTGCATACGTGTGGTTTGTGGGACCTGAGTGCACCTCAGGGCCCAGAGCTGCATCACCTGTGCAGC
>VRYO01000638.1:6014137-6096914 GCA_009812075.1 Sialia sialis | reverse complement strand
TGCACAGTAATTCCAATGTCTCCAGCCAGTCATTTTGGGTCTGGAGGTGGCTTGCAGACAAGTCCTTGTGAGTACAGGAGCAGCAGCTCACACTGTTGGGGTTTCTGTGGCAGGTTATATGGTTTTGTCTCCATTTCCTCCCTTCTCCCATTCAGGTGTGTAATCACCAGAATTGTCAAAGTGTAAATTATAAAATGAAAAGCTGCTGTGACATAGTCATAACTCTGCCCTCAGTGTAGTCAGCCTTTGGAGCTGAAGGCCCAGAGGAGCACACTGCCCATCCCATCTCCTGGCCACCATCCTGTCATCCACCTGGCCAGTGGCAGGGCAAGGAGAGGGGAGCTGCAGTTAGGCAGGCAGGGAGTGGGTGACCTTGTGAGGTCCCCTCCGTCCTGCTCTGCTCCACCATGTCTCATTTTTGTCCAGGCACTCACTGTAGACATCTCTGGAAGCTCAAATCTGCAAAGCCCTGGGGGCTCCACACTGCACTGGCTGCTATTATCCCTGAGACAAAGAGGGACAGGCAGGCAGATTACCTTGGCCTTTATTTTTTCAGCTGGGAGCAAAGAAAAGCCTTAAATGAGCTTGCTGCCAGGGAGGGACTGACTTGACGGGCAAAGCCCCAAATGCCCTGCACTCCTTCCTCTCCCCAAGGAGATGCTGCAGGACCCCATTTCTCATCCCTCGTGCTGTTCTGTCACACCCTGCCCTGCTGCAAAGCCCCAAGGCGAGGCAAAATTTTACTCAAGGCTGGGCTCCCCTGCGGCATCCTCACTGTCTCAGGCCATGTGGCACCTGGAGCTGGCCTGGCCAGGAACAAACTGATTCTCACACCGGCCTTGTATCCACCACCTCTGTACCTGGTGGTTGCATTTCCAGGCTGGAGTGTGGTGGTGCCATGGTCTCATCCCGCACGGCTCAGGGGCTCCTCTCCGTGCCAGGGGCTGCCTCCCATCCAGACTGGCCCCACGCCAAGATGAGAGGGGCAGGTCCCCTCCATATGGTGCCCCTGGCCAGCTCCCAGCACCGGGGCAGGTGCTCTTGTCAGGACTACACAAAACGCTATTGTCGGGGCCCGGAGGGCTTCCCTCCCCGGGCAGGGCCTGTGCCAGCCCCAGCACTGCTGAGCAAATGGCTCAGCCTGGCACATCCTCCTCTGCGTGCCCTGCAGAGGATGCTCCCCGTGCTGTCCCCTCCCGAGCAGCCCCACCACCGACAGTCCTGCTGGGTGGGTTTGTCACCCAGCCCACTGAAGTGCTGATAGTTTTATGCCCAGCACTTAATTATTTCCCGATTGCCACCGCCATGTGCTGGCGAGCGGCGCTGGCTGTGACCCTACCGAGCCTGACGCCGCGGCTGCAGCCTGGGGAGCTAATGGCAGAAGCACACCACACGTGGAGTTTAATTATTGGCTTTCTTCCTTAACAGAGTACATTGGCTGACCTTAATGCAATTAATTAGGGCTTAATCAACTTCTGGTGGCTCAGCACAGCACACAGTGATTCCTGCCTTTCCAGGAGGGTTTATAAGAGGTTAAAGCAGTAAAGGGGAGGATGTGGTGTTGTTTGTGGGTTTTGTGGGGCTGAGATAATAAGTAGAGTTCAGTTAGTAAGGCTTTAGGGTAGAACTTGTGTTCTTCCAGGCTTGGGTTGTTGTTGGACATGCTGGTAAAGGTAGCGGAGAGGTGAGCTGGATTCAAAAGTTGTGTCTGAAATGGTGCTTCTGCACAGAAGTGCTTATGTTGCTTGTTTTTGGCATCATGCTGAGCTCACGGGTGGTTTGTGGTGTACTGTGGCTGGGTTGTGCATTCAGCAGCTGCTGGTGGGTGGCTCTCAGGTTTGCACCCAGAGTGCTGGCTGTGATGTGTGGGGAGCCCCTTTGCCACCCTGGGCAGCCATCAGCCTTGAAGACGAGAGGTTGCTGGTCACTGGCTCTTCCTGAGTGAGAGGGAGGCTCCTTGCCCAGCAGCATTTAATAATTAACAGCTCATTAATATTGCAGAGTGTCCCAGCACCCCATGGCTCCTCTTGGCTTGCCTGCTGGCTGCCCCAAAAGCTTTTGGAGCCCTTGAAAAGGGGCTTAGACACACATGTCCAGCACAAAGACTTACTGGCACACCTTGTGTCTCCAAGCTAGTAGGCACCTGTTGGCATAGCTGTGATGGGATGCCCTGTCCTTGGGCTGCTGGCTTCACCTGGGGATGGACTGACTCAGCCTTGGCCTTGCAGAAGGCCCCTGGGGAGGTGCAAATGGTGGCCTGTCCTGGTGTCAGCTGTGGTGATGGTGGCTGAAATTATGACATGTCCTGCTGTGTACCCTCACATCCTGCATGCTTTGCATCCTCTCTGTGCTATCATGCCATAGCAGTTCCTGTCCCACAGTGCTGTGTCCCCCCTCTGCTGCTGTTTCTTTGGGTCCTCATGTCCCTGACAGTGCCACCAAGCCCCCTCCTGCGGGTTGCCCAGTTCTGGGACTGGGATGTGGCAGCAGGAGCTGTGCCAGGCACTGTTGCTGCCTTGTTTGCTTCAGTGCCAATTCATTAATAGCAAAGAGCTAATTAGGATTCTGCAGCCCTTCCCACCCAGCCCTTTCCTTTGGAGGCTGGAGGATACTTGTCTGCATGATTTTGCTGCAGCCCTGTGTTCAAAGGACTGAGTTCTGCTCTGTCCCATCCCAGTGGTTTGTGTCCCTCTCTCTGCTCCTGGCTAATCCATGTGGCTAAAGCCCCTCAAAGCCTGGCAAATGGGAAGTGATATTTGCCAATAATCCCTCTGCTCTCCTGGGCAGGCTTCTCATATTACAGGTTTATTAAAAAAAACAAAACCCAGGCAGCAATAACTGTGGCCCCAGGGAGAGCCCAAGCACAGATTGTTCTTGGTCAAGCCCCACCTAATAGGAGAGCCCAGGGAGAGGCAGCACAGCAGGCCCAGCCCCATCTCATGGAGCATCCCTGGGCAGAGCCCAGCCCCTCTTGCAAGCAGAGGAGTGAGCTGCAATCCTCTTTCTCCCTAGGGAACAAGCAGGATTCCCTTGAGTCACAGGCTAAATCCAATTTCTCCCCTCAAAGGCTGTGTGATAAACCCTGCTATTGCTCACCAGGGCTCCCCATTCCGGTGCCAGAACCCCCTGGCCTTGGCATCTTCCCCAGTGCTGGGCAGGAGCAGCTCCTGCACTGGCATCTCACTGGGACAGGACAGAGCCAGCACCACCTGCCTGGCACCTGCTAGGACAAACACAGACTCTGATGCTGGTTTTGTGCTTTGCTTTGCAAAGCTTTTGAGGAAACTTGCCCAGAATTAAGGATATTGTTTGCTGTTTCTTCCAGGACAGGGTAGTGATGTTGTTCCATCATTTCCCGAAGTCTTGCCTCCTTAAGAATAGGTTTGTCCTGTGAGAAATTAAAACAACTAAATATCTGTAGTTGGAGGTGGGTTTTTTGTTTTTTCCTGGAAAAAAAAATATCAATTTCACTGCAAGGAGTCTCGCTCCAGCTTGAAACACTTCATTGCATGGACTGGGGGTTTCCTTCTGGTTTTAAGTCAACATTTCCCCTCAAAATGTCACTCAGGGAAGGCTGCTTTTTTATAGCAAAAGTCTGTGATGACATTTTCAGTAGAGAAGAAAATTGCTGCTTCGTTTCAAAATGTCAACTTTGAGTGGGGTGGGCTTAGAGGTTTTTTTTTTTTTTCCATTCCAACGATTCCCAGGGGAAAGGCAAAATGGTTTCATTGGACTTGAGTAAATTGTGCCCCCCCATCGTCTCCAAAATAAATCTGTTTTGTTGTTTTGTTTTTGTTTTTTTTTTTAACCTGTTTGCATTTTTATAGCAGGGAAACTTTTGCCAAGAGAAGTTGTGCTGTGGTGGGATGCTGCCTTGGGAAGGGACAACCCTGCTGTACCCAAACCTGAGCCCTCTATGGCAAATTCTCTGCCACCAAACTCCAGTGAGGACCTGTGAGAGAGACTCCACTGCTGCTGGCTGGGAAGGATTGATAGCATATCCAGGTTTTGAAGCTCTCTTCTTTCTTTCCCTCTGATTTGTGCTCCTGGTTTTATTTTACACAGCTCCCCTCGAAAATCGCTTGTTCTAGATTAGGCTAGAGACTGGAGTTATCTTCCTTTTATTTATTAGGGTAATTATACCTAATGATTCACATGCTCGGGGAGAGTAATTGCTCCCAAATACAGCGCTGGCAATGTTCTTACCCAGCCGGGGTGCAGCGATTCACAAACACATCTTTTCCTACAATTCATCAGCTGATGATCCCGTAATTGCTGACTTGCTTTGGAGGCAGTTCAGGAGCGATCGCGGAGCCGGCGCTGCCCTCGTGGTGTTGGGTTCCCCTGGTGCTGTGGTCTCTTGGGAGTGTCTCCTCCCTGCCACCCTCGTGCCTGGCACCATTCGCTTCCTCTGTGGGTTTTGCTGGGGGTTTTGGTTGGGTGATGCCCGTCAAACTGTGGGATTTGTGCTTTTTGAGGAGTCTCAGTGCCTAATCCGTCAAATTCCTGGCAGAGCCTGGCTGAGGGAAAGCCAGGGCTGTTCCACTGCACAGTGGTAATGACCCCTCCATCCTCCCAAAACGTGGCAGAGATGTGCTTTGATGCTCATCTCTTCACAGCTCTTGGAGCAGATGGGTGAGAGCCTTGGGAAGCCAAACCCCTCAGGTTTTGCACTGAAAAAAGCCTCTGTGTGGATGGATTCTCTTCCTGGGGGATCTGGCAGCCCCTGCACTGCCCCAGGGAAGGGACATGTGGAGCCCTTGCCTCAAGACTCCTGCCCACCCACCATTCAGCATGGGAAGGGACATCAGAGTCTGTGCCCTTCTGCACAGCCCTAGCCCCTGGAGAAACCTAGGAGGAAGGCTTTTGGGAGTGATTCCAAGCGCTGGTGCTCCCACTGCTACCCTGTGGCAAGGAAAGACACCCTGAGGCTTGAAATTCCTCCTGCTGGCTTGAGGGGAGCCCAGGGTGATGGCTCTGGGGTAGCTCAGCCCTTCTGCAGCTGCTTAAGAAAACCCTGTGGTGCTCAGCTGGAGGCTGCTGGTTGGCTGTGCTGCCCTGGGCCAGCAAAAATAGTTTTTGGGTGCTGTATGGCAACCAGAGAGTATACTGCTCCTCTGTTTGGGGGGGGGGGGGGGGGGGGTAGCTGGATTTTTTTGGGGCTGGCTGTGGTGTGGATTTTTTTGTTTGGTTTGTGTGTGGTTTGGTTTTTTGTGGTTTTTTGTTTTGTTTTGTTTTGTTTTTTGGTTGTTTTTTGGCTAGAAGACCTTCCCTTTAGCTAGCAGACCCTTGCACTGCATGAGCCTGCACCCAGCACCTGTTCTCTCCTGCTTCAGGCACTGCTCCAGCTCTCCCATCCTGTGGATGCCAGAATCGCTGCCAGGATGTGAGCAGAAAGGCAGGAGGGGAGGAGGTGGCACAAAGCCCTTTCTGCTGGTCACCACTTGGCTTCATCCCCAGCACTGCTTGGGTGGGCTCCCAGGGGACCCTGAACATGGGGTTGTGCCAGTGCTGCTCTGTGAGTGTACACTGGAGGAACAGCTCCCTGGTTTCCTTCCACCCACATCCACCTTCTTAGAGGAGGATCCACACTTGTTCACTCCAGTGCCTGGCCCCCTGTCAAGAGCTCCTGCAGGCAGCCAGGAGCTGCTCCTAATGGGCTGCCAGGGGATTTGGGATCTGAGAGCTGGGTGCTGACAGCTCCCTGCAACTGCTTGCTCCAGCTGCCGGGCCCTTCTCTCCCTGGTCAGATGGAGAAGGATGCTCTGACCTCCACAGGGAGGAGGCTGGCTCCTTTTTCTCATTTCACCATGTGTTTTTGATGGTGCTGGAGGGTTGTGGTACCCACTGCCTTGGCAGGGCTGGTAAAGCTTGGGGGACAATGGTGGTACAAGCAGAGGGTTGCCAGGCTGGAGGAGCTCCTGCAGGGTGATGCTCCTGCATGAGCTTTGTGAGAGGTGGGGAGGTCTTGTCACAGGTCCTAGCAGGGAGTTGGGATGGGAGGCCCTTGTTAGCTGGGAGCAAATGCTGACACCTCCTGGGGCTCCCTCTCCAGTGACTCTGGAGCTCCCAAGCTTTCTCCTGGTTGACACATTGCCTCTCTTGTGTGTTTGATGCAGGGCTCCTGTGTCTCCCCACAGACCCCACACGGGAGCTGGGGGGAATCCTGGGGGATCCCTGGGGTCCGGCTCCATTCCAGTGGGGGCTGAGACAGCCACTGCAGAGGGACTGTTCCATCATCCTCCAGCATGGAGCATCTCACAGCCTGCTGTCTTGTATGGCTTTTTATTCCTATGTGATTATACATCCCACTTCATATAGGGATTGAAGCCGTGCAATACGCCGGGGCCCTACGGCGGAGAGCAGCCCCTGTGCCGTGGGAGCCGGCCTCGGAGGAGCCACCAGAGCTGTCCCCTGGGGAGCTGCAGGAGGATTGCTGGCCTCAGCCTGGACTCCATCCTGCATCCCAGGCTCTCCAGCCCTCTTGGGATGCAGCTGAGGGGTGCCAAGCTGCTTTTGGGTGAGGCCAGCACAAGCCCACTCCTTGCATTGCATCCCCTTGCAAAGGTGGGCCTGGTTCTGCACATCTGCTGTGGAGAGCCCAGTGACTGCACTGGTGGGCTCATCCCTGGGGAATCTGCTGCTTCAGTTTTGTCTCTGACTCTCCCGAGACATGGGCGACAGCCTCTGGGTGCAGGCACTGCCAGCAGCATAGGGGAGGAAGAAGAGGAAAAAGATGCTGAGGAATGACCACGACAGCAAGGGCTGCCCGAGGCACGATGCTCTTCAAGGTTTCTCAAGAGGCCTCTGCCGCTCTTTCAAGGTTTGTGTTATATCTGTCACATTAGCAAAAATAGTGAAAATCGGGCTTGTGGAGGAGATGAAAGGCAGCCCCTTCCAATGCTTCCATAAAGGAAGGGCCCCATTAACACCTAGTGAATTATTGGCCATTAATCAGGCTCTGTGCAAAATAAAACCATCCACATTTATCATTATTGGATCCTTAATGAAGTGATAATGGGAATGCTGGGGAGCTGAGATATTAATGTCTTCTAAGAGGCAAGAGCAGAGCCAAGGGCGGCAGCCAAGATTTTTAATTTACTGCCAAAAGCTCGTGCTGTTAATAACGCTGTTACTTCTCTCAGCCGTTAGCACTGTTTGGCTACGAGCTGCCGACTTAGGAGGGCAAATCAACCCTGAAGATACCCAGACTTTGTTAACCTGCTCCTCACCCAGCATCTGAGCATGTTTTTCCCACCCACTGTCCCAGTGTCCCCTGCCCATGTGTAGGGATATGGCCAGGCAGCTGCTGGCTCACCCAACTGATTCCTTCCTGAAGGCTCGCTGGTATAGAAAGTTTTCTAATAAAAAGGGAAGGGACTGTGAATATCAGGCCCCAGTGGCTCTTACTGTCCTCACTTTCTCTGTGACTTTTCTCCTTAGGCACCAGCACGCCAGAGCCAGGGTGGCACAGAGCTGGTTCCAGCACAGCCCACGTGGGTTGCTCGGTGGGGCTGCAGCCACGCTCTGGTTTCTTCATTTGTGCAGCTTTATTTCTGTGAGGCCAGTATCCCATCCAGGGACAAGCATGGACAAGCTGCAAAGCCCTGCTCAGCTGTGGTGACTCACTTGAGTTCCCAAAGGGAAAGGCATTTTTCCTGCCAGCCCAGAGGCAAATCATTACCAGGCAGGTAAGCGATGCTCTCATGTCTTAAGATTTGTGTTATCTCACAAATCCTGCAAAACCTGACCAGTGTGGCCCAAATGTATGTTGGCTCATGCGTGGGACCTTTTGCCCTTTTGTGAAGGGACTGCAGGTCAGAGGGAGCTGGCTTTGGGCTGGAGCAATAGCAGGCAATTCCCTGCTGAGCACTGTCCAGAGGAATAAGATCATGCTTTGTCTCTGAGGGCTGTGCACACTCCAATGCTCCCTTTGTCTCCAGGTAGAAGTTGCACGAGGTACACCAAAGCAAGCCCTTGGAAATGGAGCTTTGAGTTATCCAGGTAGAAGCATCAGAGAGGTATTCCTGTAGCCTGGGTGTTCTTGCTGAACCTCCCCCTGGTCTGTTACCTCTTCGTTAGGAAAGAAAGGACAAGAACAAAATCCATATATGGCAGCTGAGCAAAGGTAGATGGGAAATGCACTTCAAACACTCCATCCTTTCAACAAACCTTTCATTAGACTTCTCTCCTCCCCAACACACACTCTTTAATCGTTATGAAAAGCCACCATTCAGGAAGCAAGGACACTGCTCAGGCTACCTGGGGTAGGCATTTCCCAGGAGAAGCCAGCCAGCACTAGCCTAAGGTCCTCTGAAATTGTCTGGGAAGCAGCACAAGCAGCAGCTCCAAGTCCAGGGTGGTGCTCAGCGATGTGGCAGAGCTGTGGGCAGGGGTGTATGGTGGCCCTGTGGCAGTGTGCCTAGGCTGGCACACTGGACTGCTGCTGAAGTGACCCTTCTGCCAGGCACCCCAGCCCTTAACTGGAGTCACTCTGCATTCCACTGGAGCAAAGTGGTCCAGGGAGCATTCTCCAGGTTGTGGAGCCAGCTTTACCCAGTTGTCCTGGCTGCAGCCCATACTCGTGGCTGTATCGCTGCCCGTGTTAGTGCCCCTGTGGAGCTGCCCTGCTGGGCATGGAGCAGGCGACCTGCCAGTGACCTCTGGAGCAAAACACACGGCACAAAGCAGCCTCTCCTGCACAACCACCCCCTGACATTACAGGGGCACAGCCAGCTCTATAACGCTTGGCAGATTTTCCCCAGCAGATCTCGGAGCTGTTTGCCAGTGTGAGCAAGTTCAGGCATGTTACAGAGGACCTTCAGACTCCAAGGACAAATGAGATGCGTGGATGAGTTTAAACCACCAGGCAAGATTGGGGTTTTGAAATTCCCAGGGTTGTGCCTTATTCTGAGCCTGGGCTGTAGCCCAGACAGTCCAGCTGCCAGCCTGGCATTGACACCATGCTCTGTGATGATGGTCCTGCTGATATCCCTACTTGTTAGATACAGGCTTCAAAACCAAGATAGGAGGTTTTGCATCCTCCTCAGAACCCCACCCTCTGATCCACCTTGAAGTGGGGTGCAGAACGACTGACTGTTCAGTGAGACACCACAGGGTGTTGGCACAACGGTGTATTTATGTCACGAGATGAGATCAGCCACATGGAGTAGGTCCGTCTGTCTGGAAGGAGTCTGAGTCAAGCGTGTCCTATTACATTAGAGCTGGATTTTCAAAGGAGCTCAGCTCCCACTTAGGCTCTGTAACAAACAGACGGATATTCAAAAGGAGTTGGACGTGCTGGGTCATACTGGCTGCTGAGCTGTAGTCCTTTGAATATCCAGCCAAACCGTCAGTGTGCCTGTTGCTGCAGGCAAAGCCCTCCTGAAATCCAGCCCCACTGTGAGCTCCATGTCCTGGGAAACCAAGCTCAGCTCTGCTCTCCCACATACCATGCTGCAGTAGGTGACAAAAACGTGATAACCACCATGTCCTCGTGCATGTGGGGGGAGCAGCTCCCTGTCAGAGCACAGCTCTGGCAGATTTGCCCTTTGATCAGCTCAGCAGCATGGGTCAGGAGAGCTGAGCATGAAGGTTTCCTTGCCTTTTGTTCTGTGGAATTAGCAGAGTTAATCAGAATGACAGCGACTTCTGCCTCAGTGCAGAGGAAAGGTCAGTGGCTCAGGCTGGATGCACGACAGTTTTCTAGACAGTTGGAAAACACCATGAAAGCTCACAGCATACATGCTGCTGGCACGGAGATTCTCCCAACAGGGACCAGCACAGAAGATGTCACTGTGAAGGGAAGGAGGCTGGAGGAGGACTCCACAGTGCTGGCTTGTCACTGCACTTCATACATCCCCACCCTTGCTCTGCACAGTGAAGGTATGTCATCCTCTTTGTCACTGTGCACTGCTTGTGTCAGCCAGCCAGTATCAGGAACTTCTCTCCAGCGTGGTTCTTAGCCACACTCCTGGCTGTGCATCCTGCTGGACTTGGGGTCTCTGTCATCTCAGTTCCCTGGTGCTGGGTGTCCCCTTCCCACATCCTCACAGCACCTCCATGCTTCAGGTGAGCAGGCCTTGGCTGTTACTGCTTTTATATCCTTCAGTCACTGTAATTTGCCCCACTGCTCTTGAGCTGGGGGCACTGGAAGCGCAACAGTGCAGCGAGGGCTCTCCGTGGTAGCCCTGCCATGGCCTCAACTTCCCCACATCTCTTAAATTATCTATAGTTGAAGCAGACACAAGTTTTAAATCCAGTTTCCTTGTCTGTAATGTGACCTCTTACCTTCCTCTGATTCCCCCAGTTACAAGTGCTTGTTTTTGCTGTGGACATCTACTCATGTGTTTAATTAGTGGATTCTTTCTGTCAAAGACACTAGCAGCCTTGACAGTGAGCCCTAATTTAAGTAGTCTGCATTTGTCCACAGCATTGGTGCTTTCATTTTTTCTTGCTCCTAATTAAGTGCATCTGGATATCTGCAGAGGGAGCTTTCATGATCTCTCCATGGCTCTAATTAAAATAACCTGGATGTCCATGACATTGGTGCCTGTCAAGCCTGTCACCAGGAGGTGATGCCCACCTTGGAACTGGCTGAAGAACGTGTAGGAGTCATTGTTCCTGAGAAAGGCCTCCACATCTAGGCCCTCCTGAAGTGCCTCAGCCACCAGCCCTGGGCTGCCGAAGGCTCCTGCTGCCTCCGTTGGCCCATCCTGCCCATCTGTCCCCCCACTGAGGAAGAGGATCTCACAGCTCCCTTGGGGGCTGTTGGCTCCTGTGGCCTGAGCCTTGTGCAGCCCCAGCCCCACACGCAGGGCCAGCTCCTGGTTTCTCCCTCCCTTGCCAGTTCCTTGGAGCTGGACTGTGGTTTCTCCACCAGCCAGGATGCAGACTGGTCTGTCAGGCCCTAATCTTTGCAGGGCCTGTAGAAAATTCTCCAGGTCCAAACCTGGGATGTGTAGCTCTGCTGCTAGCTGCAGGACATTCCCCCTCAGCTCGTCACTCAGGGTCCCTTCTCTGAGACCGGTGAAGCACAGGCGGAGCAGCTGGATCAGCTGGCAGTACAGTGTGGCAACACGGCCGACTTCCCCTTGGACTGCTGCACTCAGGATCAGAGCTGCATAGCCCAGGCCCTCAGCCTGGCATTTGGCCTCTTCCAGAGCCACTGTGTTGGACCCAAGGATGATGTTGGAAACATGGGAGTAGTTTTCTGGAGCAGTGGGCTTGGTGGGAGAGCTGGAGAGGACCGTTTGCACTGACTTGGGCAGGCTGTGCAGCAGGTTGTATTTGGTGAGAATCTGAAGGCAGTCTTGGACACTGTGGGAGCTGGCAGCAGTGGGCCCACTTGCTATGATGTCCAGGGGGTCTCCTATCACATCAGATAGGATGAGACTCACCACCTATGGAAAGAAATGCCCACAGATTATTGCAGGAGGCAATTATTGCAGGAGGTGACCACAAAAGAGCCCTGGCATAAGCACTGCTCTGAGTGGCATCCCCACATCAAAGCAGGTGGAAACAGGGTAGGTCTTTGCCCATTTTTATTTTATAGACCTGTGAATGTCACATTGCTCTTCTCGAACCCATAGATTTACAGTCCCCTTTGAAGCTGGACTACCATGTTGGAAGGTGTAACCTGTGACACCAAACTTGTCAGGCACAACCTAGCATGAGTTCAGCCATCCCCCAAGAAAGCTAAGGGTCAGAGCCAGCCTTGAAAACGCTGTGCTGAAGCACCAACACTTGGAAGTGCCTGCTGGGTGTGGGGTCTGCAGAGCGGCATGATGAGATGGCTGATGTTTCTCAAGTCTGAATTCCACTCTTCCATCTCTCTGTCCCTGAGAGTTTTGGTCCTCAGTGAAATCTCAGCCAGAGAGCTCCAAAACAGTACACAAAGTTGTTCACTGACTAAGCTTCTGTTTTGAGAGTAGGTGGGTGATCTCTGGGCAAACAGGGGCTTTCCTTGCTTACCTGTGCAGGATGTGCCAGCTGGGCCAGCCCTCCACCCTTCAGCATGGACAGAGTCTTCCGGACAATGTTCAGCTCCTGTATGGCAGCTCCTCGGGAAGCCAGCATCTTTGTGAGTTTCTCCTTCTCCTCGAGGAGGATGGGAGGGATGGGAGCAGGCAGTAGGGCTGATCCACCCCCTAGGATGCAGAAGAGATGGCAAGGACATCATGATAGGAGGACAAAGGAGAACAAGGCTTTAGCCTTTTAGCTTCCTTCACCAGTGTCTGCAGGGAAGGCAGAGGTGATTGGAAACCTAAGCTGACATCTCTGGAGAATTCAGTCATCTTCAGCTGCTGTCCTGCACTCTCTGCAGTCAGCTACACTTTAGCCAGGCAGTGTCAGCCTGGCTGGATGGGGGCACCACAATCCTGCAGTGTGGGGGATGGCAGAAAAGGGACAGCAACTACCTTCACCTCTGCACTGGGCTACAAGTGGGTCCTCACACTGATATTCAAGGGTTTCCTGGATAGGTGGGCAGGGCCTCCAGGGCTCACACAGCAGTCAGTGCTGTGCACATGGGGATACTGCCTGCTTTGGTGGCTCCATTTATTCAGGATAGTGTGTAAAAACACTGGCTAGGGATGCAGCAAGAGTGGAAACTGCTGAACTGCACTCATCTAGGCCTGAAAGAAAAGGGGGGACAGTAATGCAAAGGGCAAAACACTGATGGGAATTCTGTCTGATACAAGCAGGCATTGGAAATGTGGAAAAAGGTTCTAATGGGAAATGGAATGGATGGAAAATACAGTGGAGAAAAGAGCAAGGTCTGTGCAAAGAGTGAACACGCACAGAAGTACAGCTGAATGCTACTGTCAAAATACAAAGCCTGCTCAGAGGTTTGAGACAAATCAGCATCAATAAAACATGATGAGCAAGAAAAACAAATGCAAATGCCTGTGTTTCAGTCAATAGCCAGGGATCTAGCTGAGAGGCAGGAGCAGTTGGGGACCGGCTGCTGTGTGGGAGTGCACATGCCTAGGGAGTCACAGCCACGGGGAGATCCTGCACAGGCTCCCTGAAGGGCTGAGGAGTCTCTTGGAGATCCCTGTAGCCAAAAGACAGGAGGAAGCCCAGGGGAATCCCCAGAAAGCACAAGCTAGCTTCCAGTCACTTGAGTGTTTGCCTAATGGCACTGCTCTCTCTGTATCAGATCAGAGAGGAATAAACACTGAGCAGAGGAGAACAAGGCCTTTCTGCAGAGCTGTTCCAAGCCCCTGCATGCTTTTGCCCTGTGACAGCTCAGGATGAGGTAATGCCATTGCCTCCCTCTGATGCATTTTCTTACACAGTCCTGGATCTGAGGACAGCCTGAGGCCCACTAACCAGGCCCTGGGAGTGTGCAGGGCTGCCCCTGCAAGGCATGCAGTTTACTGTGTGGTACCTGGAGACCTCATTTCCATTAGCTGGAAAGGAACCAAGGCCTGGGAAAGGTCAGTCCCAAATCTCAGCTTTCAGACTCACACTCCTATATAAATGCAGAGCATGCAAGTCTACGAAGTGCTTGCTTTCCTAATATGCATTTCCAAATGTAAGGAGAGGGCAGGAGGAAAGTGTCTCCTTGCCAAAGAGGTGAGAACAGCTGCCAAGCTGTGCCCAGAGGTGCCACTTCACTATGGTGGCACAACTGCAGAACCCAGCCTGTGCAGCTCAGCCTCTTTCCAGTGCTGGGAGCAGTACAGCAGCAGGAAGCCCTGTGCTCTCCCTTTCTGCATTCCTGGAGAAAGGATGGCAGAAGGAAGAGGAAAAATCAGAAGTGCAGGTGTCCAGGCTGAAGGGGCTGGCACAGCACAGCACTCCCTTGCTGCAATGGCCAGGGGTGGGCAGGCAGCTGGGGGCCCTCAGCAGATCCATTCCCTGGGATCCCACATTACCTGAGATGAGCACAAGGAGCAGGTCATCTGCAGTCAGACCCTCAGCCAGCTCCTGGATGGCAACTGCTCCCCTCAGAGCCTCTGCATCTGGGAGGTTGTTCTTAGCGCCTTCGATGACCTGGATTTTGCTGTGTGGCTTCAGTAGCATCTCCCTGGTGAGGTAAGAGAGGCAATTACACCATGGATCTGTGCACCCACACAGGCAGCCAGGCTGTCACCTGCAGGTGCCTGTTGTACCAGTGGCACACAGTGAGTGACCAGGACAGGCACAGGGCCTTTACTGAGTGTCTCTTCCCTGCAGCTGCAGAGTCAGCACATCCAGCACAAGAGGAGGGCTGCATCACTGATGTCACTGGGATTTGATGGTAGTTGAAGATAAGAGCAGTGGGGTGGATGGGGTGGGCAACAGAGCAAGGGGAGCTCAAAAGGACTTAAGGTGTTCACAGCAACACCCCACAGAGGACAAATCTGATAGCCTACACCCCTCCTTCCTGCTCCCTAAATTGTCCAGAAACAGTCCTTACTGCATTCCTGCTCGCTGCAGGCTCTCCTGGATCCCCAGTGGCACATTGATAATCCCCCGAGTGAGGTGGTCTCCCAGGATCTCTTCTGCTGCTGCGGCCATCCCCAGCACAGCTTTTCCAAAACCCACCAGGTACAGATCCCTCTTCACTGGAAAGGCCTGGTCCTTCACCAGCAGCCGAGGGCACCCATTTTTCTGGAGCTTCAGAGCCCTCTTCAGCATGGGAGCTGGGCGGACAGTGCCCACAGCGCCATAGAACAGGGACAGTGCGTGCTCGCGGAGGGACATGGTGCACAGGCTGGCAGGGCTGAGCCACTCTGCCTTGTGGGGTGGCCTTGTGCACTCTCTGCCACCACTGGTTAAGGCCTCAAGGGCTGAGACAGCCAGCAGCCTCCAACCTGCAAGGGAAAGTGAACATTTTTACTAGTAGAAGAGACAGGGCTGTCGCAGAAAGAACAAACATGAACTGTGGAACTCTAGCTCCTGTTTCTCCGGGATTAAGGTGCCGGAGCAGCATTTTCTAACTTTTCCCCAAGCAGGAAGACTGGAAGGACAGTGTCACATTCAAACAATCTGTCAGCTTGTGGTTCCCCTGCAATCTCCTCACCTCCTGCAGGGAAGGTGAGTTCTGCCAGCCAGCTTCTCCATCACTGTAGATTTGCCACTGGCATGCCATCATTTCTATTTGCTTAGCGTTTGACACCTTTCCAAATTGTAGAAGCTGCTCTCCATCCTGGAGAGAGCAGGGCATCTGGGTGGAACAGCTTTTCACTACATTAACTCCCTTTCCCATGCTAGCCAAATGCTGATGTCATCCTCTGGCTGTGCATTGCCCCGTGTATCCCTGCAGCATCAGACACGGTCTGAGGAGAAACAACAGCCTTGCTGGCTGCCTCATCTCTTGCTGCTGGTGGCCACAGAGACCAGCAATAAGGTTTCCTCACCAAACAGCAAATTAACATAAAGCTTTTCTCTTTTAGTCCTCATCTTCCATTAAAATAACATTTAGAGCCCAAATAAGGCTTCGTATCCAGGCAAAGTTGCCAGCCGTGTCTGTGAAAGCCCATTTGAGCTGCTCTCCACTGAGCATTAGCATTATCGGCAACAGATCTGTGCATCGACCACAAGATCTCAGGTGCTCAAGGGCAGATACTTGTCTTGACAGAGGAAAGGTGGCCCCTGCCAGCACACACACATCTACTCCTTGCCAGCATTTCTCCTTCCTTCTGTTAACTGGCAGCAAGTTCACTGTAGTTTCTGAGATCAAAGACCCTTGTGATCTGCATCTCTCCTGCTCATGGCATTTAAGGCAGGATGCCAAGAGGCTGAAGCAGCCAGGGCAGCACGCTTGATCACAGACCCACTGAAATTACCTCTGAGAGTTAGTCCTCTCTCTAGTGAGTGGATGTGTTTTGTGCAAGGGCTTCTTTTAGGCGAGCACAGAAGTCCAGAGGTCTCTTTGTCCCGACACTCACATAACATTACAAGGTGTTAATCATTAAGCTGGACAAGCTTTTCAACAGCTCTTCTGGATCTAAATCTGCCTTATTTTGCTGCAGGGATCCAAAGGTTCAACACAAAAAACCTCTATACGCCTTCTCAGGCATTGAAACTTGGGTACACTCTGAAATCTTGGGACAAGGGACTTGTACATAAGGCTATACAGAGAATCAAAGGTTTGTTAGTAAAAGAACCCCAAGAATCACTGAAGTGGGAAAAGAACCTTAAGAACAAGGCTAACAGTAAATGATTCATTGCTTAGGAGAACAAGTTTTAAAGCCAAAAGCCAAGGCAGATTAAGTACCTATGTGTACACCCTTTAGGTGCTGTTCAGGACTGTCTTTTCAACCATGAGGAGACAGGAGAACAAAAGACAAAGTGCCCTCACAACTTTGTTACTAGACTCTTAAACTTCATGGCCCCTGATGCTGCCAGCAGTTTAAACCACTGACCCCACTTCAAAGAGGGCCACAGTAACTGTGCTGACCACAGTGAAGTCAGCTGTGCACCTCTCAGGAACTGAGATAAGCATCTCTGCTCCCAGCAGGTCTCTAATTCACCACTGCAATCTGAGGAAGGTGCTACAAAGCAGAGGTGCATCACACCCCAGGTTACCTGTCTGAGCTGCAATTCAGGGTTTGCAGGAATGGCTGGAGAAGAAAAGCTGAAAGGGAGCAAGGGAAGTTTAAGGAAAAAAGCCCTGAAGTTGTTAACAGGCTTTGTCTCTGCCTTGATGTTTCTGTGCAAGGCTGACCCCGAAGCCTGGGGAAATTGAGCACAACCAGACCTGTAAGCGTGGCTCCTGTCACACGTGCCCTCCTGGCAGCCCCGTTCAGCTCCAGCTCCAGACGCGACAAGCAATCCTCTCCTACTGGAGGTGGAAAAACTAAATGCCAGCTTAATTCATCTGGCACTTGTGTACATATTGCTAATGCTTACTCTGGAAAGCATTTCAGTACAATAGCAGGCATGTAATCTGTTTTCTGCACTCTGAACTCAGATTATATTTTAACCACTGAGGCCTGATCCAGTCTGTGGAAGTCAGCAAGTGCCTTTCTATTGTGTCTCAGGATTTTGGGGTCCACTGCCTGACACGGATCTCAGAGCACAGGTATAAAGGCTGAGTAAATTCAGTGTAAAACCCCCTTGCAGTCAGAGGTTATCCAAACTTATACCAGTGCAACAGAGAGCTGATTTGGCACAGATCCACTTGCTTTGGATGTCTCAGTGTGTGACTCTGCTCCTTGTCAGCTCTGATTAGACACACAGGCTCACTGGAGGCTCCCCTTGGAATGGGGGTGCTGCTAATGATACCACAAATCCGTTTTTATGTAACTTATTTATACATTCTCAGGCACTGGGTACTAAATGTCATCAGGGAACAGCTATAAATCAGTGCTATGAAATCCACTGTAGATATTAACAAAAAATAAAACTCCTACTCAATTTTACTAAGGCTTTAAAAACAAGATCAAGAGAACTGAGTATCACCCCAAAACACAGGCAGTTGTGGAAAGAAAAATAACCCAAATGGCAGTTCTCAGGCTCCCTCCCCAGATGGTGGGTTTAGAAGTGGTGTAATTGCCTGTTAACTGCTACATATTGCACGAGGGGAAATTACACCCTCACATCCCTGCCTTTTCCTGTGAGGAATCTGGGCTGGGAGAAGGGGCTGATGATGTGACTCATATTACTTCATACACTCATCTTAGTTTCCCAGGAAAATCACTTAGGGATGAATGAGCCCTCTTGTATATAGATATAAGGTGGCAAGCTATAGGCATGAGTGAGGTTCAGGTTTCACACCTTCCCTTTGTCCCTGGCTAGGATAATTTGGAGTTGGGATATAGACAA
Source organism: Sialia sialis (assembly GCA_009812075.1). Taxonomy (NCBI): domain Eukaryota; kingdom Metazoa; phylum Chordata; class Aves; order Passeriformes; family Turdidae; genus Sialia; species Sialia sialis. The sequence continues at coordinate 6,079,154 of VRYO01000638.1, read as the reverse complement.
TCTTTTGAAAAGTTTCCTGTAAGTTCACACTAAGCATAGGATGAAAATGATGCTAAGAATTGCCTGTTCCAAAGAGAGCTGGAGGATTGTAAGGGGTTTAGATTAATCCCCTTTAAATGAAAACTTCCTCCGCTCTCATTCATGAATAATCTACGCACTTATAATAATCTACACACACCATTATAAACCCTTTCTTCAGAGGGCTCCTCCTAAGCTTGTAGAAATTTCCACTGTTCGCTCTTACACCAAAAAGCAGCAAAACACCAGCTTCTCATTTTCACCTTCTCTGGGAAGGAGGGATTGGAAGGAGCTGGACTGTGATAAAATACAGGCAAAACACTCGTTTGCATTACCTTTCATTAACTTTTTAATTAAAGCAATTCTGCAGGCAAGGAGCCAAAGTCAGAGGGAGACCGAAACAATCCAGCAGTAGGGGCAGAAATGTGGTAAAGCTGCCAAGTAAATTGGATGGTGGCAAGAGACCAAAAGCATGGACATAGCAGGGAAGAGCAAGCCATAAACTTGGAGGCACACTGGGGAAGAAAACAGTGAACAAACGAGCTGGCCATGCAGTGAGAAAAACGAGCCAGCACCTCACTCCGTGGCAGGTACTTGAAAGCTAGAAAAATACTCCTTTCTTGGGACCAGTCTGCCATCACTGGGCAGAGCTGAGCTGTTCCAGGTGCTGTGGTTGGAGGTCTGTTCAAGGATTTGCATCCTTGGCTTGTGGTTTTTTTGAAGTCAGGGCAATTGAGCTTACTGTAGGCCAACCCAACCACACACATATCCTGAGCCTTTCAGGTGCTGTGAGATCAGAGCATGCTGTGCCAGAATGTCTGATTTAACAGAGCTTCAGGGACCTAAGTTACTTCAGCTTCAATGCTGTCAGGATGCCTCCAGGACTGGTGGCTGGCCCACCTTGTACAGGGTCAACTTCAGAATCTCTGAGGGACTAAGGAAAATATTTGAGATAGCACTGGATCAAACCCCAGTTGTTGAAGGATAATTTTGAGCTCAAACTCTAAGAGGCAGATTGCAGTAGTAAACTCCTAGACACAGCAAGTTTTAGCAGTGTCTCTTGCTCCTCGTTTTTCTTGCTGCACGACTTTTTTCTGGCCTCTCAGAATTTAAATTACTGACAGAATCACTAAGGCTCCCTGCTTCCATTTCTCCTGCATCACCAAGGGAATTTACCTATGAAGTACAACAGAGAGGAGATTTTACTGCCTTAAACTCCCCCGTTCCCACTTACTGACACATCTCCTCTATCATTTGATATATCAACTTTAATTTGCCTGGTGAGCCCTGCTCAAACCCAAGCTTGCTGCTCCACATGGTCCCAAAAGCATTACAAGAAAATTTTCCAGGAGATGCACTGAACCCAGGAGGGAAACAATGCAGTGAAGGCTTGTTCCAAGTGACTATTCTGGGAGGATTAGATGGGGGATTTTTTCAAGACTAATCTCTTTAAATGAAAATTTCAGAATTTGATTAATTTTTTAATCTGCACATGGATTTGCATAAAATTACTGCACTGCCTCATTCACATTTGGCAAAAGAGAAAATGTCTGCAGCAAGGATGTGCAGCTGTGAAGGGTCCAGGGCACAAGTGGGTGTGCAGGGATGGGGTGAGGGGTCCTTTGCCCTCTCTAACTGCAGTGCTCCTCCTGCATCCATAAGTGGGAAAAAGGATGAGGGTGGTCAGCAGCAGTATGATGAGACTAGAAGGTTTGCCAGGCAGGCAAGGGAGAAAGTAGGATGGAGCCTGGATACCTTTGTTTTGAGAATATGCTGAGCTCTGGGAAACCCAGGACTCCTAGTTTCCAGTACATGGCTTTCTATATGTTGCTTGGAAGAGAAATATGTTGCTCTCATGACTGATTTACTCACCAGGAAAGTGTCAACAGGGTCTCCTTGCCTTTGATGGGGAATGTGGCTTAAGGCCAAACACAGGGAAGATAAGTGTTCTATTCAGCATTTTATATATATAGATCAGTATCATTAGCAAAAAAAATTAACTGGATCTGACATATGCATCTTACTAGTTTTTCTAGGTCACACTCCCTTCACTCCCTATATACCTTTTGGAAATGATTTTCCCATGCTCTGGGGATTGCAAGGAAGAAAAAATTTTCACTAAAAATTCTTCTGTAGCTCAACACAGAACACTACTACCCTGAAGCCAAGCCCATGCCAAGTTTACTTCCTTTCATGCTGTAATTTCTCAAACTTCCTATTCTGAGTCAACTTGCCATCAAAGATGAGAGTAATTTAAAATACAGGGAAGGATCACAGTATTCTAGAGAAGATGAAAAGCTGTGAGCCTTCAGGACTGGAATAGTAGAAAGGGGTTGAAATTCAGTGCTGCGAAATACAAGGTCATGGTCTTTGGGATTAATAGCAGAAAATTATGAGCTCCTCAGCTGGAAATAACATAAGAGGAGAAAGAGCCAGGATTCTTAATCAGTCACAGGATGACAATTACAGCTGCCCTCTGGGCTGAGACAAGAGGCTGTGGGGAATGTGGAAAGCAGCAGATGTGAACTGCCTGGACTTTGCTGAGGTTTTTGACATCATTGCTGTGAGCACGCTGGAGGGTGGGCTGGGCAATCACAGCCGGCCCCGCTGGAATCCAGCCTGACCACTGGGCTCAGAGGGCAGACAGCAGTGGCTCGGGGTCCAGCTGACATCTGGTAATCAACAGGGACTCTGCTGGGGTTCATGTCACCCCACAGCTTCATTAGTGACCCGGAGAGTCAAACAGAGCACTTAATTTGGGAGAATTGCTGATGGAGGCACCTTCCAGAGGAGCTTGATAAACTCAAGGTCAGGGCCCACAGAAACCTCAGGGCACTCAGTAGGGAGGGAGAAGTGTGAATTTTTGCTGCTGAGCAAGCACAAGTCCCGGTATTGTGCAGGTATCAAATACAGAAATGCATAGGTAGAATAACTGCATTTGATCAATATTACTCAAGCAGCAATTAAATGTTTTTTCTATTAACTAATTTTGCAGGGGCATTATCCATAATTCGTACTTAATATGACATTTTTCTAGGAGATCCAATTATCCTGCCAGCTAAATTCCAGCTTGGTATAAACTGACAAACTAAGTTCCAACATTAGGAAGAAAGGCAGAAGAATTAAAAGGAAGTGACAAAATATCAAATCAACAACCCACGGTGTTATACAACTCTAAAACTTAGCTAAGTATTGTAGGTGTTTTGAAGTAAATTGTCTTATGATGTTATTGGTGAGTCACCTCCGGGACCTGCAGGAGATAATCCAGGCTTTGATCCTGTAATTTAGAGTGTGCAGGAGGCACGACATTCTGAGCTTTTCTAAAACCTCTCATCACATGACAATCAGTTGAAAATCAGTTGAGGGTTTTGAACTGGCCTAACAAAGGGGAAGCTGACCCAGAGACCTTCAGGAGGAATGAGGGCGTGTTTTGGTATCCCTGGACTCCCGTGTGAAAGTCTTGACTTTGTTTCAAAGTGAAAAAGGTAAATCATTCTGAGGAGCCAATCCCACTGTAGCGTGAAAGGATCAGTTGGGTGAGATCTCTAAACATGCAACAGAGAGCTCCAGCAAGCGAACAGCAAGGGAGAGGACTCTGAGAAAAGAAATACTTTACTAAACCATACATGCACACAAAATAATCCAGCCTGTTAGAAGGATGTGCAGAGCTTTAACAGTCCCTGGACTTGCTGAGGTTTGACCACAGGAGGGCAATAGGATCCGAAAGCAAATCCAATTCTGGACACTTAGAAAGGAAATGCAATTAACGTTCAGGAAGGCATCTACAATTTTTTTTTTTTCTTTTGATTTTGAGTTTCTGGGGGACCAAAGTGACAAAATCTGATGGTTTCTAAAATTAAAGTAGCAGAAAACTTTGTGGGGTGAGATTCTCACAGCTATTCTTATACTCTAAGAACAGCTTTTTAAGGTAAGAAATACACAGAAACATGCACACTGAACCTGTTATCAGGATTTGTGACAGAAAAAAAAAAGCAGTTCCAAGGTGTGTGTACTGGAGCAGCATCCTCAAAAGCCAGAGTGTGTTTCTCAAAGGCTTAAGTGTGTGCTGCCCACCTTTACCTGAGAGCTTATGAGGTGTTGGAGCATCGTGCTACAGCTGTGGTGTTGCTGTAGTATTGCCAGCAAGTTTTTAGAGGAATAAAAATTACTGGGAAATAAAACTGTGCAATAATTTGACTGAAAATAGGAGGGGAAGGGTGAGAAAGCGATCACAGTGTATTTATTTCAATACAGATGACTGAAGCTCCCTGGTCATGCTGGTTTGCCCAGAGCCTGTTCCTGCCAGGCTCTGCCGAGATGCTGGCACAGCACATGTGCCCCACAAACGATTTCACAGAAGCACGATATCAACTGTGTTGGAAAAGAACCCTGAGATACTGAGTCCAACCTATGATGCAGCACCACAGTATCATCCCAGACTGTGGCACTGGGTGCCACATCCAGCCTTTCCTTGAACACCTCCATATCCCCCTGAGCAAGCCCATTCCAGTGTCTAAGCACACCTGCTATGGAGAAATTCTTTCTGATGTCCAACCTAAACATCCCCTGGCACAGCTTGGGGCTCGTCCTGTCAGTGGTTAGCTGGCCAAGCCCCACCCAGCTACCATCTCCTTTCGGGGAGTTGTAGAGAGCGATAAGCTCACTCCTGAACCTCCTTTTCTCCAGGGTAAATAGCCTCTCTCAGCCGCTTTCTCACATGACTTGTGCTCCAGACCCTTCCCCAGCTCTGCTGCCCTTCTTTGGACCTGCTCCAGTATTTCAATATCCTTCCTGAAGTGAGGGGCCCAGAACTGGACAAAGCACTCCAAGTGTGGCCTCACCAAAGCCCAGTACAGGGAGACAATCAATGCCCTGGTCCTGCTGGCCACACTACTGCTGGTGCTACAGGCCCTCTCGGCCACCGGGGCACGCCTGGGTTTATGTTCAGCCGGCTGTCGACTAGCGCATTTCTCTGTAGTTTCCACTGGAAATTCCGAAAACCGCCTTAAATCAACATAACAGGGGGAATATCCCGCGCGGGGCGAAGTCGACCCCAGGTTCCCGCAGCCCCTCACAACGCGAGAGGCCCCACCCTTCCCGGCACCGGAAGTGACGCATCCCGCCGGCGCGAAGCCATTGCCCGCTCTACGGGATGACGTCATGCCCCATGAAGTCCCCCCATTCCTTAATATAGGCACCGACAGGCGGGTGCCTAAAGAACTGGTAATGAACCCCAGCCCCGCCACAGCCGTTCGGCCTTGCTCTGCGCCGCCCCTTCCCACCTTGGGCCCCGAGAGCAGCGGGGATGGTGATAGACGCTGACAATCACGGCGGGCCGGGAGCGCGCACGCCTTTCTGCCATTCCTGCCACACTCAGCATGGCAGCCGGACATGGGCCACCCCGCCCTCCCCGTCCCAGCAGCCCGTGCGCACGTCCCCCTCACCACCCCTCCGTTCCCAGGGTGTCCCGCGCGGCCCCGCCGGAGCCGCAAGATGGCGGACACAATGAGGGGGAGCCGCCTCTCCGCGGCCTGACCGCGCCGAGGCCGCTGAGCCCACCGCCCTCCGCTGCCCCTTACGGCCCCTCACTGCCCCTCACCGTCCCGCCCCGCCCGGCCCGGCTCGGCCCGGCTGTTCCCGCCACCGCCCGGAGCCCCGCCCGGCTGCCCTCAGCGCCGCCGCCGCCGCCCTCGCTCTGCGCGGCCCGGCGGGCGGGATGAAGCTGACGGACAACGTGCTGCGGAGCTTCCGCGTGGCTAAGGTCTTCCGCGAGAACTCGGACAAGATCAACTGCTTCGACTTCAGCCCCAACGGCGAGACCGTCATTTCCAGCAGCGACGATGACTCCATCGTTCTCTATGACTGCCAGGAGGGCAAGTGAGTGGCGGGGCTGAGGGCTGCGGCCTTAGGGGTCTGGGGTGTGAGAGGCCGTGGGGACTGCCCACGGTGGCCTTTGGGAACAGGCTATGCCCGCAGATCTCGCCGCTTAGCTTTAGCTTCTCTCCTGTTCTTTTTTGGCCTAGGCTTGTCAGTAGAATCTCAGCCGCAGTGATGGCAGTAGTGTGGGTTTGCCTGCTCTACGGCTATACTTGTTATCTTGGTAGGCTGGAGACAGTTGTTATAATTTCCTAGGTGTAAGCGAAAGTTCTGTGGGAGCCAAACAGTTGCTAAGCCTGAAGGGTTCAGTCTGGTCACATTTCCAGGTCTCGCGATTGCTGCAGGTATGCAGCTGACTTCTTGGGCTTCTCTGGGCTCAAGTCTCGCTGATTTATAGAGTTGTTGAGAGCAATGTGCAGATGTGCCCTTTTAACGTCTCATTTGAGGGTAACTTCTTGGCTAAATGCTTTAAGCCAAAAGGTGCAGATGGTGTGGTGTGTATCACTACAAATTCTAAAAACCCGACGATATTTTCCATAAAACCCAGTTGCTAACTGGTGTCTTGGATCACCGCAGGCAAACGTGGTCCTCTGTATTTGAAATCATTTTCTCTAGTTGTATCCTTATTTGTAAAGTGCGGTTAAAATAGGTGTGATTTGCCTGTGTCTTCAAATATTGTCTTAGTTTAGGTGTTGATTGGTTTCTGTTACCTAAGGGTAATGAGTTGAGGATGTGTTTCTTTTTCTCACTTAACTGTCCGGTTTTATCTTACTTCTACCATTGATCACATCGTTCTCATCTTGTTTACGCATAAACTCTCAGAAATTTGCAGAACACTTGAGATTCGGTGCTCCTGTTGGAAACCTACACCAAGGACTTTTGTAGTCTCTGAGAGTTGGGCGAATTTGAGCCAAATGGTGTCAAATTATGTCATTAAAATCTTTCTGTGTGCATGTGTGCATTTGTCTGCTTTCAATTCCTTCAGATTTTAAGTTTTACGTGTGCTTATTGGTGTAGAGATGTAGTTCTGAGGTTGTTGGTTGTTTTTGGTTTTTTTTGTAAAGTCAGGACTAGGAAGCATCACATCCACATGGAATGTGAAAGCAGAACAAGAGTGTGTGTGTGTTACAGGACAGGGAATAGAAAGGTGAGGGTAATGCAGGAATGAAAAAGAAATGGCTTGAGAGGGTTAAGACAGAGATATTTTAGTGTTGTATATGCTTTCTAGTAAACCAGGTATTCCTAATTCTCCTGCTTTTCCAAGGAGGCCGAGGCATCTTACCTACTGGGAGCAAAGATTGCCTCCTGCATATTCTTAGGTTTTTGGCACGCCTATTACATATTATTTTAGACATCTGTGTAGTTTGATTGCTTTACATTAAAGTTGTTGGTGTTCCGCATCTACTAGAATGAACTCTGGCGTGAAAATATTTAATTTTTATTTAGGTTAGAACAAATAACTCTATACATATGGAGTGTGCCGTGGATCGTATCCCAGGTCTTAATTATATACAGTAGTAGCAGGGCCGATGTTAATGCAGATGGTATTGATTGCTCTTCCCCTTTCAAACTTGTAAAGAATAGTTGGATGGGTTGGGAGGCATTTGGCCCTTTCATTCCAATCTCCATCTAATCCTGACGTGCTTCATAGTCAGAGGGTTTGCTTTAATTAAGTTAAATGTGGATCAGTGGTCCTCTGCTGCAGGGCAGTGAGAGTAGTTTCAAGGTAACTTCTATGTCAAGATGCAGTTCTCTAGTGGTTATAAAATTTTAAAATTATTTGAAAGCTTCTCATGCACTATCAACTGGTTTAAAAGTGTAGCTCTGATATTTAAGGGTAGCTAGGGATGCAGGACACACTTGTTCTCTAACCTGGAAAGTTTTGCTATGAATTACTTTGTCACTGGAAATTCATGTAAACATGATATTTAAGATTTCTTGAGTGATTATTGACTGCTGTGGCAGTTTCAGGCTTGTAGTTGGTTACTTTCTCCTTATGAATCACAGTTTCAAGAGCCTGGAACTCTCACATCCTTGGATATAATGGCCAGGAGGAAATTAAACATCCTGCTTTCTGGAGTTCAGTGCAGGATACCCTACTTCATCAAATGGCCTGAAAAGTAATGCCTTTCTGTGTGTAGAAGTGGGAAAATTTGGTTGTGTCCTCTGTTAATGAGCAGTTCTGCAGGTAGAATTAAAGTGCATCTGTTTATTTGTACTTTAGAAATATACTCCCCTAGTTTTGAGTTGTACAGCTTCTGTGAGAGTGTGTCCAGCCCCGTCTTGGTGAAGTACAGTTTCAGGACAGTTGAAACAGTGCAGTATAGCCAAGGGCTGACAGGACAAGATTATCTCCTTAGCATGTTTTGTTCTCGGCTTAGGCAGCTGACATGAGCATCCAATAGTTTTGGTCCAGAGATTCCACCTCTATTTCAACATGTGCAAGCAACTAAATTGCTATTAAATTTTTAATCCATCCTGGATCACCAAATCCCTTCACAGCAGGCTGGCTCAGAACCATAAGTAAGAGGCTCACTGGAGTGTGGACTTAAGGAAGGATTGTGAAAACTTGTAGGGCAGTTGTGTGTTGGGACATGCAGCAATCCCTGAGGCTGGGAAAAGCTGCACATTGGTGACCCCACTGTTATAGAATGGTGCTCTAGTAAATGTTTAGTTTGTATTTTAGTGTATATCAATTGTGTGTTGATACAAATCAAGTGATGGGTCTGGACTCCTGCTTAGCTGTGGTGTTTGCTGGGGACATCCACATTCCATATCACACTGGTTGTGGGTGATATTTTACCCATAGCAGCAGTGATTCAAACCAAGGCAGATACTACAAATCTTTCCTGTGTTTTGTTTCATCTTCATAGCAGTTTTGACTGAGATATTTTATTTTTCTTTGACAATATTGCTTTGTTTGTAGGTGGGCTGGATAGATTGACCTTGATCTTGGAATTGTTTAGTGATTGTGATTTGTTGTTAAAAATACTGTTTTCTTGTTTATTTTTAAAATGGTTGACGGGCAACAGGTCTTATATAGAGTGATACACTTCTGTTGTATCAGTTTACATGAAAACTTCCCCATTTGTAGAACATAGAACTTTCTTTTCCATCTTTTTGGTAAATGTGCCTGCTGTCAGTTTGTGTTTAATGTCTCTCTACATTAATTTATTCTAAATAGATTTTCTAAGGTTTAAACGTGTAATAGAAAAGCAAAAGTCAAACTAGGCATGGGAGAATCTAATATATAATATATTTTGAGATTGGTGGTTTTTTTCCTTGTTCTGTTGTTGGGTTTTATTCCCACCAGGTTGGTCAATAGCACAGCTGAGGTAGCCAGGTAGCTTCAGAAAGCCGAGTGGGGAGGTATATCACACATAATGTTAGTGTGTCAGAATTCAAACTGAGTGTGGTTTTTTCAGTCTGTGGCATGTTTGGATCTGAAGAACAGTTTTTAAAACTGCTGGAGGAACTGGGGAAGAGTCATTGGAGATTTGGTCTGTGGTGCAGGTGGTGTGTGGTTTTTCACTACACTTGCTGTATTGGCTTTCTCTTCATGGGAACTTGTCCCCAGCAAGTTTGTTTGAAGTCAAAGCCCTGTGGCTTCTGCTGTTTGAGAGCTGATATTTAAGAATGAATGTCGGGTTTTGTTCTAATATGAAAAGTCTCCAACTTGTGCTCTTGTTTGGGTGTGTCAGGTTGAGGCTAATGAAGAAGGGAAAAAGTCCAGCATAATAGGAATACCTTGCCTGAGGGTGTAGTCTGACAAACTTTTCTCTTGGCAGCAGTATTGGTTTCGACTGCTCCTGCTGTTTGTTTCCATTCCCATGCGGTTGTCTTTGGTTCTGTGGGTAAAATATTTTGTGGGCCTGTGTAATACCCAGAGTTATTAATTTCTGGATTAAAAATAACTCCTGGAAGAGATGGTATTTCTGGTGTTGATCAGTATCCTCACTGGTCGACTGCCCAGCTCTGGAACCTTCATGCTCCCTCAGCTGGGGATGAAAGGGGAAGGAGGGTGGTGGAGACTTGGCACTGGTCAGACAGGAACCAGTGCTGTGAGATACCCTTATTAGCCAGCTGCTTCTAAGCTTACTCTGCAGTTTAAATTTCTAGTACTGCAGTGCATTACCTGCTTACCAGACCCCCAGAACCCAGTTCTGTAGGTTGTGTTTGCTCTCACCAGAGTGTTTTTCATTCTGTTGCAAAATGTTAAATTTGAGTTTCTTGCCTTAAGAATGGATACAAGTATAATTCTGCAGTGGTTTGGAAAAGTCCTTATGTTACTATGTCTGTTATAGATGACTGGTATATAGATGTGTTTGGGTTAGTACCCTGTGAGTGAGACACTCTGTTCTAGGTTTTAAAGTAACAGAGAACAAAGACAAATTATACTCAATTTAAAATAAGCAGCAGATAAATGGAGGATTTGAATGGGCAAGGGCACAGTGAGGCAATGCTGCTTGCTGTGCTCATTGTGTTAACTCCTCCTTTTCTTATTGCAGTAGATGTCATAGGGAAGGGAATTTTTGGAGGAGACACGTGCATTTTACAGGTATTAGAGAACTCCTCCAGCCTAGGGATAGTCTTGGAGAAGCAACAAGATTCTTGTTTGAAAATCATATACAAAAGCTTTTCTTTCTTTGTATAAAAGCATCTGACTTTTTGGAACAATCATGTAATGCCTCAGTGGGAACAGGCCTTGTTGATGTGAGTTTTGTTTTGAGATTTTTGTTGCAGAGAGTGCAATTGTTTCTGCTTCCTCCTGACAGACCAAAGAGGACCCTATACAGTAAGAAGTATGGAGTGGACCTCATCAGATACACACATGCTGCCAACACTGTTGTCTACAGCTCCAACAAAATAGATGGTAAGTGATCCACTGGAGTGGAGCATATTAATCTCCTTACACTACATATCTGGATGATTAGTGCTAAACATTTGGGAAAAAGTTATAACTCTTCAGTGATGAGAACTGTCAGAGACAGAGGAGGGAATTAATGTCAAACACTAATGTGCAGCTTGTCCCTTGAGCTTCCTTACTTATATTCCATTCACTGCTGCAAAAGCTGAGGAATAAACATTGTTAGGGAGATAAAACTTGGATTCTGCTGTTCAGCTGGTGTTGGCATCAGTGCTGTCTTTGGTCTCTGCACCTTCATTTCTTACATGTGAGTGTGGTGGAGGAGCAGCTGAGCCAGATGCCATATCTCTATCTGGTACGCACAGCTCAGCTGCAGAGGAAGGGAGTGCAGGAGCTTCAGGTAACTCAACAGATCACCAGCCAGGCCTGGAGAAGGTCGCAGAGCTCAGTCTTGGTTTTGTTTGTTGTAGTCAATGTCGGAGAATTTTGCAATGGCCAAGTCTCCTGGCACAGCACTTCACAAATGGATTTTAACATTGTACTTGTAGACTCACAATTTCTGTAGCAGAGGTTTTAATTTGGTTTTTCCTTTGCAGAGATGAAACTTAACATGGAGATGCTGGTGCCTTGTGATGTGCACTGGACTACTAAGGGACTTGCAAAGGCTGTGAATTTTGAGAAGATGGAAGTTAAGACTTAGGAAGTCGGGATAAACTAGTACAAGCTAGGCCTGAAACTAGAGGAGCAAGGAAATCTCCACCAGAATTGGATTTAATGGTGTAAAAGATTAGAAGTGTCAACAGGAAGCATGTGCCTTTTTAATCTGTTTCAGAACCTAGTTTTTTGGTTTTTTTTTTAAATTGTTATTACTATATGTTACATTTTTTTATTCGGTTCTTTAATTGACAATCCAATGAAGTATTTGAATGCCTTTTTGAGTACCAAGTTTTTGTTTATAAGCACTGGTAAGCCTTAAGACTTAATCTTCCTGCTGCAGGGTGGCATTATAGAGCACACTTAATTAGAAGTAAAGAAGAAGAGACAATATGAGAATGTTGTTTGCTATTACCAATTGTAACCTTATTAAACCAACAGTGTGTCCTGTAGGAGTCCAGGTACTCTGTGGTCCCTAATGCATGTGGTCAGGGACAAGGAACATTGTATTAACCTGTTTTGCAGGTATTGGGAGGGAAAATTACCTCAGGAGCATGCTGTAGGAATGTTGGTGCTTGCTTCCGAACATTTTTTTTTTCTGTTGAATTGCTACCAATCTACTTGTGAAGATTTCCTCAAGACCTCTGGACTTGTTTCCTGTTGCCTGATTCCAGGCTGAGGTAGTAGTTTGTACAGTTTGAGGGTCTATGATACCACCCGGTACAGGAGATAACTGTACAGGCCACTGCCTTGCCTGGGACAGAGCCCTGCCACTATTCCCCAGTGCTTCCTCTTTTGCAAAGGAGGATGGAATTCTGCATGGATACTTCGGAGATCAGGTAATGACAGTTCTTGCAGGAAGAACTGGAGATGAGTCTTTACAGCAAGTTTGGAGCATGTTGGTTCTATCCAGTGGAGCCAGCTGGTGTTAGGGATTTATATTTTGGGTAATCACCTCGGGTCACTTAGAGCTTTTCAGAGCTGTCTGTCACTGGTATGACATTTTCAGCTTGTTCAATCAGCATCAGTTTGCTTGTCAAATACTAAACGGGGGTTTAGACCTCTGATCTCAGCTTGGTGAGCAACCTCAGGCAAAAATGAGAACTTGATAATTTTTTCACAGATAGAAACTTTTGCTGAATGAGTCTTTCAAAACATTCTGAACACAGTAGTCCCTCTGACTGTCAAAACGCCCAGTACATGCTGCACCCTCTTGGCACATGTTCTTCTGAGTCAGAAGTTAAAATGTCCTTGACCCTCAGCAGGACTTGTTGTTCCAGCAGTACAGTGTCTGCACACGAAGACTAAAGAGTGGCTTCTGTCTTTTAATAGTTGTTTCCTCTTAGAAGGATTTATTTTCATTTTGGAGAGGAAGTCTTAACGGCATCTTCCAGAATTGTGGGCTACTTTTGGTATCTTCACTTATACTCAGGATAAAATTGGCACTTGAGAAATGTGTGCTGCTGCTCTCATCTATTCGATTTGTGTTTAAGGTTGCTTGAGGTGCACTAAGCTTTAGATTACTCTGTCCTCTTCTTAGAGCTTAGTGCAGAGAAAGTGTGAAGCTATTGACTGTCAGATAAAACAAAAAGAAAGATTTGCTAGCTTTTAATCATCTTGTCTTAGCTTTGAAGTTATGATTTTATCTTTAGTTTGGTGCCAGAATTTGTAAATTTCCTGTGTGTACTGCTTAGCTGGAGATTTGTTTGCTGAAGGTATATGTAGGAAAGAGAGCAATATTCATGCTGCAAAGCAATACAAAGTGGTATTATCGACTCTGTAAATTTCTCATTTAGTGAGAGTGAGGGAATAAAACTTGCTGCTGCTTAAATTTTAGCACCTTTGAAATTACCTTGCATAAATCACATGACAGTTGTTTTTAAAATGTAACATTACTTTAGACTGTGGGAAGTATCTTTTCCTGCTGTCTGATTTTCAGATCTGCTTTTCTAATTTGATTCTCTTTCCAAGTCTTATTTGAAATTAAAGACCAGACTTTAGCACTGTGGTGAGATTACGATTGCTCTGGGGAACAAGTTACTGTGTGATCACTTTCAGATAACCTTGGGCTGGTAGTTTAATGAAGCTTATGGTTTGTTTATGTTTCAGACACAATCCGATACCTCTCCCTGCATGACAACAAATACATTCGCTATTTCCCAGGGCACACAAAAAGGTGAGATGTGGCTTGGGGACAGGACAGGAGAAATTGAAATAAGAATGATAAGGGGGTTGAGTTCCATTACATTTATCTCATGCTGCTTCTTGCTTTATTCAGTTATGGGTTTGTCCACAGCTGTTGGGGTGGGTGTTGCTCCATTCATTTTGGTTTGTCTCTGATGCATGTGGGTTTCTGTATTGCAGAGTGGTTGCTCTTTCAATGTCTCCAGTGGATGATACTTTTATTTCTGGATCTCTGGATAAAACTATTCGACTTTGGGATCTCCGTTCTCCAAATTGCCAGGTAGGTTATAAAATTCACGTGCAAACGTGTCGCATTTTCAGTTGGAAGGATAAAAAATAGATGTGTGTTTGTAACAAACTAAAAATACTGCCAGAAGTGTGTGCTTTTGATTCAGTGTTGACACCTTCCTGAGGGAGTTGGGATCAGGAATCTCTGTGTTACATGGTGTAACACCACTTGCTCTCACTTGTGTATCTATTGGAGAGGCACTGGGGAGGGCAAGAAATAACACCCCCAGCTGATGAAACAAGAGAAGGGCTGGATGTCATCAGCTTATTCATCAGGCTGCTACCTTATGCAGAGTGTTCTCTCTGAGCTGGCATCCCTCCTGCATTGAGAATTCATCTTATCTGAGTGTTTGTAGTGTGTGTCTGAAATTGGTGCCTTGATGCAATTAAATTTGATGAAGAAACTGGTGATCTAAAGTAAGACAGCAGCTGTATGGTCTGCCACCTCCTTGCATCACCTCTGTTGTTCATCAGAACTGTTTGTGAGCAGATTTGACTTGATGTCAAGACAGAATCCTGTTTGGTTTTGTTTACTTATTTTGCTGGAATACTTTTTTTAGTGGAAGCAGTCTTACAATGGCTGAGAAATCAGTTGCAGCAGTGACAGGAATGAAAGATTAGAAGTAGAATCTCTACCTTTAGTGGTGCTGAGTTGTTTTGTCCTGGTGTCTGGGTACATAGTGTTGTGCTCTCATATTTCCCCATCTCCCTGGGACCATTTTGTTAATCAGAGAGGTCTCTTTGCTTATTCCAGATGATGGAACTGTAAATGAAAGATAAAGAAAAAAGCTACATTTCTTACTAAATGTTTTTATCATTCTTCAAACCAAGCCTTTTCTGATAGATCTTAATTCTGCTTCTTTTTTTGGGAGTATGCTTTTAACTCCAGTGTGTATGTTTCCCTTGGGATGAATCTCCATCTCCAAGTTGCTGCAGATGAGATAGGGTTGTAAGTGCAGCAGCAATTCTGTGATTTATGCTAATGCCTGAACTTGTAAGAATGGTAAAACTAGGACTCGTAACTGGAAGCTGCATCTACCAGGTCTGGGAAACAGGCTGAGGAAGTGTTAATTGTAGTTTTCAGCTGGTCCGTGAGGTGGCAGCCATACTGCCTGGAAATATTCCCAGGAAACCAGGGCCCTGAGCATTGGCTGAGCTCACTGCCTTCACCTTCATAGACCACAGGGAAAACTGACCTGCAAGGGAAAGAAGAGAAGTAATAAAATCTCTAGACTCTATCTAGAGAGAAATGCAGAAATAAAGAAAAATGCAGGAACTTGTTAAATGTGTTACAGGTTTAATCAAAGGTGTATTCTTGTTTATGACCATACAGTTCATAAAAATGTTTGACTAACGTGCACAGACTGCTAGTCAGGATACAGAAAATTTCATATTTTGTTGGCTTTTACCTAATTTTCTTGAGTGTTTTCTTGAGTGACGTAAGGAAAAGGTAACATGAAAAATAAGCACTGGTAGTAACCTGTCAATTTTAATATGTATGGTCTGTTGGCTTCCAGCAGGTGTAAGGTTTTATTAAACAGGTATTTAAGCTCAGCAGTGATATTCCCTTGCTTTCAAATACTTTTTTCCCCTCTTGTGCAACCAGCCATAAGTGGCAGAGCATTGCTGTTGATCCCAGCAGCAGTGCTTTGTGGTGCTGCCTGTTACTCAGCCATATAAGCCTCCCTTCTCTGGGGACTTTTCAAGTGCATGACACCTTAAATTAGGTTTTGATTTGTTTTGGTGTAAACTTTGTCACTGAGCAAATTGGAAGCCCTATATGATGACCTGAAGCTGAGAAAGCTGAGTTCTGAACCTTTGTAAAACTTCAGTATTTACAACTGGAATTAATTTGTTCCTCTCCTAGTGTGCTGTCCCGCATGCAGCGGACTCAAAGGGTAGTGGTAGAAACGTGAGCATCAGTCTTGCAAAATAATTCTGGCTATTTCTGTTTCTAGGGTTTAATGCATCTCCAAGGGAAGCCAGTGTGTTCTTTTGACCCAGAAGGGTTGATTTTTGCTGCTGGAGTTAATTCTGAAATGGTGAAGCTTTATGATCTCCGTTCTTTTGATAAGGTGAGGTACCCTAAACTTCCTTCTTATAGCTTTTATCTTGCAAGAAGTAATCTAAACTCAGTGCTCAGAAGCTGGATTGGTGTACTTGAGCTTACTGTCTGGGATGCCTTCTTGGCATCTAGAGAGTTCTCAGTAAGCACATATCTCATGGACAGAGATACAAATCCTGAGGTACAGTCTAAACCAATGTTAAAGTGTTTGCTCTTGAACCTGCTCCAAATTCCGGTCTGGGCTCTTTGTTGTGTGGTTTTGGCCTTTCTTTCCTTGCTGCTTATGCTGGAAGAACACTGGCAAAGACTGAGTCAGGACGGTCAGAAAGAATGGAAGTTTCGAGGGAAACTGTACTGGTGTGGGCAGCTGAACTGAATAAACACTGAGCATAGTTAGGTCCATGGTTTTCAAAACTCAGGACAATTACAGTGGCTCAAACTCTTAACTTCATTTAGCAGCCTTGTTTGAAAACTTACTCCTACCTTAATTTAATTTGTGCTGTTGATTGTGGTAGAGTATGAAACTGATGGATTGAAACAGCCTATTGCACTCTTTTTTTGTTTTGGAAATTGGATTCCTATGTTGAAACTTACATATACAGTGACGTTTGCCTTGACACTGTCTTTTGGTATCTTAGGGCCAAGGATTTTCTTTTAAAAATCTGAAATGCTTTCCTGTGCTGACAGATTCTTGTAAACAGCAATGCATAGTCTTCCTCATATTTCTCATTTTCTCTCTGCAGGGGCCATTTGCTACATTTAAGATGCAGTATGACCGAACGTGTGAGTGGACAGGCCTGAAGTTCAGCAATGATGGGAAACTCATCCTCATCTCCACGAACGGCGGCTTCATTCGGCTGATTGATGCCTTCAAAGGCGCTGTCCTGCACACGTTTGGGGTGAGCCTGCTGCCTGTGCTGCTTGCTGGAAAACTTGGTGTTAGTTTGGGGAGCAGGTGCCCTTTGGTTGTGAGACTGCTGTGGATACACTCTCTACTACATGTTCTCCTGTTTTGTGCCATAGGGTTATAACAATAGTAAGGCTGTCACGCTGGAGGCATCTTTCACACCAGACTCTCAGTTCATCATGATAGGTAAGATAATTCTTGACAAGAACTGCAGTGCTCTGAAATTAGCTGTGTTATGTAGGGCTAAAGCTGTGACTGTTGGGAAACAGAATGTATTTAAATAATACAATGCAGCTGTAAGCTTTCTTTGCACTGACAGTGTTCTGTTTTGTTAGATTGCTCAGTGTTCTCTAGACTGAAATGTAAAAAAGCCTGCAAGAAGTCTTTTCTTCTTTTCTTAAATGTAAATGCTGTTCCAAAATAGGTAAGAAACCAGGAAACTGTTGTAGTGTGGATACCAGTCCCACAGTTTGTTAGTGGTCCTCTCCCTGTGGCTAGGACGCCCTCATATGCTGCCTCAGAGCATTTTGTGGCTGTGTTGTGGCCACCCCCTATTTCCTGATGTTTGTGCTTGGGTGACTGGTCTCGTAGCTTGGTGCATTTGTACATCCTCAGGGATGTCCTGACATTCTGGGGCAGCTGCAGTTTGTTCATGTGGCTCTTGTAAATCCCCATGTCTGTGGAACAAGCTCTTAACCCTTGATAGAAGCTGTAGGCATCAGCCTGGTGGCTCCCAATGTATGATTCCCCTGCCCCTCTGCAAGATGGGCTCCTGAGGGAAGCAGGTGGCAAAAATCAGCTTGAAATTCCTGTACAGACCTTGGGCACCCCAAAAAGAATATTTCAGTCACCTGCTGCCCAACAGGACCTGTGGACACAAGTCAGATGAGTCTTGTGTGGTGCTGCCCCTTCCTAGAGCTTTATATTTTGTTCTTATTTCTGTGGCTGATATACCAAATATGTTTAACTTTGTGGTAGTTTGGTATCCAGATCCTCTTTTTTCCTGTATGAGTGATGGTCTTGGCAAAACTTATTTTCTTTTGTTCTGGCTGAGAACTTCCTGATTGCAGAGAAGAGGGGTGGGGTTTTTGTTTAGTTTGTCTCTGGAGAGCACTTTATTGCATATATTTACCTTCCTGTTGTGCTCTTCCAAATTAAAACAGTACTAGAGGTTCCAAACCACTTATTCCTGTTCAGTTTTTACATACAGTTGCAACTTGTGCTTCTTAAATTTTTTTTTCCTCAAAGGCTACAGACATAAATATAGAAGCAGAAGAAAATGCTTTGCATTTTTAGTAAGAAGCCTATTTAAAATGAGTCTAAAGCAGAACTGAAGTATAAAAATATAAAGTTCTCGGCCTCAGTTTGAAAAATGTCATTTAAAAGTGAAAAACTTGTCCCATTATAGTGGTGTGGAGAGTTGATACCTCCAGGGGAGCTTCTGATATTTGGCTTAGAGCACTGAAGTCTGGTTACCTTCCTTGGTAAAGGCTTTGGTTTGATTCTGTGCTCACTGAGTAAGACATTTACCTGTGTCTGAACTGAGAACTTGTGTGAACAATGACTCTTTCTCCAGCACACGGCCTCTGCACATTGGTGCAGGTTGGCCAGGGTCTCTCCTCCACAGCTGGAGATATCACCTCTCCTTTCCTGGTGGAGAGTACTACAGGGTGAGAGTAGTTAACATCTTTGCCTGAATAGTGTTACCCTGTTGTGTAGTTGAGTCTCTGCAGTACAAAGGTACAAACCTGCTGTTTGGATACAGGTGTTTTAACACTGGGATGTTTTGTACGTCCCCTTGTGACACTTGGAGAACTCTAAAAGTTGTGTTATGAATCTGAGACCTGCCTGTTCTAAGGTTCTGACCAAAAAAAATGTCCTTTTTCTTGTGCTGACCTCTCCAGTCCATCTTGCATATCTTGTTTTCCACTCCTACCTTCAGGTTCAGAGGATGGAAAGATCCATGTTTGGAATGGAGAAAGTGGGATGAAGGTGGCTGTCCTAGATGGAAAACACACAGGTCCTATAACCTGTCTGCAGTTCAATCCAAAATTCATGACTTTCGCTAGTGCATGTTCCAATATGGTAAGAAAGTGGGATTGAAGTTCCTCTGAGCTCTGTGAGGTGCCAGCCCTTCCAGAGATGAATCTGAGAAGGCTCAGTGCCTCTCATGTATGCTTGCAGAAGGTGGCAGCTCCTGTAGGGTGGGGTAGGAGAGGTTTGTATTCTGCTATGAAAAGATGTTTTATTTCCTCCTCTCTAGGCCTTCTGGTTGCCAACTATCGATGACTAATTCCTACACTTTGGCTGCTGTCGGATGGCTCCCGTACTGCTAACAGCAGCAAGTCATTGCAAGCATAGTTTTGGAATTGCCTACATCTCCTAGACTGTGTTCCTCTTCCTGCATATTTTTCCATGTCTTACCTTTATCTACAGCATTCCGTTGTGAGAACTGCTCCTCTGGGCCTCCTGGCACGCTCAAGAAGTAGCATGCTACAAGTTCTTACCTTCCAGTCCATGCCCAGCAGGCTTTAGCCCAAGGTGGAACTGACACAGTGTTATTTCTTAGAGCCGTGAAGTCTGTTTTATCTACAAAATGTTTGTGGCATTTTTTTGAAGCTGTAATTATGTGTATTCCTGCTGTAAGTGCACAAGGCTATTGATGTTCCAACGTGGAGCGTGCAGTTCCTTTCCATAAGTGCATGTTTTTAACGTCTGGGATCTCTGGTTTCACTGCAGTCCACAGATGCAAGTACTTCTGTGCCAAATGTGAACACTGACAGTTTTCAACGGCAGATGCTGGATTCTCTTGCAGTGGAACATGCACCAGAAGTGTGGGTAGCTGTGAATGTACCTCATACATCTTGTCATCTTTTTTTTTTTTATTTTTGGCTATTTAGTGTGCAACCACACAGGTTTCATCCCCTGTGAAAGGTTGCCAAAGCCTCCCTGCTGTTTGCTGTGTCAACATCCTGGAGGCGTAGACAGCATTGCTGAGGTCCTGCCAGTGTCCTGAGCAATAAAGGAGTCTGTCAGCAGGAAGATGGAGAAACCACACTGAGACTGAAAGCACACTCTGCCTGTGTATCTTCCTTATCTACCATCTTGGCTGATCTTACTTGTAAATATCATGGGGTGGGTGGGCAGTGGGAATGGGCCATATTTTTTTACTTTTAGATATAAAAGAATATGATGTGGGCCAGTAATGTGAGGTGTCTAGGCTGTTTACTTTCGCTGATGCAGTTTTCCACCCCCTGCTCTGTAAATAAGTTCCATGAAGTTCATCCCACACCAGGCTTAGACCGGTATCCCTTTGGTTGGTGAAACTGATGTGTGGGTAGTCCATCACACAGTTTGGTACCGGGCTGCAGGTTTCCAGTGACAGCTCCAAAAGAGCAATGCATCTTTTGTCAGATGATGTCTTCAGAAATTTAAAAATCTTAGTTAAGCATGGCTGTGCTGACTCTGCTTTGCGGTTGGCCTGCTCCAAGGAATGCCTCTGCAAAGAGATAGGGAGGAACATGCTCTCCTGCCTCAGGGGCTTGTAGCACAGAAAAGCTGGCAGGCTGGTATTCAAGCCCAGTTCCAGTTTCTTTTTCCTGAAATGCTGCTCCAATGGAATGCATCCACCAGCAAGCTGGAACAGGCCTGGTGAAAATGTAGCGTTCGCTGTATTCTTGCCTTTCCAAACACACTTGGGTTTGTGCTGGGTCACAGCTTGGGAAGTCTGTTCTTTCCCGTGCCCAGTCACATGTGCTTCCCTGCTCAGAAATATGAAAAGCTGGCAAGGTGACAAGACAGTAATGGGCATGTTCTCTCTGCTCTCCAGTGCCACTCCATACTGGCAAACCGTGCTGGACCATTTTCCTTAGGTCAGTTGTCCTGATGTTCCCCTGTTACAGCAAAGTTCATCTCTGCTGTATACAGTTCACATCATGACTCCCTGGAAAAGTAAATGCCTTGTAGAACAGCTGTTTCTGTTTTGCTCTTTCTTGCCTTTTTTTCCCCCCTCCCAGTCCTTGTCCATGGAAAGGTGCTAAGAGCTGAGCATGGCACTGAGCATTTCTGCACTGCTGGTTCAGGTCAGCACTTGCCTGTGGCAGTGCCAGAGCACTGCCCACACGGGGCAGGCTCGCACCGTGGTGCTCCGTCTGTGCTGTGCTTGTGGCTCTGCTGCTGCTACCACATGGAGCATTTCTAACCATTGGTCTGCCATGTGAGTTTGCCATCCTCCAGCAGGGTTGATGGATGCTTTCCCTCTGCCACACAGGCCTGCTGCTGGAGGTGCAAATGAGAGGTTCATGGCACCCCTCTTCCTGTGCTGTCCCACCATTGCCTGTAAATAAAACTATCTCTTGCAAAGGAAGGTAGTTTTCTTGGGCCTCAGTCACTTGAATTCAGCAGTGTTGCATTTCAGCCCTGCTTGGTGCTATTTTACCCTTGTTGGTATTTGCAGTGCTTTGTAAAATACAGGTATTTGGGGTTTGTAGTGTTTTAACAGTCAAACTTCAGCGTCCAGTAGGAAATTATCTTTGAGGTTTTTCAGGTCTTTTGCCTGAGGAAGCAAGCAAATAGCCTCTGGCCATATTCCTTGCTACTTTTCAAAGGGAAACATTTGCAAGTCTTTTATTCTATAAAAGCTCTTTGTTAATGTGGTTCTGAGCGCTTGTCTAAAGGTTGTTGTTCAGCTCTCTTCTACTTGCAGTGTTGCAAAACATGGTATGTTGTGGCATGGAATGTTGAAGGAAAAGGGAACCACAGGAGTGGTTTAGGAGGATACGCACACAAGCACATCAGTGGCTCTCTGGAGTGAAGAGGGATGTTCAGGCTCATGCACAACAGCACTAGTTCTCTGTTCAGGGTGGCAGCTGAGTGCCTTCCCAGGGCCCACTGCCACCCACACAGGCAGAGACATCTCTTGCTGTATCATGGAGTGCTTTCCATCTGGCTTTAAAAGAGGGGAATGTGCCAAGTGTTATTAGGGAACTTGAGGATTGTGTTTCAGACAGTTGGACAGGAAAGGTGAATAAAGCTTTTAGCTTTCTGCTTCTACGTGCTTCTCTAGGAGTCTCAGGGCTGCAATTCCTGTATTCTTTGGGGCTGGCAGCTAATGACAAACAGATCTGGTAGAAAAACAGCCTTCCCAGGTCTGACAGAGTGGCCAAGCAGCAAACAGTATTCCTCCTCCGAATCTGACATGTAAATCCCCCCATGTTCTTTGGGATGAAGTAAAGACCTTTTTTCACAAGGTGGAAATGAGACTCAAGAGCCCACCTCTAAGTAAGCACTGTGGTGGCTGAGCACATCTGCCTGGCCTGTAAGGAGATTTCAGGTGTCATTCTCCAAGTCAGTCTTGAAAGATTTTTATTACTTCATTGGAGCTCCCAGGTCCTGGATTTGTGCCCCAATCCCTACTTTGGAGGGTGCAGTAGCAATTGGGTGACAAATTTGGACACAGCAGGGTATCTTTTCCAATGCCTCTTGGCTGTATTAGCACTTTAAGAGACTACACCTTGGTTTTGGGTCAGGGGCAGGAACCTGGTGAGCCTTTCAGAAACTGGTCTCTTTGGTCATGAGCTGCTATAGGGAGTTGGACTCCTCAGTGGTATCTGCTAGTGAGTGTAAATATATAAAGTCAAATTATGCTTTGTCACAAAATACTACCTATGTGGAGAATTCAGTGTTGTGGCTGTGACAAATAAATATTTTGTAGAGAGACTACTCGAGTGCTGTAAATTCTGCGTTTGTCCAGTGTGATACAACTTGCTGGTTTCTTAGAGGGGGAATGTTAAACTCACCCATTTTTTTAAAATCTCCCTTTGTTTTAGAGTCAGAAATTCTGTAGTGGCAATTGTGATTCTTTGAGGTTACCCCTCCATAAATTACCCCTTTCAAGAGGGTTTTTTTTTGCCTATTAATAGGATAGGAAAGCCTTGTGACAGCTACGTATGGAGCTTGGTGCCCTAGGTAAAGAGGTATTCACAGCAGCCTGTGGTCTGGATGGAAAAGCTGAGTGCGTTCTCAGCAAGAAGATGAGAAAATAACTTAATGGATTTGAGTAACAGAAATCTGTGATCGTTACAGTTAATGCACATAAATGTGTTACAGCTACTGAAGGGAGGACAGCAGCCAGTATCATTACCATGGGTGAATCCTCAGGTGCATTGTTTTCAGGTTAAACTTGATACAGGGGGGAAAGTGAAGCTGGAGAGAAATGTTTTTTATTCTACCCCTTGCTTAAACCATGAGCAGATAGCTTGAGAAGGCTGCCCCATTCCTGGGGGGATTTTCCTCCCAGTTCAGGGAATAATCTTTTGGCACCAAGCCCTTGCAGCAGTTCTGGTAAGGAGATGCTTCTGGTGACAAGCAAACACAAATTAAAAGCAAAACCTCCCCAGTGATTTTCTGAGGCTGTTTCTTCCAGCCCAGATCTGTGTAAAATCCCCAGCAGGAGTAACACCACAATAAGATGCATGGGGGAAAAAAAACCAAAGTACTTTTATTTGGACTTTCATCCTTGCAGAACTTAAGAACTTAAACACACACTGGGGTTTGGCTGCTCCTCTAGGGAATCCTGGAACTTGTGTAATGAGTAATGAAAACCAGAGTGGGGACTTGGGGAGATAGGAAGCTTGTCCAGACTTGAATTTGCCTGGCTAATAAACAGGTTGGGAAGCAGATCCTCAGAGTTTAAGACAACTCTGCTATGTCTGCTGGAATAAGAGCTTGAGATTCAGCACTGCAGACAAATTGCAACAAACTGGTTTTATTTTACTTGGAGCTCTTCCACTCAATCAGCTGATGCACTGAAACACCTTGATTCTCATCAGTGCTGCTGCTACAAAACCTGCTTTGCTACCAGAAATGACCTGAATAGACAAAGTGTCAGCAAATGTGGATAAGGATTTGTTAAAAATCTGTACAATGTGTTACTGATACACTAAAGTGTTCTTAAATAAGAGTAAGATATATCTGCATAGGAGGCTTCTATACACCAAGGTGAAGCTTCACGTGGCTCCATCCTCCGGGTTTGAGGTGGTGCTGCCTACAAATGGCAACTGTCTCAAGAGGTCTGGGCTACTGCTGCAACATTCCTATGCCACAGGCATGGCTGTGCCCAATGCTGTCTTGGCAGCAGCTCCCAGGTTTTCAGCACATCTCATGTTACAGCAAATGGAAACGAGAGATGCTTTAGCTTATGCATCCAGTTCAGCTTAGTTCAAGTCTGATTAAAAGCCAGCTCTTCAGACTGCCTGGATCTCAATTGATCCTTATTGTTCAATATTAAAAAGGGAGAGGGATCAGTAGAAATATGGATTTGAGTGTCACTGTACCGCAAAGATTTTAGAAAAGGTGCCTTGCATGGCCCCCTTTGCAGGTTCTCCTTGGTCCAACAATGAGAAAGGGGAGTAATTAGTTGCCCACTGTGCTTCTCTTGCATGTTGTTAAGGAGCTAATCTTGTTCATCCTGTGCCAAGTGCTAGCTGTGCATTTCACGGTCCTCTGCAAATGGTTTTGCTGGAAGAGAGTGTACACGTGTGCAGCAGAAATCCCTCAGTCTCAGGCTGAGGCTGAATAGCACCACAGTAAGGGAACACAGAGATGCTGACAGTCAGTCCTCTTCCCTGTTGTGTAGTGGGATAACAAATACAGAGATGTCATCATAGGATGCCTCATGGCTGTCATCCAGCATCCACTGGTGGCCTCTCTTCTTTCCCCTTGCTCTGCATACCAAGCACTTGGCCAGTTCTGAAAACCTGTGGGTAGAAAAATGCAGGCTTGGGCTAATATAGCAACTATTCCTCTTTAAGTACAATGTTGAGATGTGGCTTTGTGTTGTCAAAATAACAGGGTTTTTATAGACATCAGCTTTACAATTGTTACTTTAGGATAGGGACAGATTAGCAGGCTCTTTCCAAAATCATAGAAAAGAGTGGTCATGCCAGAGCTGACCTGGAAACAGTGGGATCTCAGCCTCCTTTAGGTCTGGCTAGGTTCTTTGGAAAGGAAAACAAAGGCAAAGCTGGCATTACCTGTGAGGATCTGTCCTGTTTTCTGCAAGGAAGCTCCTGACCACATGGGCCACCTCGTTGTTGCCCAGAACATCCCAAAGGCCATCAGTTGCCATGATGAGGACGTCGTCTTCCTTAATGTCATGCAGAGCAAAATCAAATACATTCACCTGGAAAGCAGAGGTGTAAACCTGTGGCAATTCCTCCAGTGTAACAGAGGGGGCAGAGAGATGAGACTTTCCCTGAGAGGTGACACATTGGGACTAGGGTGCTTGGAGAAATGCTAAGACCTGCCAAGTTTGTAAAAGTCCATCTTACAGAGGAGCAGCTTGTTTAATTCCACCCTGCAATTCCCATGTGCTGTGACTGACCTTAGGAATGCAGGAGAGGAAGGGTTTGACTTCAATGTTGGTGTCGATGACCTTGAGCTGATGATCCCCCAGGCCTCGAGAGACAGCCAGAGTCCCCAGCAGGCGAGCCTGGCCCCAAACAAAGCAAAACAGGATTGAAACATTGAGGTGTGGTGCCTTTAATGGCTGATGTGTAGTTTGTCCTGACCCAACTATGTGTTGCTTTAGGACCTTTCTCTAAGCATCACCCAGAACCGCCTCTGGGGACTTTGGAGATGGAGGAGTGATCAGATGCAATGGCCTGATGGGAGCGTGGAAACAGCCTGACTGTGAATGGCTCCCTGTGGCCCATGGTGTGCTCTGGGTAATGCTGCAGACCTCAGGAACCCCATGGTGACATCTGCTCTTGGTTTGAGGTACAAGAAAGAAAATTGGGTTGGTTTGGAGGTGTCTGTTTGTTCTGGCAAAGGAGGTTCTGCACTGACTCAGTAAACGGGATGGCACGTAGGTTGTAGTGCTGGGGGAGTTATGGGACTTTCTGCTCAGCTCCAGCAGGCAGATGCTGGATGGATGCAGTCACTGCTTCTCCTTACCTCCTTCGCTTTCCAGGCTCATTTCTCAGCCTTTCCTCAAGGACAGTTTGTGGGAAAGGCACTAGAGCTAAAGGAGACAGTCCCAAGTAGGAGCTGATGAAGTTCTCATCTGAATTGAGTTCTTGTTTGCAAGTGGAGATGAGGAAAGGGCAGGCTCCCTAAGGGCTGCTGCCTGCTCTGCTGTACTCTGGAGGGCTCTGGTTTGCACCAGCCAGGCAGCAAAGGAAGCTGCTGTATCCAGGCTGTGGGAATGTACTGTGCTGTAGAACACCAGAGCTCCAGCTGTAGTGCTTCAGAGTGTGACATGAGTGACAGGGACACTGAAGACCCCCAGAAGACTTGCCTGTGCCTTCCCAGTGTGTAAAGCATTAAGCTACCTGCTTCCCATGACCATGGACAAGAGGATACTTGAGGTCAGCTTTCTCCACCGTCTTGTACCCCCTGGAACAGAGAATTTACTGTTGATTTGGGATTTGTCTGACTTGATAGTACAACCCAGCCAGAGCATTTTGACTCTCATTGAACCCTTGTGGTGTCCCGATGCACAGGCAGCTCACTGAGGATGGGGCACAGTGATCCTCACTCTCCTCTTCCTCCCCAGCTTGTACCTGCACCAGCTTGGGACTCCCTACCCCAGCCACACCACAGTGGATGCCAGAAGGACCATCCTGACCGTTTTCTAACCACCCTGCCAGGGCCGTGGTTCTTTGGAGGGAGCTGCTCACAGCATCCTTCCCTACCATCGTTCTGTTGCTCTCACTAGCAGGATGTGCCCCTTCTCCCTTCACTTTCCCATGGGTGTGAGCAGGTGGGGCTGCCCTGTGCTGCAGCCTCGCCCTCAGGCAGAAGGGACTCACCAGCCCTCCATGAAGTAATCCCGGTACAGCACTTTCTGGCCCACATCATCTCCTTTCAGCCTCCGTGGGAACTCAAAGCGGGTGAATTCACCATCCAGGAGCTTGGGGAAAAGGAAAGCCTGGAGGAGGAAATGGAGGGGTGAGCATGGACAGGTTCTACTTCAGTGGAGTAGGTCACCAGAGCTGCTGCTGCCTCAGGACTGGAACTCCTAGCAGCAGAATGGAGAGCAAAATTGGGAAAGCATGTTCCAATGAGGACATGAGCATCTCCCATACTAAAGACTGTTGGCTGAATTTCTACCCCAGCCCTCCCATGCTAGTGCCAGCTGACATTATGGCCACATCGTGGCCCTCAAGGAAAGTTAGAAGTCCTCTGGCCACAAGCTCTCTCTGGCCCAGTGGGATGCTTGCAGCTGGTTTGTCTGATCTGTGGAAGGAGTCACTCACCAAGTGCTGAATTCGCTGCCTCTCTGATTCAGGGGTGAACTCAGTGCTCATGGGCACAATGTTGTCCTTCAGGACAAGAATTGCCCTACAAGGGGGAAGGGGCAAATCTTAGCTGTGCCAGAGAATAGGTGTGCACCCAAATCTGTTAAAAAATGCCACTGTGTTTCAAACAGCTCCATTGCAACTGCACCTTTGAAGCAGAGAACTGTGCTTGCCTGGTTTGACAGTGCTCACTGTTAGAGGAATGGGGGGCCACAGCCAAATGAAGGAAATCACCCTTCACTTTTTAACACCTGCCAGGCTGGGGGTGCTGCTGTATTATAACTCCAATGCTGTGTCTGGGCAGCTTTAGTCCCTTGAAATCCCCAAACTGTTCCAGAAGGCATGAGAGCACCTTTCTCACAAGAGGTCTGATACCAGGCAGAAGGGGGATGACTGGGCTGCACATTTACTATCTGTAGAATTAAATCAGAGTTGTGGTTTAACCTGGCAGCTAAACACCACACAGCCACTCACTCCCTCCCCCACCCCATCCTCACAGTGCCATGGGTCAGATAACTGGGAAAAAAAGAAGGTAAAATCTGTGGTTGAGAGAAAGAAAGTTTATTAGGACAGGAACAGAGGGAAAATCATAATGAGAAAATAATTAGAATACAGAAAACAACTGATGCCCAGCCACTTGCCCAGCAGTGGCCCCAAGACACTTTTCCCCTCAGTTCACACACTGAGCATGGTTCCATGTGATCTGGAACAATCCCTTGGGTTACTTGGGGTTGGCTGTCCTAGCTGTGTCTCCTCCCAGCTTCTTGTGTTCCTAAACCTCCTTGCTGGTGGAGTGAGAAGCTGAAAAATCCCTGACTGTTGCTGAGCAGTGCTTGCACAACTTAAACATCAGTGGCTTTTCAACAGTACTCGCTAAAACTCTATCCCAACTGAAACTAGTAAGATCCTGAAAACCTTGCTTATCTCTCAGATGTCATCCCCATCAACTTCCCCCTTTTATTATGACTCACCTGCTGTCCCCAGCATTGGCCACATACAGCTTTCCCTGGAAATAAAGGGCAGCCAGAGCAGTGCAACCTCCTGTCTGGTTTGTAGCTTCCATCTCCTGGCCAATGACTTCATCCTATTGGTTTCAACAAGTTTGGAGAATGGTGTGATCTGGGCTGCTGCTTTTTACACACTGTCTCATCCCTCCCGGCAGAAATCCAGAACCAAAACTGTCTGTGGATGGGTCACAGGAAACCAACGAAGTAACAGGCAACGTTGCTTCTAAACAGCCTACACAGCTGCTCCTCCTGGACTGTGGAGGCTTTAGGAGGATGATGGGGAGAACTGAGACTTGTACATGCTGTGTGAGTGTGACAAGAGCCACCTTCCTGCCCTACAGAATTGTACAGAGCTACTGTAGCTTTGCTCTGGGTCAGCACTGCCAACATACAACTCTGAGGCTGGCCTTGGGGTCTGACCCAGAGTGATCTCAGCACATTTAAAGGTTTGCCCCAGTGTTCCAGCCAATTCAGGGAGCAGAGCTGCAGACCCAGAGCTCAGGGATGGACAGACTGTGACTGCCTGGGCCAGCAGCACTGGTGCCCTGCACAGAGTACTCACACATTCCTGGAAGGCGTTCTCCAGGGCTCCCACCACCAAGTCTGCTGCGTGGATGTGCTTCTCCTCCACGAACTGGGGGTCACTGTCACAAACACAGCGTCCACTGAGGTGCATGGGGGGCTGAGCCTCGGTGATGCCTCCCACAACCTCCTCCAGCTTCTGCTTGATGCAGTAATGCAAATAGTTGGAGGCGATGATGGCAGCATCTGGGCCACCGTGGCCATCAAACAGAGCCCAGTAGTGACCAGTCAGAAACTGCTGTGAGGAAGAGGGACAAGACAGGGGCTGAAGATGTACAGATGCCAATGTATGTGTTTTGCCTGACTTTTCCACCCCAGCTACCCTTCCCTGCCACTGGTAAATCTCCTGTGCAGCTCAAACTCAGGCGATGCCCAAGTGCTGCTTCATCTGAGCTCTGAGAATCTGGATTTGCACTACACACCCTCATGTGCTGTATTAGGGGATGTGGGGCCATTTCACAAGAAGTGAGGCAGAGCCTGGTGAGAGCATCCTGTGTGCCCAGTGATGCTGCCAAAGTGATGGCAAGACATACTGGCCCTTGAAAGCACAGGGAAGGACGATAAAGGTGAGGGCACCAAAGGCTTGGATGACCTCAAATGCTGCAAGTCATGGGTCATGGAAGCAGAAACGGCATTTACAAACAGAGCTACATATTTGCTGGCCACAGGGTACACAGGTCCCCAAAACACATCCAAGGAAGGGTTTCAGCACATGGGAATGTAGGACTGATGGAGCAATCCCATGGTTCCTGAACCTATGCCCTTGGTTGACAGCAAAAGGCTGGCAGCAGGGCGAGCATAGCCTGCCTGGGGGCAATACCTGTGTGGAGCACAGGATCAGCCATTCCTCATCTTCCTCCAGGCCTGGCTCTCTCCTCCGGACAGAGATCTGACAGCAGGCTGCCTGGTCCTCATTGAACTGCGACTTCTCGGCATTGATAACCCTGCAAACTCTCCAGGTGAGGTGTGGGGACACATTGCAGCTCTCCTGCTCCCAGCCAGCTGTGCTGGCTCATCTGCAGCCCCTGCAAACAGCTGCACCTTGTCCCTCCCTTCCTGCCCCATGCTCCCTGCTCCCTTTTCAAACTTAGGGATCTCTTTGCTGATGACTGAAATATTAAGTCATTTATGTGCAGCCGGGAGAAGCCCAGCTGAGGACACAGAGACTTGCACTCTGGCCTCAGGCAGCCCAACCGTGCCATTTCCTTGTTGACACAGTGCATTGCAGAACCACCACCCTTGCTTTTCCTTCCAGTCTTGGGAATGTTTGTCCCTGGACGGGAGTGTGCTCTCCTTGCGTTTCACGCTGTGCCATCCCAACACCATGGGGTCATGACATAGTCTGGCCAGGACGTGGGGACAGCTCCTGGCTGGAGTTCTGCCTAAGCCAGTTAAAACAGCAAACCAGCAGATTGCTAAAAGTGTGGTGCTCCCCTTCCTTTGTTTAAAAGACATTTTGTTAAGACCAGTGCCGTTCTCGCAGCCCTGGTGCCGGCCCGAGGGTGGGCACTGCGACCGCCCTCGGCACCCCGCCAGGAGCCCCTTGACCCCCCGCACATTCCCTAAAGCCGCGCTATTCCCCGGCAGCAGCGCCGGGAGCGCCGCCCGCCCCGCCCGGCCCCACTCACTCGGCGTATCCCGCGCCCCAGGGCAGCGCGCGCTCGGGCCCGGCGCCCCTCACGGCCCGCCCGCCCCGCGGGGCCTCCTCAGCGCCGCCGGGCAGGAACCTGGGCCGCCGGTAGCGCAGGGCGGGGGGCGGCGGGCCCGGGCCCGGTGCCGGGACTCCGCCGGGCCTCTGTGCAGGGCCGCCCCGCCGCCAGCGCCGCAGCCACTCGCCCGACATGGCGGGGCAGGTGCGGCTCCTCCCGGGTCCCGCCCCGGGGCGGTGCGGAGCGGAGCGGCCCCGCGCTCCGGAACGGGCGGTGCTGCCTGCCCAGCCGTTTCCTGCCCGGGACACGGCGGAGCGGAGCGGAGCGGAGCCGACAGGAGCCCAGCGGAACCATGACTCACCAGACCGGCATCCACGGTGAGCGGCGCCCGCCGAGCGCTCGCGTTCCCCCGCCCCACCCCGGGGGCTGCCCTCGCTGCCCGGCCCCCGCCCCGGCCAGCGCTGCCCCTCCGCGACCCCCGCCGCCCACACCCCCGGGCTGCGCCCCGCGCATCCCCGGCCCCTCTGCCGCGGGCTGCGGGCGGTGTCGCGGCAGCGACGGCGGTGGGCGCGATAAGGTGAAGCTTCCCGAAGGAGCTGGCAGGTTTCCTGCGATCAGCGGGGGATGGGGACACCGAGTGAAGCTCGGAGCGTTTGGGT
Source organism: Sialia sialis (assembly GCA_009812075.1). Classification (NCBI taxonomy): domain Eukaryota; kingdom Metazoa; phylum Chordata; class Aves; order Passeriformes; family Turdidae; genus Sialia; species Sialia sialis. The sequence continues at coordinate 6,048,096 of VRYO01000638.1, read as the reverse complement.
GCCAGGGGAGGTGCGGGAGGGGAGTCTGGCCCCGGGGTGCCGCCGGTGCGGGGCTCTCATGCATCCTTTGTCTGGGTGATGCTCAACACCCGCCGCTACGTGCTCGGACAGACGTGTCGTGCACATCTGCAGCTCCGGACACCGCTCCTTTGCCCACGGGGCTGTCCAGCCCCAGCTGCTCCCCAGCCCAGAGGAGCTGCGGAGAGCCCGAGTGAATTCCTGCTTCCCAGTTTCTCCGCCCTCTCCCCACAGGACCCAGCCAGCACCCCGACAAGACGGCTTCTGCATTTCTGGGTGTGCTTGGTGCATGACTGACTGTGTGTCCTCATGGTATTTCCCTCCTTCCCCCGGCTTGCCAGCTCAATTAGCAATATTAATCAGGAGTAGAGGTGCTGCATAATTTATGTAACCGAATCAATATGCGAGCAGGGATGCGAGAGCAGCTGCCCCCGGAGCCCTGCTCTGTGCGGTCGGGTGTGAATCCAGCCCGCAGCGTATCCCAGGAGGGAGCTGGGACATTGGCCTCATAGAAAGGTTAGCACCTTTCTGCCGGGGTAGGAATTTGTGCCTGCTGGTCCTTCATGGCATGAGCATCCTTGTTCCTTCAGCATGCTCGAGAACATCCTTACTCTCCAGTTGCTTCTGGAGGGGCTGTAGCTGAGAAGTGGCAAGCAACGATGGTTAGATGTTTCTCCAGCTTTTGCTCAGAAGAGCTGGTGGTTATTGATGGCATTTGGGTTCAGGTTCATTGCTTCTGGCTTAAGCTGAGATCCTGAAGTTCAGCCTCTGATTAAACCTTGCTTGTTTTGTAAAAATACAGCAATAATTTAAAAAGTTAAAAATCAGCAGGTGGGACCCCTGAGCTCTGGGTGTGCTGGCCCCGCTGTGCAGAGCTGTCCATGGGGTTTGGGTAGGCAGGGCCTGTTGCACTGTGTGCCCCTGGGGGTTGCTGCCTGTTGCTCACTGGCCATGCCTGGCTGCTCTTGTGCTGCTGGTGCTCTCCTTCCTAGCACCCTGCAGTTGCCAGGGAGGGAGATGTGCCAGCTTGGCTCTCTCTGAGAGCACTAACCTTCGCTGACCTTGGTTGCCCACTGCTTGGCAAAGTGTGCCCAGTGCTGGGAGTCACCGTGGGGTTGCCCATAGGACGTGACGTGCCCTGTCAGCGGGAAAGGGGAAGGGACTCGACTTCCCCCAAGGAGCTGCAGCAGTGCAGGATGGGGATGGAGCTGCTGAGCCCTGGCAGCAGATTCCTGGGCTGGGGGTGGTGTCAAAACCTCCCTGTGGTTATGGAAAATAGCTTGTGTTGGGTGTTCTTGCTGTTGCAGCATCTTGGACATCTCTGGGTTCTCTCTCCATGTCCTGTTGTGCCGTCTCTCTTCCGGGAAATTGCTGTTTCCTCTCTGAATGCAAATCTGCCCCTCCAACACTTGTGATGCACAACTGGGGTGCTCCACGATTTAAGGGAACCTCCCCTTAAAGGCTTTGGGGTATTTCAGCCTGCCCCACCTGGTCACAGTAGTTGAATTATTCTGTTTGCTCAGCAAAGAGCAGATTCCATATCGAATGAGGAACAGCAATCCCACCGCTACTTTCATCCCCTCTGCTGAGGCAATGAGGTCTGTTGTTTGCTGAGAAGGAGGAATCATTCACCTGTTCCTGCCTTCTGGGGCCTTGTTATCTTTGTGTGCACCCAGCATTTTCTGCTTCTTCATTCCCATTTCTCCCATATTTTCAGGAAGACATCTGCTCCCAGGGGAATTATGATGAGATGCCATGGCTGGCTTAAGGGAGGTTGCAGACAAGCTGAGGAGGGATTTTGCTTGACACTGTGCTAGATCTGTGCGAGGCAGGGTGACGTGGTGGTGGGGAAGCCCTGGAGCAGCCCCTGCTGCGATACTCCCACGTCATCCTGGCTTTTGGGGAGAAACAGGTGGAGGGGAAATGATGGCAGTGAGAGCTGGGGTGTCAGAGAGTGTAATTAAGCCTGAGCCATTCACGCAGGGGCAAGAGGCTAGTTATTATTTTTTTTAGGTCTGCCAGGCAGCTCTCTTGAAGGTGCTGGCAAGAAAACCAGGCTGCCATGGAGACTGCCAGGCTGGGGAGGCGGTTGGAAGCTATCAAAGGGTGCTGTGGGCTTCCTGGGGCTGGAAACCTGCTTTTTAGCTGCAGCTGGGAGGATTCATTGAATGTTTTTGCAGTCCCTGTTTTTCTCTGAGTGGCATTAGATTGGAACAGCATTTGCTGCCTGAGCTTAGAACCTTGGGAAGGTGATGCTGAACTGGGGCTTTGATGCTGGTGGGAGGTCATCTGCTTTCAGTTGCTTTTGGGATCTCTTTCAAGACCACTGGGTAGAGAGAAAAAGTCTCTTAGAGGCTATTTTTTTTCATCTAGAAAGTAGAGAAAGCAAATGCATTTTGTTTCTTCAACCCAAAAAATAGAGTTTAGTAGCTGCTCTTTCTGGGGGAGGCAGCAAGATCTGGGGATGGGGGAGGACTTTCACTCCCATCCCCAGCTGAGCTGCCTGCCAGGTGTAGATTTTGCTTTGGGAATCTGGTAGGAGTGGATATTTGCTTCAGGAGAGGCATAACCATGGTGCACATGGGCAGGAGTGCTGTCAGATGTGTGAAAAAAGAGCAGGGAGGTGGGGCCCAGGAGTTGCTGGGTCTGCAGAAGTTTTCATGGAAAGCAGGCAGCTTCCTGCCCCTCTAGTGAGAAGAAAGAAGGATCTTCTCTGCCCATCCACCACATCCTTAGCCTCTCTTTTCTGGCTGTTCTGGCAGGCAGCACTGGCTCCTGAGGCACCTGGATGCACAAATTTAGGGGACGGCTTTGGAATGCTGGAGGCACCCCCTAACCAGAGACATGTCACAAAGTGCCATCAGCGAAAGAGAAGGGGTGGCTGGTTCATGGCCCTCTTTATTCATAGGGAACAGAGGGCCCTGGGATGCTGCAAGGATATTTTTGAGGAGCCAGACCCAGTCTCTTTTCCACCTTGGAGGTTGATGCCCACTGGGGGTGGGGCCCATATCCAAGTCAGGGGTATGTCAGGATGGCCAGAGCAGCAGCACCAGTGGAAGACCAGATAAATGGCCTGAGATGTCAAACCCCTTGAAGTCACACACCTAAAGTGGTGGGATAGAAGAAGTCCTCTGGAAAATGTGCAGTGGGAGATGGCATACAGTGAGATCGTGGCCAGGGTCTGTCCCTGGGTGCCTGCCCCCTCGAGTGCACAAACCAGGGCTCTGCTGGTGTCATTACTGGGTGGAGAGAAGGAACAGCCACCAGCAGCTTCTGCAAGCAAGGAAGGACTATGTGTGCTGCACCACCACTCTGCCCCAGCATCCCACTGGTGCTGCCTGCAGGCTGAGTGCTGTCTACCCTGGAGCAAGGGAAGGGATGAATAACTCCAATCCAAGGTGGCAAAGTGCAGACAAGACAGGTCCTGGGCACACGTGGAAAATTAGGGGTTGAGAAGCAAATGTCTGGTGTCAGGCAGGTGGCTGAAAGTCTCTGGGCAGGATTTGCACTAAGGACTAGGAGCTGTTCCTGTGGAATCCTGTAGGAACACAGTCTAGCCCCACAGAAAAGTGGGAGAAAAGCTTTGCTTGTCTCCTCTCTTGAACTCTTTTCCCCCCGACCCTGCTCCCTTCTTTCTATTTTCTTCTGACATGTGTAGCTTTTTTCCTCAGAAAAGATTCCCTGCAAGGACATAATTATTTTTTCCATGGTGAGAAATAAAATCCTCTTACTGCTTAAACTGACCAAGCGTGTCCATCAGCAGAAAAGCACTCTGCAGCAAGTGAGCTGAGCAGCACTGCATAAAGGAGGATAGACTGAAAAGGAGGAGTTGTAGCAGCAGCAAAAGCTATTTTGTGCCTGTTGCAGTTGTATTCTTTCCTGGGTGCCCAGACCAGGAGCTGGGCAGAGCTGCCTGGGCAGGGAAGGCGTGAGTAATGCAGGTATAACCATGTTATTCATCACCATCTTGACTTCTGTCTGGCCAAGCATCCCCGGAACTTGGACAGGTTTTGCTTGGGTTTGTGGCTGGATTTTTGGCTGAGTTTCCCTGTTGCATCCCAGGCACGCTGTGGCCCAGACAGTGAAAGGGAAGCAGCCACTTGCAGTCGCATCGAGTTGGAGATGATGTCCAGGGAATGAAAGATTGATGGCCGGAGGCTCGGGTTTCCTGTCGGGAGGGCAAGGTGACTTGATGTATTGAGAGAGGCATCTGTTTCAGGGAGCATGTATTATTGATCTGGGAGCTGGGCACTGCCTGGGGGCCGTGGGGAACGGTCAAACAAGAAATAACCTGTTGCTGTCCCAGCAAGTGAGTGAGAGGCTGGAGAAGGGATGCGTGAGGGACACGGTGTGGCTGTTGCCTCCATCCCTGTCCCTGGGGATTGCTCCATCCTGGCATCCCCAGGGAGAGAGTGGCCTGTCTTTGGCTAAGGCTGTCATCACTGCCTCTCTCCTCCTCCAGGCTCCTTGCAGCCCAGCTCTGCTTACAGCAGAAAAGGGCTCAGTTTGGGAACAGTGTTGGCAGGGTGGTACCTGCAAGCACCATTATTCAGCAGTTAAACGAGAGTGATGCTTCAAGCTTCACTGGCACTGGAATCTCCTGGGGATGATCCAAACAGGCACATCCCTGCACAGGGCAGTCCTCTGGCTGCCAGCAGTGTGTCTGTCAGCAGGTGCAAGGATCTGGTGCTCTGCTGCTTCCTGAGCTGGGGGAATCCAGCCTTTGGTCTGCACCTCTTGGGCAGTGCTGCTCCCAGAGGGGAGGCACTCTCCCCACCAGCTCAAATTCTTCTCTGGCTATTTGCCTGCAGGGTCAGGGCCACCTGAAGGCCGCTGCTGGCCAGCCATCACCTCCCTGCCACACTGTGAGCTGCCCAGCCTGGGTGCCCTGGTGTCATCAGCTGGCTCTGCTCAGTCCTCCATCCCAAATGGATGGCAGGTGCCACTGGGCTGGGAGGCTGTGTGGGACAGGGGGACCTGGGACATGCTGTTATTTGGCTTCTAAATGCAGGTTGCTTGTGAGCAGGGGACAACTCATCTGCAGCCTACAAACAAGTGGGAGAACGAGGTGCTGCAGGACTCAGTGGCTGAAGGTGATTTTGGGCTGGGGTGCACCAGGTCTGCCAGGAGGGTCAACAGCAGGGCTGCCTTGCAGAAAGGCCAGGAAGTTCCTCACATGCCACTGAGCTCATGCTGCCTCAAAGCAGGAACATTTTTCAGGGCAGGGATAGAGTCATGGTGTCCTTCCCAGGGTTTGGTCACCTCAACATGAGATTTTCATAATGCCCAGGTGGCTCTTGATGTTTCTGGCTGGAAAACCAGTACAAGCTGTTCATGATTTTTCTTCTCTTCCCTGGGCTGACCAGCTGCAGTTCCTTCAGTGGCTCCTGCACGCTGTGCCCTCTGGCACAGGTGCTGTCTGTGCTGTGCCTTGCTCCTTGCACAATGCTGAGCCTGAGTGTGCTGTTGGTGCTGTGCCTGCAGCCTTGTCAGCGCCAGATAACATGGTCATGCTCCTGTTCCTGCCTTCACGAATGACTTTGCCTGTGGCAGCATGAAGTGACTAACCTGGACTTGGCTTGTGATCCACCTCTCTTCTCTGGGGTTGCTGGACCCTGCCCTGCCTGGTCCATTTCCACAGTTATGGTACTTCGCTTCCTATTAAATTTCATCCTATGTCTTTTTTTCCCAGCCCATTTCTCCAGTCTCCTGAGAGAACGGTGAATTTTTCTCCAGTGCACACTTGCATCTCCTCTAGCTTCCTACCTTACAGCTGCAGGAAGCACTACTGCAGCTGCCAGAAGTGTTCATGGACACGTGGATAAACCTGCCCAAGACACCTTGCTCAGTCCCACCTCTGAGTTATCCATGTGGTTTTGTGTCCGTGTCATGGAGGTTCACCACCACCATGTCCCCAAGCTGGCATCTGACACTTGGACACACTTAGAAGCTCAGCTGAGAGCCCTGAAGCCCACAGGTCTCTGGCTCTGCTGGAGGAAGCATGAGGGATCTCGTGCATCTTGGCCTCAGTAGATCCACACTGGCTGTAGCCCAGCTTGGATTTGTTTCTGGATTATTTGTTCCAGGATTTTCCAGGAACTCGTGTCTAGAGGGTGAGTTGGATGTATGGGTCCTTTTCAGTCCTCTGCCCTGTTGCTCCTTCCTCTCCCTTGGTTTTTATGGTTTCCTCACACATGGGTTTTTCAGCTCTTGAGTTGTATCCTGGAGACTTCCTGGCAGGGGATGCCATGAGGCACCATCTCTGGGGTGAGGTCTCCTCCAGCTCTTCCTCCAGAGCTGACTCTGGACTTCTCTATTAATATTTCAGGCACGCAAGCCATCTTGTCAAGTCTGCTGTGCCAATTAAGCTGTAATCATGCTGTAATGAAGCAGTTGCTGATCTCACGCTCAAACTTTCCCTGGTTTATTCCTCTCCCTCCTCACTGGCTCTTGGCTCTGCATTGTGAGAGGCACAAGGGGACATTGAAGACAACTGTGGTGTTTTTATGTAAATGAAAATTTCTTTAATAAAAAATTCAGCAGAACTAAATCTTGCAAGCCCGCCCTGAAGTTTTTTTTGAAAGCTTTGCTGCTGTCTCCTCTGGGAATAGTCTCCTTCCTTGGAAGACCTTGTGGTATTTCCTGTGGTGCACTCTGCATCTCTGGCAGCATCCAGGCTTTTTCTTCAGCCCCTACAGTACCTACACAGACCCCAGTGCTTGGCTGTCACTTGTCAGCCACTCAGCTGCAGATCTTCTCGGCTGCTGATCTTCAGGGCACTCCTAGCATTTCCAAGTGGGCTACAGGGTTGCATTTGCCCAGATTCCTGATTCTCCAGACGCCCCACCTCCGCCTGCCTTTGGGTTCTGGGAAGGATGGGGTCAGACTTGGAGGGATTTGCAAGCTGGTTAGTGCTGCCAGAGCTTTCCTGTTTCTTCCCTGAAGCTGGTGCTATAGAAACATCAAAGAGCAATGCTGTTCTCCCAGTTTTTCAGCGTTATAGGAATTGGTGAAACTTAATGCTTATTGAGAGCTTTTGTCTCCTGCGTGAGGTTTTCTGGGTGTATAAATGCCCCTTTCTCTTCCTCTTCCGCCTTGTGTGTGTGCAATAACCACAGATGCTGCCAGAAGGAAACAGCCACTCTCAGTAGGGAAAAGGGCTAAAAATACCAGAGAATCCTTGGTTGGGTGCAGCAGGAGCGGGGTGAGCCCCCAGCTGGCACTGGGAGATGGTGAATGTCTGCTCTGGGAGCTGGGAGAGCTACATGTCTTGATGCTGTTGGGGTGGGATTACACCAGCAAACCTTCTGTTTGTCCCCTAAAATGCCATTAAGGAGTGTCGTGCCTTTGCTGGGTGTCTGTGTGCCCATTCCTGCAGGGATGGCATCTCTGGGTTTGTGTGGGAGTGCTGCCTGCAGGGAGCCAGCCTGGGAGCTCTTCCTGTGTGCTCCTTCTCTGCGTGGGAGGAGAAGCCCCCGTGCCCTCTGCTCAGGGCCAGCTGTGAGCTGGTGGAGCAGATGCATCACAGAGATGTCACTTGCGGGGGACAGGCAGGAGTTTCCTGGGAACTGCCCAGGGATTCCTCCTCCCTCAGGGCTGGGGGAGCTGCAGGCAGTGCCCCAGCCCAGGTTCTGGCTCCAGGGGATTGAGGGCACCCCTGAGTGACAGTTGGTGGCCACCCATCCCACCCACCAAGGCTGCTCCTGGGACTGTGCCAGGGTGGTTCCCAGGAAGTGGATATGGCCCCTGTGGGGGTGGCTTCCTCTGCCAAGTGCCTTAGGTGTGGATGCTCTCGGGCTCCAGGTTCCTTCCTGCTTCTGGCACTGCGAATGGAGGGGCTGCTGATGGAGATTCCAAGCACAGATCGTGGTGTGGGCTAAGGGGCGTCTGCCCAGGTCTCTAATCTTTGCAACACCAGTTTCCTGAGTATTTCTAACAAGCACAGCAGCTTTGAACTCACAGGGCCCCGTTTGCTGCATCCTGGAAAGGGCTTGGGTGGCTTTAGGGGGAGCCACGCCAGGAGATGATCCTTGTTGGGGGTTGGTCCTTGGACTCATATCTCCTGGGCTTTGCCTTCACACGGGGCGTGTCCTGGGTGGCACAGGGAGCTCTGTGCCACTGATGCTTCCAGGGTGGGCAGATGGAGCCTCCAGTACTGGCTGTGGGCTGCTCCTTCCAGTGCCTTTGGTAGGGTGCTGAAGATTGATTGCCATTGCCTGGTGCTCAGGGAGCAGAGTGAGGAGGAGTGTTCCCTGAAATGCTTCCCAAAAGCCTTCTGCAATCCAAGCCCTGCCAGCTGCAGAGCAAAACCCTGGGGCTGTTGCCTTTCCCTTCCCCACGGGCTCAACTTCAAACCAGCATCTCCAGTTTGGAGTTGTGCTGCTCCCCAGCCACTCGGGAGCAGCATCCTGCCGTGTGTCACAAGCCCAGGACATCACAGCCTGTCCGGACATCCTCCAGCCACCCCGACTGTGCCAACCCTGCTCTGTAAAGCGAATCAACTTGTCACTTGAGCTCTCCCTGCCTGCACTGGCCAAGCCATCGTCTAAATTTGGGTGATTATGTTCACCCAGGCCAAGTATCAGGTTCTCTGGATCACATGTGCTCCCAGCTGCTATTTAACTCTGACACCTCAGGGAGACACAGCACTTCTCTCCCAGCTTTTTGGGTTTTGTATTATTGTTATTTTTTATTATAATTTTTTGGCATCACAAATTTTTTACTTTTTTTTAAGTTTTAAATTTCTATCTTGCCAAATTGGTCCCCTTTCTGGTCAGTCACTGAGCAGCCCAGCACCTGCTTTGATTGCTAAATCTGATCACGATGTTTTTGGTTCTTTCAGCCACCACAGAATTAAGGGACTTTTTTGCCAAAGCCCGAAATGGTTCAGTTCGGCTCATCAAGGTCATCATTGAGGACGGTAAGTCCCACTTTTAAGTGCTTTGATTTATACTCTGTCTGTTCTCTATTTCCTCTCCTCCTTTCTTCTTCACCACTGTGGTGCCAGCTTGTGTTTTTGGAAACCCCAAGGAAAATGCTGCCAGGGATTCTGGGCATGTGGCAACCCAGACCTGAAATACAAGCCCAAACTTTGGGTGTGCTGGTGAGCAGCTCCTGGAGCCCCAGGGCAGCTCCAGTGGGGAGGAATGACTTTGCCAGAAGAGCAATAGCAGCCTGGGATTGGTGCTCTGTGGGGCTTTTGCTGCTGCTGTGTCATATTTTTTATATTTGATGATGGGATCCCTGTGACAGGCTGCTGCAGGATCCCTGGGACCTCTCTTGGGGGTGATGCTCAGGCATCTTCTTCCTCAGCTGTGTCATCCCACACCTGGCAAGGAGATGTTCAGGGCAGAGGGGTGCTCTGTGGCTCAAGGCCCAGCACAGGCCCACAGTGGCATCCCATGAGGAATGCCACACTCTGAGACCCATCCCATCTCGTGGGGCTGCCCCTAGCCCAGGATACAGGCTGGCACCAACCTTGCCCGTGTTTGTCTCATGGAATGGGTCCTTTGGGTGGCCTCTGCATCTGTCAGGCAAGTGAGCAGGGCTAAGCACTGATTGAATGTCCCAGGGGCAGGGAGCTGCCCTGGTGTAGATTTTCCATCACCTCAGCCTCATACAATTGCATATGAATGACTTGTTTCTCACAGCAGTGGGGACATTGCTGTCCTGCCAAGCTGCTGTCACCACCTCCCTGGGTGGGCAAACACCGAGGTGGATGTGGTTGTGAGGAGCCTGTGGTCATAAGGAGCCCACCTGACCCTTGGAGAGGCCACAACGTCCTGTTCAGAAGAGCAGCGTGACTGGAAATGCATGGGGCAATCAGTGGAATTGCAGCAAGGCTCAGCAGTGTTGGCTTTGTCCTTGGCCAAGGTCCCCATTTTTGGGGGTGACACATCCACATGATTTCTTTGGAGTCTCTTTGACAACAATTTTGTGCTCTTGGTTTCTTTTGCTTTTAAAAAGTGGGAATTAGGTTTGTGTTAGGATAAGTCATTCCTGTCCCTAAGACATGGGGTGCTTAGGGCTTGTGCCACTGGTTTTGGGTTGTGGCTGCTGATGCCAGCAAGGGATATTTTTTATCACCAATGGAAAAGATTCAGCTCCGGATGAATGGGACTGATTTATTTATTTATTTAGCAGCAGGGCCACCACTGTTCTGTCACACAGGGACATCAGCCTGCTGGTACCCAGCAGAGAAGGACCTTTAGGCACTAAGGAGTGGCCAGGCAGGTGGATGCTCACCCTGGAAGGGAGGTGTCCAGAACTGCCTGGAGAGGACATCAGCTGCCCTGCCCTGAGCAGGGGATGTGGAATAGGAGCCTCCCTGTCTGCTGGACGGCTTGCAGCACCTTTTACCCTATGGAGAATTTGTCTTGGGGAATTTCAGAGCAGGCAGCAGTGAGTAGAAGGAGAAGAAGGAGATGTAAGGAGCCTTATGGCAGATGCTCTGTGTCTGAGCATCTCCAAGATCACCATTGTGGCGAGTGACCCTTTGGGAGCAATTGGAAAGGTCATTGTGCCTTTGGAGAGCTACTGGGAAGAGCTGAGATTGGATGGAGGATGGAGTAGGGAAGCACCAAGACTCAGCAGCAGTTTCCTGGCATTGAGAGCAGCTTGTGCTCCAGCATGATTTTAGATGATGCTCTGCTCCTCACTGTCAGCAGGATTTGGGACAAGATTGGCTTTGTGGACTTTCCTGGTGGATGCATTTCTTTACTCATAGGTGATGGTGTGCAGAGCTGTGGGCAGGGCTCCCTGGCAGAGGAATTTCAGAGCAAGGCAGGGAGTACTGGGGGCACCTCGAGAGCCAGAAACACTCCCAGCTCAACTTTTCCAGCAGCAACTCCTGGTACAAACAGAGCCTGATAGTAGCTAATGTAGCCAGTGCTGTATAACTGTGCTGAAGGATGTCTGCTCTGAGTTTCCCCTTTCTGACACTTCCCAAGGAAGAAAATTTGTCCCTGAGTGGATTGAGCAGAACTGCAAAGATCTCAGGGGAGAGTTGAAGGCAGTCAGCTCCCAGCAGCACGGCTGGGGTCCGGCTGAGTCACAGCCCGGGAATAGCCTGGAGTGATTCAGCACTGATTGCTTTGTGCCTGGGGTGTTGGCTTGTTTTGCAGACAGAGATACCCTCGAGCTGCCACTGGGTTGGCCCTGCTAAATTCCTGCAATTTCTTCAGGATCTCAGGTCTTTGTGATGCACAAATCCATTCACAGAGCTTTGTGTATATTTTAGGAGTACACTGAGATTTTTATGCTTCCCTTTCTCGAAACAGGTAGTTTTACCTTTGGCTTTACCTTGTTCTCTGCTGTCCTTGTTACTGAACCAGCAGCTTGTGCCACCCATGCACAAATAACTGGATTCAGTAGTGGTGGCAGATGCCAGGACAGTGCTGGGCAGGGGAGGGCTACACTGCTGTCATATGGCACGTCCTGCCTGAGTGGGAAGAAGGGGTGAGTAATTCCTCCCAAACCTTCATTCCTCAACTATTCTCCTTAAAAGCTTTCCTGACATGACATTTGGAGCTGCTGAACTGAATGATTTAGGAGGGAGAGGGTTGTGCCCCAGCTAAGGGGCTCCCGGGGCAGCAGAGCTGTGGGCAGAGGTCCTGGCAGGGTATGTACCTGGCCAAGCATGCCCTCAAGTGCTGATTGTCCAAAACCCCAAAACATTTTGTTCTGGCACCTCCAGAATTTCCTACATCTTGTTCTGAGTCCCATAATCTTCCCCCCTCCCCCCGCCCGCCCTTTCTGCATCTACAAATGGAGTAAAAGTTCAGGCTGTTTTCCAGCAACCTATGCTGGTATCCCCAGCACCACCACTTTTCCACCTAGCCATCTCAAAACTTGACTTGACCCTTGCCAGGGTGTGATTTCATGTCTGTAGGATGCCTGCACCAGTGTTTAAATCCCAGATGAGCAGTGCTCAGCTCACAAGGCTCCCAGTCCCACTGCCACTTGTGTAGCAGCTGAAAATAATACCTTGAGTTGTGTGTAATATACACAGGTTGTTTCCAGAGGCTGAGGCTCTCCTGGCAGCATGGTCCCTCTCCAGGCTGGGGACTGTGGGACAGCCCTGCTGTCCACACACGTGGGCTTTGGGTATCAGCTCTGATTTTGACCTCTGTGAGGTTACAGGGAATCCGATAAGAGCAGCTTTGGCTCATCATGCTGGATTTTGCTGAGACCATTACTTTTCTCAGCACTCAAAATGTTGGTGGTTCTCAGTGTCTCTAGGGCAGTCACCTCAGTGCTGAGGTGTTCTAATGACCCTAGGGCTTGTCCAGGTGGGATGGGAGAGGTCTTGTTGTCCCCTGTGGCAAGGAGAGATGGTTGAGGACTGCAGAGGTGGAGGGAACAGAATGGAAGGAAGTCACAAGTCACCAGAGAGACTTTGCTGGTGAGAAGCACAGGAGAGGAAGAGATTGTTGACAGGAAGCTGAAAACCAGCCCTCCACAGCAGCCACAGCCTCATGGTCTCTCCTGGGGGGTCATCCCAGGAAATGTACACTCTTGCATGTGACTCAAGGCCATAATTTGTTCTTCTGCGGTACAGCATCATTGTTGGTGATGGAGCTGCAATGAACCCTTAGTGAGCCACCACCTGGTCCTGCAAGATGAACCTTGCTTTCATCTAACACCACCTTTCCTGTGTTCTCCTTGCAGAGCAGCTCGTGCTGGGAGCCCACAAAGAGCTGTCCCGGCGCTGGGACGCTGACTATGACCCCTTTGTGCTGCCCTTGCTGGATGAGCAGCAGCCCTGCTACCTCCTGTACCGCCTGGACAGCCAGAACGCCCAGGGCTACGAGTGGCTCTTCATCTCCTGGTCTCCTGACAGCTCCCCGGTGAGCTCCAGGCCCTGGCACCCAGCCTGGGGACAGGGACTGCAGAGGGAGGTGCTGGCCAAGGGGACTTTGCCCTGGGGCTGAGGAGGAGGTTCACACCCTTGGTCACAATGCCTGGGTTGAGAAATGGAGACTGCCCTGGGGATGGGAATTTTTTTAAGAGATGCACTGGGACTGTGTCTCTATTTTGGTGCAACTTGAGGAGATGGAAGATACAGCAGAGGAGTGATGTGGACCATGAGGTCAGGATGGAGACATGGCTGTGCCCATTGCTGTGAAGAGCTACCAGTGACACTGATTTGCCTCCAGCCTGGCCCTGCTCTGCTTGAGGCTGATGCCAGCCCTTCTCCAGGCCTTGCTCCAAAATGAGCTGTTGGAGAGTGGGCACAAAAGAGCTGCTTGGATGGGAGGCAGGTTTAGAGGATGCCAGTGGGAGATAGCTTGGAAAATGCCATCCCGTTGAGCACATCTCTGTAACAAGTCTGAGATTTACTGGTGTGTTAACATGTGTGCTTGTCTTCCATATACATATTTATGTATATATATATATTCCTATGGTATGTTTGTTATATATTTATTATCATCTATAAGCTAGATAGATTTACTGCCATGTTAATACATGCAGTGGTCAAATATATAAAAATATACATACAAGTGATATATATGTAATTTTATATGCATGTGCAATTTGTGCATGTGTACATGTACATACACACCTTTATATATAATAATATGTATTTTAAACAAGTATATCTTTCAACAAACCACAGAGGCTTTTACTGCAGGAGCACGTTGTGCCCAGGAGCACTTCCCAAAGCTCTTCCCTGCAGTTTTGCAGAGTGGTGCAATAGAAGTGCCAAAGGCAAAAGTCACTTTTAAGTGGCTCTGTGGTGTTTGTGCCCCCTCTAACCCAGGTGCTGGTGGGAAATGATGCTCTGGAGCTCAGGGACTGGAAAGCAAAGCATGGAATAAACTATTGGATTGTGGGCAGTGCTTAGCAAGGCAGCAGCCCTGGAAATAGTGCTCGTGGGTTTTCCCAGCTGATCCCTACCTAGCGATGCTGCCATTAAAAATCAGACCCAGCTAGAAACTCTGTGGGTAGTCCCAGGAGGCTGAGGTGTGTGGAGCCTGTGGTGAGATGGTGGTGTGAGCACTGGGCACCTCTCTGGTCCCCAGTGCCCCTGTGTGACAGCAGTGCCACCCCTGTCCTGGCAGGTCCGGCTGAAGATGCTGTATGCTGCCACCAGAGCCACGGTGAAGAAGGAGTTTGGAGGGGGGCACATAAAGGATGAGATGTTCGGCACAGTGAAGGTATGGTGGTGGATCCTGGGCAGCCTTTTGGGTCTGACCCTGAGCTTCAGAGCCTGTCTGGAGCTCGGTGTGCAGGTGGTGGGATGTGGGATGCTGGGGTTTGGTGAGGGAGCAGCAGGGTGTTGGTCCTCCACACTGCTCCCTGCGTGGCCCGTGCTGCATTCTCCTGCCTGCATGGATGTGGTCTGTGATAGAGTGTGGAAGAGGTGGGAGGAAGGCTGCAAGGGAGAAGAATGGGAGAAGAGGTGCCAGGTGGTGGCAGTGTCACTCCAGCAGTGAGAGCTGCCTCCATGCCAGGGTTATCTGCTGTCTTGCATGGAGATTTCTCCTTCTCTTCCATGAGCAGAGGGAGCTGCACAGCCAAGGCCTCCTGGACATCAGTCCTGCTGGGGCCTCTGGGACTGGTGGGCTCTGCCTTTCCCTTTCCATTCCATGCTCATGAGCTTCATGAAACAGCCAGAGGAGCCATGGGTGACTGGGAAGGGGCAGGGTGGCAGAACAGACAAATTGAGGGTGGGATTTTCATGGAGGAATCCAAGAGCCTTAAGGCTGGTCAGGAGGACTCCTTGGGTCTCAGACTCACCTCAAGGCAGGGGGTTACACCCAGCCCTGCCGCCATGACCAGCTGTGACACTTGTCCTGTGGCTCTGTCTGCAGGAGGACGTGTCCCTGAGTGGCTACCAGAAGCACGTGTCCTCCTGCTCTGCCCCAGCCCCACTGACTGCAGCCGAGCAGGAGCTCCAGCAGATCCGCATCAACGAGGTGAGTGTGCAACAAATGATGGGTGTGCAACAAATGATGGGTGTGCTGCAGTGGTGGTGTGCAGCACAGGTGGATGTGCAGCAGGATGGGTGTGCAACAAATGACGGGTGTGCAGGAGAGATGGGTGTGCAGGAGAGGTGAGTGTTCTGCACAGGTGGGTGTGCAGGAGCCCTGAGAGAGGAGCCTGAGGCCCTCTGGACACAAAGGGATGAAGGATGCAGGGTGTGAGCATTCAGCTAAAAGAACTGTTTCATTTTTACTTCACTCTCTGCCATTTAAACCATTCCTGCCCTTCTCAAGGTGGATGAGCACTCTCACAGTCAATTTAGTAGCACGAAGAAGAATTTACATTACTTTTTTTTTCCCCCCTTTCTTGTACATAAGCTCAGGACTGTGTTTTGCTGACAGTCAGAAGATGATTTGGGGCTGAGAGCATGTCTCTAACCTGTGGGTATTGGAACAAAGCCAGAGCTGAGTCTGAAGATAGGGAAGGCAGGAAGAATTCAAGCTTATCTTTGGACTGCAGCAGCACCCTCTTCCATACACTTCCTTTATGTCTATAAATATGAGAGATGCTGTCCCAAGAAATACAGATGTTAGCCTGCATTTGGGGGCTTATGTGCTGGAAAGGATGTGGAAGTGGCACAGGGTAGGGTTGGGGACACACAAAGCTTGTCACCATTGTTCCCTGCTGGCCTCTCACAGCCTCTGTGCTGCTGTGACACACTGAGGCAGAAAGGGGAGTGTGCTCACTATGTGGGGAGACCACCTGAAAGCAGTATTTTTGGGTAGGGGGTGGGAGAATTGCCTTTAGATGCATGGAAAGCTTTCCTCTCTAGAGGAGCATCCCTGTCTTCTGCCTGTGTTGAGGCTGTGGCACTCATGGATGGATCAGGACGTGTGGGAGATGTAAAGCCAATCAGCCTCATGGTATTAATTAATACCACAGATGAGGCAGGAAGTTTCTACCTGTTGAAGCAGGTCTGGGGGTGAGTTCCAGGAGGCAAAGTTGAGGGACATTTGGGAGACCACTAAGGGGTGGTCTCCATCAGGTGGGGCAGCCTGGAGAGCCTGGGCAGAGTTTATTCTGGAGGATCCAAGGAGATGCCAATGTTTGGAGAAGAGAGGTGCTGATGGTGACTGTGTGGCTTGTCTGACACCTTGGGATGTCTGGATTTGATGATCCTTGAGGGTCCTTTTTGACTCAGGTGGTTCTGTGATCTGCCATCACCTTGTCTGGCCTGTACTGCAGGATTAAGTAGTTTTGGGGGGCTGTGTTTTACAGGGTCATATGGCCCAGGTAAGTGGTGCTTGTGATGCTCATTGATCTGCCTCAATCTTCCCTCCCACCCTTGTCTTTGTGACATGCAGCTCCTGGATGGAGGTGCTGCTGCT
Source organism: Sialia sialis (assembly GCA_009812075.1). NCBI lineage: Eukaryota > Metazoa > Chordata > Aves > Passeriformes > Turdidae > Sialia > Sialia sialis. The sequence continues at coordinate 6,031,762 of VRYO01000638.1, read as the reverse complement.
TTGTGGTTTGTTGGAGGTTTTTTTAAAGGTACATGGTCCCCTGTGTCAGCCTGGGCCACAAGGAGGAGTCACTGACATTAAGAAAGAGATGAAGATGGATATATATTTGCCTGTGTATTTAAAGGTGGTGAGCAGCCAAGTGCTGGCTGTGCTGAGGGGTCTCTGTGTGGGTGTTACAGTGATGCTTCCAGCCTTGTTTGTTGCCTGCAGCTTGCAGGGTCCCTTGTGCCCAGGCTCCAGGAGCCTTGCACATGGCAGTTGAGGTTGGGGGAGCAGATCCAGTGCATGGAGTGGTGAGGGCCAGCACTCACCTGGGAATCACCCCTGGGGCAAGCAAGCCTTGACCTCAGCACTTCTGTGTGTGCCCAGGCCCCTGCAAGATCCAGGAGCCTGTGCATCCCCTTGTGTCCAACCAATCCATTAGGGTTTCAGAAGTGACACAAAGGACATGGTTTCTTTAAAAGCCACCAGCCCTCAAGTGCTTTGCTGTGCCCCTTGCCTGGAGCTGCTGCTGTGCCCCACTCCCTTCCCCTCTCATGCTGTTGCCTCACAGCCTTCCAAGACACTGGCCAGATTTGCAGCCTCCACCCTGCACATGGCTGTGTTTGTGGTCAGGCAGAATGTGCCTGGGATCCTCCCCAGCCACCAGATGAGTGCAGAGAGGGCATGGGAAGAGAAGGGCAGGAGAGGGCTGCAGGGCAGCAGCTTCAGGGCCAGCACAGCAGCCTTTGGCACTGAGCAGGGAAGGACTCGGGTTTGCACATCCCCCAGGGAGCTGCCCAGCCTTTGTGAAAGCAGGTTTTAGGCTGTGGTTTGAGGATTGGATAGACAGAGGTGATGTTGTGAGTTCCTTTATGATAACTGGGTGGGAGCTCATGGAAATTTGCCACCTACTTTATATATATATATATTTTTAATAGCTGGAAAATGCCAGCTTTACTGAGCTGATAGTTGTCAGCAGACCGTGGGCTAAGACACAGCTTTGAATTTGGCATTGAGCTCAACACCCACGACTGGGGAGTCTTTGTAGAAGTGTTGCAAGTTCTGAAACACGGGTGGAAGGGGAGCTGGGCACGTCCCATTGCTGGGGCAGAGGAAGGCAGCCTTGGAGCTGGGAGAGGAGGCAGGAAAACTGAGTAGAAACAAAGGTGAGGCCCATGAGGACTTTGCTATAAGAAATGCTCCTTAGGCAGGGTCAGCAGCATGCCAGGAGGGCTGAAAGAGGAGATAAAAATCTAACCTAAGGAAAAGGAGATAAAATAACCTCCCAGGCAAGCCTGCTGCTGGCAAGGTTGGGAGGCTGGGATGCAGCACATGCTCAGCTGTCCCATGTACTGCTCCCAGGCTGTGCCTTAAGGAGTGTTTCAAGCAGCCAGTACAAAATACAGAGGTGTATGGGGGAGTTGATGTTGCTGGGATAAATTTCCATCTCTTAGTGTTTTTGAGCTTCAGTGTGCTTTGTGTCAGAGCTAAGGTCTCTATGGTCCCGCTGTAGCTCTCCTGGTCTTCTTACATTTATGGAGAGAAAGCTGGGGTTCTGGAGGTGTTGGCAGTGCTAATGTCCTTGTGCTGCACCTCTGCACAGGGTGGGACCAGGTGAATTTGTGTGTGTCCTGAATCCCTGGACACTTGCCCACAGGCCCTTGCTAGTGCCACAGCATCCTGGGGGATGGTAGGACACCAGAGCTGAAGGTCAGCTGGACTTTGTGCCCACCTGTGCAATTATTTCCCTTTCCCAAGAGCTGCACATCAACCCTGCTCATCCTCCAAGATGCCTGGCATGGACAGAGGCTTGGGCATTTTTTTCCGCACATACCTTCCATATATGCTCCTTGGCGGAGGATAGACCAAAAGCTATTGCTGCAAGGGCTGTAACTGCTCCACACCCTGGGTTGGGGCCACCATGTCTGGGGAGCCAGAAGGAGATGGGGCAGGGGTGGACTCTGCACAGGGATGTTGGTGGAGACTCTGCATGCCCAGGCTCGGGGCTGCCCAGGCTCTCCGTCCCTCTCCTCCCCAGCACTGGCATCTCCTGTGTCGTTTTTTGCTGCTCTCCCAGCCCACATGGCTGGGGTCAGCCTTCTCTGTCCTCCAGCAGAGAGGTGGTGAAGCTTCCACCTCCTGGCTCGTCTGTGTGTCCCCCTCCCTCGTCCTGTCCCAGAGCCCCCCTCCCTGCACCGGGTGCCATTGACAGTGTGTCTCCTCTCCCCATGCTCGCAGGATTCCTGCTCCCAAGACTCGAGCACTGAGATGGTAGGCTGCTCTGCCTGCTTGATGCCCGATTTTTCCTTCTCCTGGCAGTGTTTTCCTGCATGCTCTGCTCCGGGCATCTGGCTCCATCATCTCCCCAGGGTGTGGGTACTGTGTGGGGCTGCTGTAACAAAGGGCAGCCTGTAATGAGACCCACTTTGGTGCTGCTGAGTGGTTTTGAGATGTCAGCTCAAGCTCTTGTGTTTCTCTTGGCATGCCTTGACTTCTCTTCCTTTTCTCTGTCAGGGGGAGGGAAATGAAGAAAGGAGAAAAAAACCCCATAAAGGCTGGACTCTATCCAAACTCTCCAAAACCAATCCCAAAGGAAAGGGACCCACGCTCACTGCAGAGCACCTGGGATAGTGTTGCTGGAGTGTTTCCCTGGGAGGGGGTCTTGAGGTGGGAGGGGCTCCTCTGCCATGGGGGTGACCCCATCTCCCTGTATCCTGTATTCTGTGGCAGATGGTGGGGGGCTGTTGCTGCTGCCCATCGCTGGTAGAGTACCCCGACCCCGAGGAGGTATGGTGTGCCCGCCGCGTCCTGCCCTTCTCCCCAGTGCCCACCAGGGTCCCCTGCTGGGGCTGGATGGAGCCTGCAGCCATCTGATGTCTCTGCAATCACTTTCTCTCCCCCTTTGAAGTGGGGTTTGCTCTCCTGGACTAGGGGTTTCGGATATGGCTGGCAGCCTCTGCCTTGTAGGGGTTGTGGGGAAAAGAGTGGCTGGGATCTTTCCAAGCTGTGGATCTCCAATCCCCAACTCCAGCATTGGAGGGGAGTGTCTGTATGCTGCAGTTAAACCCACTGAGGAGGGTGGGGTGCCCAGCTAAGTGCTGTGATTTCAGGGCTTCCCTTGTCACCTACAGGTTGCAGTCAGAGATGACTGGAACTGGAGAGGACACGTGCCAGTGCTTGTTACAGCATCCCTGCCAGGGATTCACTGGGAAACACTGGTTTTGAGCTGGGCTTTTTGAGAGTGAATCTGGAGGTGTGGGGGTGCATGGCTGGGTGATGTCCTGGAGAGGTGGCATGGTGACCAGCACCACCATCCTGAGCCTGGCTGACTCTCAGCGGTTTAATGCCATGATCCCAGTGGGACAGGTGTCAGACAGCTCCTTGGAGGAGAAGCCTTTAGCTGCAGAAGCAGCTGGTTTTCCTGTTCCTCCCCTCCCCACCCTTTGCCACTGTGCTCTGACGCTCGAGGTGGTCTCCATCCCCAGGTGAAGACGGAAATAAGCGTGGAGAGCAAGCACCAGACACTGCAGGGCCTGGCCTTCCCCCTGCAGCTGGATGCCCAGCAAGCCATCCAGGCTCTCAAGCAGAAGAAAATCAACTACATCCAGCTGGTAGGTCCCTCACATGGCTTCTCTGTGCTCCACACCCCACATCCTACTTCTGTGTCTCACTGCCATCTGCTCCCCTGTCCCTTCTGTTCATCAGAAGCTGGATCTGGAGCGGGAGACCATCGACCTGGTGCACACGAGCCCCACGGAGATCTCTGACCTGCCCAAGAGAATCCCCCAGGACTCTGCTCGCTACCATTTCTTCCTGTACAAGCACTCACACGAGGGAGATTACCTGGAGTCTGTTGGTGAGAGCCTCAGCACTGGGAAAGGCCAGTTCGAGCCTGTGCCAATTCCTGGACCACTGGCTGCATGGAAGCAAGCAGGGATAGGGATGCTGCACCAGGAAGCCTTGAGTCAGTTCCCTCCTGTGGTGGGTGCTGGCAAACCCTTTGGTGCCACGTGCAGTGCAGGTCTCTCGGTGCTGCCACAGAGGATTTGGTGGTGGGTGGTTTGTTTTCCTCTGCTGTTACAGCAGTACCAGGGGACATTTGGGAGGGTTGATGGATGGGATGGCTCACCCTCTATTGCTGGATGTTATCTGGGACTCTGGGCTGGAAAAGCTGTGGGCAGGGTGGGAGGCCCATGAGCCTGGGCGATGCCACAAGCCCTGCTCTCTTTTTGCAGTCTTTATCTACTCCATGCCTGGCTACAAGTGCAGCATTAAGGAGCGCATGCTCTACTCCAGCTGCAAGAGCCGGTTGCTGGACACGGTGGAGCAGGAGTTCTGCCTGGAGATAGCCAAGAAGGTGAGTGTGAGCCCCCCCAGAGCTGATGGAGCTGGGCACTGCCAAGGGACTGTGCTGCAGCCTCTGAAGGGCTTGGGGGGAGCTGGGTGCCCCACAGGTGGGTGTCAATCCCACTGAGCTGCTGAGCCCCCGTTTGCCTTTGCTGGGCGCAGATCGAGATCGACGACGGCGCTGAGCTGACGGCGGAGTTCCTGTACGAGGAGGTGCACCCCAAGCAGCACGCCTTCAAGCAGGCCTTCGCCAAGCCCAAGGGGCCCGTGGGCAAGCGGGGACAGAAGCGGCTGATCAAGGGGCCGGGCGAGAACGGCGAGGACAGTTAGATCCCGCGGGCGGCGCTGAACGGACACCATCCCATCCCTGCGGCGCTTCCCGCCCTCCTCTCCGCTGACCTGGGGATCTTTCCCTCCATCTCAGCCAGGGGTTTTTCTGTTGTTTTTTTACCTTATTTTTTCTCCTGTTTCATTCCTTTTTTAAACATCTGGATGGCTTGTTGCACCTGGGGGCAGAGCGATTGGGAGGTTTCAGGGTTGTTGCTCATTCTTTTCCTTGTGCAAGCCCTGGGGCTGTGGGGGGAAGATGGGAGCAGCAGAGCCATGTCACCAGCCTTGCTCCTGTCCCCCTCAGGGTCACAGCCACTGCTCTCGGTGTTCCCTGGGTGACTGAAGGACACACTCACCTGAAAGCTGCTCTATGCAAAGAGAAGGGGGTAGTGTTGGGGATTCCTGTTTGAAAAGAGAAAATGCTTCTTTCCCTGTCCCCCCAGCCTCCAGACTTTGTTCCCCTGTCCCACTCTTGGTGTGCACGGCCCCTCTGCCCCAGGCCTGGAGCGATCCCGCACCCCCTCAGGGTGTGGGCAGGACCCCCTGTGGGGTGGGCTTTGCTTCCTGTGGGATGGGAGTTTCTCCCTGCAGAGAGCCAGGCAGCAGGAGGTGGAAGTTCCCCACTGAGTCCTGAGCTCAGCCTGCACCTGGAGAAAGGTCACTGCCTTTGGGTGATGTTTGCATCTCCTTTTTGAACTGTCCCAGTAAGGTTTTCCCCCTCAGAAGGAGCTGTTTCAATCCTGACTCAGCCTCATTCCTGTTTAGGATGGGAGCTGAGGGGTTCCTGAGCCCTGGTCCATTTCCCAGCCCCCATCATTACCTTACCCCCAGCTTCTCAGCTGGGTCTCTGGGCTGGGGCAGCCCCATGTCTCAGTAATCACATGGGCTACCCCAAATCCTTGTGTGGGTGAGTGTGACAGCCCCTGTGTGCCTGCAGGGATGTCCTCAGCCACCAAGGGCCATCATCAGCTCCATGGTACGAGCTTGGCACTGTGATTTGGGCTGCTCTGGGAGCTTAGGGGGAGAGCACCTTGCTGCTGGGTACCAGCGAGGGCTCGAGAGCCACCTGCCTCCCTGAGAGGATGGAAAAGGGGTCAGTGAAACTGCCCTGTGCTTTCCAGCTGTGGCAGTGAACATCCTGATGTTGCCTCGACCTCGGTGGAGTCATGGGGTTGAAACTGGGGGGAGCAGAGCACACTGTACTGAACGCTGTATTTTCTAAAGAATAAAGTATTTTTAAAACAGTCTGATGCTCCTTGGAGATCCCCTGGGTTCTGCGTGTTTGGGCATTTAGCAGCTGTGGCCTTTGGAGCTGCAAAGCAAATTGCTTGGGCGTTGTGAGCCAGGAGCCAGCGACTCCCACAACCTGCCTGCTCTGGCTGAGTCCAGCGCTCACCACCTTGAAGGACATCCACACTTCAGTCCAGGGGTCTGGCACAACCACAATGCCTGGCAGAGATTTTTACACTGAGCCACTCCAGCAATGCCCAGAGCTCGAGCGAGGTAGCATCCCTCTCAGCCCAGCTTTCCTTGTTTTAATGGCTGGTGATGTTGCAAGGTTGTGAAGATGCTCCTAGAGCTGTTCTCTTGCCTGGAGTAAATTCCTGCCTGGCCATGGGAAGTCAGGAGGATGCAAAGCCAAGAGAAGAATTGAGATTGCCTGCATTGGGAATGCTTGCAGAATGGGGTCTGCCTTCATCGTAGGCTCCAAATCCTGCCACTCCTCACCCAGGTCAGGGCATTGCCATGGCTCAGCTTTACCCTCCGTGCCCAGGATGAGATGGAACATTTGCAAAGCCAGCTGTAAAAGGTTTCAAGGAAAGGTTTAATGCCAAAAAAAATTCCAATCCTGAATTAGTTTCCCTTTGAGATGGAGAAGGAGGGAAGATGCTGCTACGCAGGAAGCAGCCTCAGTGCAGGAAAGCTCTCTCTGTATATAAATGCTAATAAGCCTGGCTGACGCCACCAGAGTCATTTGACAAGCTGAGTCACCATTCTCCTTCAGGTCTTCCTCCCCTTCTGTGCTCAAATACTAATTTGCTCAAGTAGTGAGGGGGAGTGAGGCTGTGCCCCTTTTCCCACCTGTCCCACTCCCTGCCAGTGCTGGCATTCCAGGTGCCAGCCCCTTGTGCCAAAGGCCACGGGAGAGATGTCCAGGAGCAGCCCAGAGACTGGGCACCCTTTCCATCCTATCTCATCCTGTCTCCCATCCCATCCCATCCCATCCCATCCCATCCCATCCCATCCCATCCCATCCCATCCCATCCCATCCCATCCCATCCCATCCCATCCCATCCCATCCCATCCCATCCCATCCCATCCCATCCCATCCCATCCCCAATCTATCCTCCAGCCCATTCTCTCTCTTCCATCCCTTGCTATTCTGTTATCCCTGTCCCCTCACCTCCTGTCTCATGTCCATATCTTTCCATCTCATGCCTTCCTTTCCTGTCCCAGCTTCTCTTTAAGGTTTGAACTGAAAGTCTCTGCTGCTGCCTTACAAAAGACCTGTGGTTTGAGGCAATGCTTGGGAAACCCACACTTGGTCAGCAGTGACTTGTGTCACCTCAGGGCACCTGGCATTTTCCTGGCTGGGCTGGGGACAGCAGGGCACAGCCTGCTTCACACAGGAGGGGCAGCTGCAGGGGCTGTGGCTGGACACCCACATAGCCAGCCTGAGCACTCAAGGTTTTCAGACTCACAAAGGTTCATGGACTCCACAGCAAAGGAGCTGCAGAGTAAATGATAGGACTGTGATGCTTTTCCTTATGGGATTCCCATGTGGGAAAGGTTGAAATCTCAGAGGAGCTAACTCCTTTGGCTTCTCTCGCCTGAGATCTGAAGCAGAGGAGCTGCAAGAGAGTTGCACCTGGTTGTAAGGTGAATGTGTGAATTAAGAGCCAGTTAGCACCTGGGCTGTGAAATCTCAGGTGCTCCTGGGAAAGAGAGATGAGCCCTTGCCCTCTCAAGAGCTTCATTCCCTCCCTCAGCCCTTGGGGAATGGCCAGAAGCAGGTAGGAGTAGCAGGGAGTGAAAGGCTGTTTACCTGTGGGGATATCTGGGGTCAGCCCCCTTGGGACTGGGCAGGACTGGGGGTCTGGTTGGAGAGGAGGGTGCCTAACCTAACCTGGGGATGATGAGGGTTTGGGATCAAGCTGGAGGGTGGCTGGGGCACAGAATGTCCAAAACAACCACAAGTCCAGCTGTGCTGGTGCTGGGCTAGCAGCTCTGCTCCAGGGGCTACCTTGCCTTAGGCTGTTGGTGTCTTCTGCCAGTGTCCCAACAGTGGTTTGTGATGAGTCCACACTCCACGGCTGCTGGCAGCAGGCCAGGGGGCAGTGCAAGGGGTGTGCCCCAAAATAAATGGGTGCAAAGCATCAGAGATAGCAGAGCTGTGAATTTGGGGTGTTAATAATGCCCCTGGCCATGGCAGGAAGAGAACCCCCTGCAGCCTCCTCCCAGCAATGGGGAACACGTGCCTCTGCTTGCACTTGGAATGGTTTTGCTGCTCCTGTAGCACCTGGGGTTGCTCTGTTGTGTAAATAGGTTGAGACATGGAGGAGGGTATGAGTTTAGGGCTGTGCAACATTTAACCAGATGAATTATTCTGCCCCAGACAAGTGTTAGCTATGGCTTTATGGCTGCATTCTTGCTTCCTCACTCTGTCACTGCCATTGTCTGACTTTAAACATATTTTACTGATTACTTCCTCTATTATTTTTTCCAGGAACCAAACTAAAGTTTGCATAACTTATCCCTACTTATACAACCCCCCATTCAATTTCTATTTGCTGGGAAACAATATGTGTTTATTTTTTCTTTCTTTGTCCTTTTCATTGGGGAGAATTTATCTCTTCAATGTGCCATTGGATTTGTCTTTCTTTTGCAGTTAAGTGATGGACATCTGCTGGCCTCTTGCTGTGCCCTGTTTCTGCTTTCACACTTGCTCGCCAGCACCAGTGCTAAGGGTAATTTGTCACAGCTGATGTTAGGAGGTGTGGAGGTACTGGCTGCCACGTGCTGAGGTTGTTCGTGTTCCTGCCATTTCAAAGGTTGTCAGCTTTGAATCCTGGGGATTGGTTCTATCCTGTGATTAATTTGGATGAACTTTGGAGATTTCTGATAGCTGATACCTTTCTATGTCTGATTTCTTCTCCTTGGTAGTACAAAGTGTTGAGTTGCTGTTATAAAAACTAGGAAGAAAAACTGGGCTTATTAACCAGTTTGTAGAATGGACTGGGCCAATTCTGAAAGCTTTCAGTGAAAAAAACTAGAAATGCAAGTGACCTGGTACTGTCAGAATATGTGAGTCAGCATGTTGTGTTATCTCCCCACACACTGATTGCTTACAGCTGTTCCCTGATTGTTGCCAGAGTTAGCAATGACATTGTTGGCACATTGCGCTGCTGGGGACAAGGTCCTAGGGAGAGGTTGATGGAGGAGCTGTGGCTTGTTATTTTATGTCTCCAGTTAATGAAGTAATGTAATGTAAAAGATAATGGGAAGAGCTCTCTAACAGATGCACATGCATTGAGTCTTGGGCCACAAATGATTCATGGCAAGGCCAGACAGGTCACATCCACCTGCACAAGGCAGAGACAGCAGCAGCCCCTTGGCTGGCTGGCAAAGGGCTTTTTCAAAGTAGCTTGACAGCTTGGAAAGTCAAATATTTTATAAAAACTCTTCTGAGAAAAACTGCTTAAACCACTGGTGACTTACAGCTGATGATTTTGCTTTAATTTGGGATTCTATCTGCACCACACATGTGATATTATGACGGATCCCTAGTGGGAGTGTGAGAGCAGGGGGAAGTACCAGGTTGGCTCCTTAGAGCTGGAAAACAAGAGGTCCTGGGAGACAGTGGCTGTGCAGGGGCTTGTGAGAGCCACTGTAGCAGTTCCTGGGCATGCAGGCACCTGCAAAGAGCAGTTCAGTGCGCTGCTTGACCTCTGCTCAGTACACGTGCTCACACAGGGAATTATGTCCCTCCTGCTCAAAGCAGGCCTTTGCTGTTCACCAAAGCATAAAATAAGGTGGCAATTGGGTCTAACAGGGCTAAGGTTTCAGAAGGGTTGCAAAGGCAGTACTGATAACTCTCCTACAATGACTTCTCTCCTATTATAGTGCTTGCTGACAGTTTTGACAGAAGGCTACCTCTGAGTGCACTAACAGCAGCTCATGGAGACCTGCAGAGACACAAGCAGCCAGAGCCAACCTGCACTGATGGACCTGCCTTCTTCCTTTTCCAGGCCCTGCCACATCACCACCTTGGTTTCTGACAGGTAATCAGAAAATACCACTTAATTAATTGCACTAGTACCTTTTTCCTCATTGTAGTGAATGCCAGAAGAGGAATGCTTGTGCACAAAACTACAAAAGAAGAGGGTAGCAGAGGGATATAGCATCTAGCAGAGCCCATTCTAAATGCACTGAAAGTGGGCACATAGAATTATAGGTATATGTTCTCAAAAGCTTTCAGGAAGATGCCCCAGAGAAACTATTTTCTCTTTTCATAATAGGAAGCACTACTGAAGTGCTTTGGGCAGAGTTACTGGACAGGCAGTAGTTCAGCTGAGGGGCATTAAGCTGTAGAGCATGTTTTATTCCATCAAATGCCCTCCCAGGCCCTGACACTTCAGCTCCAGTTACGGAAGGGACAGAGAAGCACACAAACACAACTGGGTACCATGGCTCTAGAAGTTTATTTTCAGAGCATAGTGCTTCAACTACAATTAAAATACTTGAGCAATTAAAAAATGCTACTGACAATACTAGAGCTGAACAACAACTAACACTGTTACTTTCATGCACTGACAGATACTAATTTGCTCATGCCACTGAAGTAGGCTCGCTCTCTTTCACTCATCACTTCAAAGTGCAGGGGTCGTCTACAGAAGTTGCATTCAGCTGAGGAGTGTGGTTTCAGCTCCAGACCAACATCCTTCCATGTAGCCAGCAGTTTTTCTGTTAAAAGAAGTTTATCAAGATCAAAGCTTAAGACTGGATTGCTTTAGAGAAGCAGCAGAAGTGTGAGCATATTTATTCTCCTAACAAGTGAGCAGGGATAATAGGATTTCACTCTGACACAATCTATCTCTTGAAACAACTGGGCTACAACTAAGTCTCAGCTATCCTCATATCACCTCTCCTGACAGGACAGACAAGAAGAATCAACTTTCTCTGGACAGATCCATGTTTAAGACAACAAGACAGCTGAGTTTGGGAACACATAACATGTGAAGATTGGTTTGGACAGCACATGAGCTGGTACAGGTCTGCACTGGACTTGCCCCCTCTGTTTCAAGTCACAGTGCACTGCCTTCACATCTCACACTCCAAGAGGGAAGCGTGCAGGATATGCTGCAGCAGTGGAAAGACACTGTCTGGCTCATGACATCTAAAACTTCAGTGCTTCCCAGTCTCATCTTTAGTACAAAGACTACACAGACAGGCAGGATATTCACTGCACTGATGCAGGAGACCACTCACCAATAAAATAACTCATCATCTGAGGGGTGTGGTGAGGTGTAGGGGCAATTCGGAGCAGCTCCTCTCCGCGGGGAACCGTCGGGTAGTTGATGGCTTGGACATAGATGCTGTGCTGGCTCATCAGCTTGTCACAGATCTCTGTGTTTTTAGCAGCATCTGCAACCTGAAGTTCAAAATTTTAAGTTAAAAGATGAGAGTTAGTAGAACTGCCAGCCCAACTTTGCAAACCATAAGAATCCAACAGGGCTGGTAAGTAACATGTAAGCCAGAAAGAAAGGCTAGAAGCATGTGCTGCAGAACACTTTGGGCATAAGAACACCACTGCAGCCTAGGCAGGGAGCTGTTTACAACCCAAATCTTTTTACTGCTTTTTAGCAGTTGCTTTATTTTCTGTGTATGAAACCCACAGTCAGTCTCCCCCATTTTATATTTACACCAGGCTTAAGCCACACTCCTGGCACATGACTGCTGAGCAAGAGGATGAGTTTGAACTTTGTGAAGGCAGTAACTAATACCTGATGGTACAATGTGCTCATGGACAGTAAAGAGGCAGCACATCCCAGTGTTAAGATGCCCTAAATCCTCACCCTGACAGGAATGATGTGGCTGGGGCAGTGCACCACAGGCAGTCCTGCATCCATCAGCATCTGCCTCATGAGCTTGACGTTGCGCTGGTGCTGGCGCCTCAGTGCCTGTCCCTCGGCGCTCTTGAGGGTCCGCACGGACTCCAGGGCCCCAGCCAGCAGCATGGGGGGCAGGGACGTGGTGAAGATGAACCCGGCGGCGTACGAGCGAACCGTGTCTATCAGAGAACTGGTGCTGGAGATGTAGCCTCCCACACAGCCAAATGCTTTGCCTAAAGGGTAAAAAAAGGTAACTGGACCCATTCTTTCCACCTGTTGGAATGACTTGAAGAATTAGAGCTTTTCACTTGAGGAATGGGTTATTCTGACTAAATATGTAATGTAGTCATGGCATGTTCCAGGCCTGCCTTGGTAATCTTGTATTTACTCAGCACGTGGTACAGCTTTCTTTTTAAGCCAATCTTGATAACATGGATCTAGTTACTGCACAGCAAGCACAGTTCATGCCTCTATCAAATACACAAGTTTTGATTTTGGGGAAGACCTTACAAGCCAAATCATCAAGCAGGGAGTTCAATAATGACCCCAAGTGATCAACAGCAAGTCTCTCAACAGATTTAAAATAATCTGTTTCAGAGATGCTAGAAATAGCCTGTGCTTCTAAGGAGCACAGAAGGCTGTTACTGAGATTATGCAGTTGATACCAGCCCTCCTTTCCAAATGTCTGGAGTGCAGAACACAGCCACAGACAGAACTAGGGTGTCTGGTGAACACTTCTGTTCCTAACAGGCTGTAACCCAGGACTTTAAGTTTGAAAGAGCATGAACTTTCCTAGTAAATTTTATTTGTTTTGAAAGCTGTTTAAACAATTTTCCAATTTGCAGCAGTCAACTTACTCCTGAGCCTGCATTCTACTCAGGTAATGGCAGTTGCTTCAGTACTTGCCAAATCTCTTTACATAACTCCCCATCTCAGGTTTCTAGATTAGGAGCACTCCATTTCACATAAAGGAACTAAGTACTACTAAATATAGAGAACTGCTCTACTAGCATTCTCACCTGAATTTCTTCTTGAATTGTGTAACATGCCACTGGGACTTTTTGCTAGCTTGCTTAAAAGGAAAAACCCATACATAAAGCTACCATAACTATTTCTAAGGCAGTGTAAGTAGATTAACAGAAGCTTTTCAAACTGTGGGGCACACTTAAATCCCTTGGGCTCTTTGAAAAATCCTGGGCCCCAGCAGCCCTTAACAAGTTCATTTGACTAGACTGATTTTGAGCTAACCCACTTAATTTGGCTGCTCAGCAGCTTTGCTGCCTGAGCTGCTGCAGGAATGCCAGGCTGTGCATACCAAGCGTTCCAGAGATGATGTCCATCTTGTGCATGACCCCATCCCGGTCTCCAATGCCACCTCCTCGGGCCCCATACAGCCCCACAGCGTGCACTTCATCCACAAAGGTGATGGCCCCGTGCTCGTGGGCCACATCACACAGCTCTTCCAGGGGACAAACAGCACCTAGGAACCAAAGCAGTCACTGGCACTTCAGGATTTTCTGCACGACTGGATGAACCCCAGAAGTACCCCTAGACAACCCCTATAGCACTGTTCCCTTTGAGACCTCAAACACAGATGATTTGAGGACAAATTGCCCTAGAAGCAGAGAAGCTTTGATGTCAACTTACCATCCATTGAGTGAACAGTTTCAAATGCAACAATTTTAGGGGTGGATGGGTCAGACTTTTTCAATAGTTCTCGAAGATGGTTGACATCATTATGGCGAAATATATGTTTTGGCACCCTGCTGTTACAGATCCCCTGGATCATGGAGGCATGGTTTCCAGAATCAGAGTAGATCTCACAACCTGAGGAAACAGCCCAGATACATTTTAAGTATAGAAAGCATTAACTGATTCCTGGCATTGCATTATGTATGGGAAGAGTTCAGGAAACAAGGGTAGCTTGTTTTTGAAAGTAATGCTCTTAAAAGAGCCAGTTACAGGCCATGAAGCAAGGTTAGTATTTGACATTTATTTTAGGTGTTCAAACTAACATAAATGAGAGCTTGAGAAAAAAGCTATCTAATTCTCTTAACTTCTGAAGAGAGAGAAGTTCACCCCTTCCAGTGGGAGCAAACTAAATTCCTGCTGTCTCATTTTCAGGTGGAATTTAAATACCAGAACAGAAAATTCTGCTTGTCTAATTCCTCCAGCAGTTCCCAGCACATAGATCTCAATCTCAGCAGGTTGACATTGTCATTTTTATTGACCATACCTTGAATATGGTATTAAACACAGCAAACCATACTCTGCTGATGGATTAGAGTGAATCCTCCCTTTGGACGGCTATTTGCAAAACATACTCCCAACAGCTTGGGCAAGGCTGTGTTTTTGTGGCAACAGAGGTGCAGTTTGAGTTCCTACCTGGCAGCATTTTAGCCAGAGTGAAGAGAGTGGAGTCATTGGCTACAAAGCAAGATGAGAATAACAGTGCTGCATCTTTTCCATGAAGATCAGCTAGTTCTTTTTCCAAGTCGACATGAAATTTACTCGTTCCCGATATGTTTCTTGTGCCTCCTGCTCCAGCACCATGTTGTTTCAGAGTTTCCCTAAACAGGGCCCAAGAGAGGCATTAGCATTGCTGTGGGACACACACAAGAGTAAAGAATCATTGCTGAAGATGTTCTGGTACATAATCAGGACTGTTCTATAAAAGAACTGGCAGCAAAAAGCAGCTGTAGGGTCTTTGAGCAACCTGCACACTCAGGAGTCCAGTTGGGTCAGAAATCAGTGACTAGCTAACAGCTGCAATTTACCATCCAGTTTATCTGGTAACATCTGGGGGCTTCTAAGGAAGACCCAAGGAGCACAATCAGTGACCAGCACACACAGTGCAGCCCTGGATCTAAACACTAAGTGACCCATCCCAGCTCAAGAAGCAATTACAATCTTAACTGCACACCAAGAATCACATCAGAAGTGACCTATGTACCACAGTATAGAAATCAGTTTTCTGAAGCTTCCCACAAAATACAGCTTGCAAACACCTCTTAAAAACGCAGCACTACTCACATGACTGCTCTACAGACACGAGGGTGGCGGCTCATGCCCAGGTAATCATTGCTGCACCACACAGACACCTCCTTTTTGGTGATCAGGGAGTCAGTGTAGTCGTCTGCCATGGGGAAGATCTGTGCCTTCCGGTTCACCGTCTTGAACACTCGGTAGGTGTGATCCTTCTTCTTCTCATCTATCTTCTTCTCAAAGAACTGATCATACTGGAAGGTGGATACAGCTGGAAGGAAACAGAGACTTCAGCACACAGGAAATAATCACAACAGAGCAGGCCTCTGGGGGTTTTGCCAGACATTCTTACATTTTGGCAAATTATCCTGCAGCAGATGAGAAACGCTTTCCGGTCTTTGCTTCAGCATAATATCCTTAAACTTCTTGAGTAGGCCACTCTGCTCTTCTCCCTCAGTCTCAATCTTTCTCACTGTGGAAGTACTTGGCACTTTGGCAAATTCTGTACCTACAGATGTTGCAATAAAATCCAGTGAGTCTGGTTTAAAACAGAGTGAAGTAAGGTGAATTCAGCAAAGCTAACATTTTAAGTAAAACCAACATTTCAGTCTTGAAGAAGGACATGCCCAAAACCCCACATTGATCCTGCTAGGATAAACTATTTTATTTGCTTACAAATTTGCATTGGACAAGACAGAAGGATTAGCCTTGCTAATCAATCACGATGCAACAGGCAATTTCCTTACAACATATTTGGCTCATCATGACTCAGAGAATCACACTGTACAGCTACAACATTTATCTGAAATGATTGGTACACACTTAACTGAAGGCAGAATTCTAGTCAGCTGCTTCTTTTCTGCTGTGTTAGCACAGGTTTATTTTTTAAAAACTATTCCACAGAAGGCAAACAGGAAAGTAAAATAAGCCTCCTGAGATGTGCAGCAAGGCTTTACTGATACTGCTGAAAAGTTCCTCTGAAGGACAGCCCTTCTGCACTGCCACTGCAAGCCAGCCAACAGCCTTTAGTTCCATAAACACAAAAATCCCACCCCAAAACCATTTGCCTGCTTCCAAGCTTGGATTTGTGCTGGTACTTGCCTGGCGTCTCCACACTTTCCTCCATCTCTGGATATACTTTTGTCTAAACCAGCATCCTGGCAAAGCTGTCTTCAGATCTAAGCATCTGCTTGGGTGCAAGCGTAACAGCTTGACTCACACATCTACAGCCAGCCAGCACATCAGAACACAGCTCACGGTATTCCCACATCAAAATCACCCAGGGAAACCCTACACAACATCACAGGTATGTCATTAGCACCTACATTCTCCAGCAGCGTTTCCCTGCAGTCTCCCATAATCCCAACTGCATCATTTCAGTGGTGCCTGGCAGCCCTGGCACACAAAGTCAGGCACCAGAAGATCTCCGGAGGAATCGCTGCCTCAGTGCACAGAGAACGTACCTTTCCTATCCGCCTGCATTTCCTGCACATCCTCCTGCAGCTCCAGGCTGGCTTTGCAGAAAACATTGCTGTTCTTGTGATTCATCTGAGCTGCCAGGAACGGGCATTTGGTAGCCGTACTCTGGCTAGTGCTGGCAGGTGGGTGGCCAGCAGGAGGCTGGGTTCCATCTGCATTCTGCTGGGCCACTTCTTTGACATTTTTGGCCTCTGAGATGGGGGCAAAGAAGAGAAAACATTTCAGCTTCATTTTAGTACAGTGACTTCAGTTTTTTGATACCTTACTTTTTCAGTTATTTTGGCAGGATCCATTCAGAACTATTTAACTGAGCAGCCACATTTTATTTATAAAAGCACAAAAAACCAAGTAAGACGAAAAGGACATCTGATTTAAGATGCTAGATCTAGCACTGTACCCTCTGAGGGGCAAAAATACACCTCTCATTCCTAAAGGGAATATTTAAAGAAAAGATTTAAGGAAAAACTGGATGTGGCACTAAGTGTCGTGGTTTAGTTGATACAGTAGTGTTCAGTCATAGGCTGGACTCGACCTCAGAAGTCTTTTCTAATCTAACTGTGATTCTACGATCTTCTTTCGAGGAGTTCAGAGATTTTTTTAGCCATGCAGCTTCCTCTGCTGCCAGCCTCAGCTCCTTCCCCCAAATGCCTGGGGAAGAATTCTTCAAGAAACATTCCCGGTGGTGTTGAGAGCCACAGCAGCGTGAGAAACACCGCTCCGAGACCCAGGACCCCGGAGCCACAGCCGGGGCTCGCCGCAGGACGCCCCAACAGGCCGGTCCCCAATTCATGCCACGGTCACACATTTCCTTACCGCGGACATTTCAAGGATTAAGCAACCCCTGCCTCAGCGCTGCCTATTCCAGAAGTTTCCTCCCGCGGCACGCAATGTCTGTTATTTTTCTCCCCTTCAGGGGGCCCGTGTGTGGTCCCCGGCTGGCTCCCCCAGCCGTACTCACCGCGGCGGCCCGCGGGGGTCTCCTCCTCCGCCTGCTGCCCGCGGGCGGCGGACATGGCGAGGGAGCGGGCGGCCGGCGGCGCCGCCTCCATCATGCGCGGGCAGTGCTGGGCGTACAGCAGCAGCGACGGCCCAGCCTTCTGCAGGAACGCCTGGGACACACGGGCCAGGAACGGGCAGCGCCGCACCACCGCCTCCATCCTCGCTGCTCAACGGGACACCGGAGGTGACGGCAAAGTGACACCGGCGACGGGAAGGCTACACTGGGGTGCGCTCCCGCACTGCCGCCTTTATAGAGCCGGGGCCGCGGCGCAGGCGCGGTGGAGCCGCGCAGGCGCGGGGAGGGAGCGGGGGTGGCCCCTCAGCGGCTCTGGAGTGTTGTGGGGTCGTGAGGGGCTGGAGGCGCTGTGAGGGTGTAGAGGCATCTCTGGGG
>VRYO01000638.1:5786122-6008183 GCA_009812075.1 Sialia sialis | reverse complement strand
TTGCCTCAATATTCCTGGAAACAGAACTTGGTTCACAGTTGTGTAGCATTCATCTGCTTTGCATTTATCTGCAGGTAGCTCCTTTCATAGAATTTACATGAATTTTATGCTTTTTATGCTTTGAAGAGAGCAATTAGATACTTAGCAGAAAAGCAAGGGTCAGAGCTCCTCTACGTTCAGCCTGTTCAAATGAAAGGCTATAACTGCACCATAATTAGTAACATGTAATCCCTTTTGCCCACTTCTGAAGTTAGGGCTGTGCATATTCCTAATTTTTTCCCATCCAGTCAGTGTCAGAGAGGGCAAGCCAGAAAAAAGATCCCCCTCCCCTTCTATATTGAGATCTCAATTTTCCAAGGGAGTGGGTGTGATCCTGACATCTGGATTTACTCCAGACTCAGATTCCAGGCTTCATCTGAGAACTTCCACCTCCGGTCCTGAGACCAGCAGTTCTTAGAGAGGATTTAGTTTATTTACCTTTTAAGGCAAAATTGGAGGCTTGTTATAGCAGCTGCATAGTGACAGTTCTTCTGATGCTGAATTTCTTTAACATGTTTCCTGATTTGGAGCCAGTGTCTTCTTTACATGACAGAGCAGGAAATCTCATTTCTTTATAGGACCCTCTAAGCAGCAGAGAATTTGAGCAAGCTGGAGGAGCTGGGCCAGGCAAGATCTGTGCCCATCTCATACAAACAAGTGTGAGTTGTTTTGTTCCCTGCTGTAATGGATCTCTTAAAATTCATGGTCTGCTGGTGGGCCCTCACAAAGCTGTTGGGTCAGGACACTTTTATTGTCTGCCAGGTCCCAGGAGCTGCCCATTGATGCGGAGGAGTTTGGTTTCCTGGCAAAGTCCCATCACGGGTGTGTCAGGATCAGTCCGGGCAGCGGAAACTGTTGCCACCCTCATACAAGGTACCTTGCTGTCCCACTGAAGGTCACCACCCCACACTGCTGCTGCAGTCCACAGCCCAGCTGATTAACACATCCAGCAGTGGCTTATCCTAAGTCCAGAATATCTCCCTGACGTCTCTCCACTTGCTTCAGATGTGGAAAATCAAATAATCTTTTTTTCCATCTTGCATTGTTGAGTTGGTCTTGCTTTGTGCAGTACATGGCAGGAAATGATACACTAATCCTTCCAGCTACTATGAGCTTTGCTGCACTTGCCATGACTTGTCTCCACACCCTCGTTTACTCCTCTCACACAGTTTTCCTCCTCTTAGAAAGTAGACCCCAACCAGTATACTTCTGGTTACTGAAGCTATTCTGTCTGTCATTTTTCTTGCATGTCTCAGCTCTCACTTCTCCTCATTAGGTACTTGGGCAGAGACAGCCCCTTCCACATCCAGTTTAGGAGCTTGACGTCTACTCAACAAAGAGCAGAAATAACATAAAAAATGTGAATTCAAGTTCTTCCTATATTGAAGGTGTGAGAGGGGCGGGAAAGGACTTGGATCTTTAGTCAGAGCTCTCTATAGAAATCTGGAACTGAGGTTCCTAAAAAGGATTTAGGTACATAATCTGCTCCTCTCTATTTAGGAAGGTCAGCTGTCAGAGGAGAGAAGTGTAAGTCTCTTCTTCAAATTCAAATGCTTTAAGCCCAGAAAGACACTCAAGTCATATTTATGTAGTGAATAATCTTCACTGTACCAGGTGTCTCTAGTGAGAGCCCCTAATGCTGCTCATACCTGTGCTACTTTGGCAGAAAGGTGCAGATCAAAGCAAAAGGGGGATTGTCCAAGTCCTTGAAAACAATAAATCAACCCAATGCAGTGAAAAATGCTGTGCTGGAGCCTATGGGCTCTCTCCCTTAAACAAATGTCAATGTTAGGAGTTTTCTGTCAAGAAGATTGCTTGAAAGCAAGGAGCATACCTATTTCACTCTCTCTTGTCCTCTAAAATGTGCTGGCTTTGGCTGGGATAGAGTTAGTTTTCTTCACAGCAGCTTGTATAATCTGTGCTTTGGATTTCTGATGAAAACAGCCATGATAACAGAGGGATGTTTTAGTCATTGCTGAATAGTGCTTGTGCAGTGTCAAGGGCTTTTCTGTTTCTCACAGTGCCCTGCCAGCAAGCAGGGTGGGAGTGCACAAGAAATTGGGAGGAGACAACCCCAACTAAGCAGAGACCATAAGACATGAAAATCAGCAGTTAAACTGAGAGAGTGGAGGTTGGCTGGGGCTGCCATAGCTCAGGGACTGACAGGACATCAGTCAGTTGGTAGTAAACAACTGGGTATTTTTGCATCACTTGTTTTCTCTCTGTAACTTGTGTCCTCTCTTTTAAACTGGCTTTATCTCAACCCCAAAAGTTTTTACACTTTTACCCTTCTGATTATCTCCGCCATCTGACAGAGAGGGGGGACTGAGTAGGGCTTGTGTGGGGATTTGGTGCCTACCAAATTTGGTGTTAAATCATGACCAAAAATCATCTCTCTGACTTGTCTACCTGTCCCGTGGGCCTGCCATGGACACCTGAGAAGGAAGTAGCATGATAAACTGCTCTCACTTCTTCCCAAATTGATACAGGAAGTGAAATCCTTTGCATAAATTGATGTCCTTTCTTTTTTTTTTTTTTTTTTTTTCAAAATGAAGATTCTGTGACTGCACAGTTTCAAATCAGTACTGTTTCCTGTATATGCTGCCTTTCTGTTCCCAGGTGGAGCAATAGAAGTAAGATTGCCTTTTCAGCCTGGGAATAGGGAAAAAAACCCAGAGAAGTTCTAACAGTCACAGTACACCTACTAGTAAGGCTCATTGTTATGGTTTGTCTCAGCAAAGTCTTGTTCTTCTTTAATGCATCTGGCAATATAATTTCTTCTGCAAAGATCAGTGAAATTCAGTGTAGTGAGGAGTAGCATTTCAGAATGAAATACCTGCTGATGATGTGAGAAGGTGGTGGAAAATCTCACTCCTGACTAGAGCCAAGTTGAGTGTTTCTGTGTAGGTGTTATCCCATGAATGAGTACCCAGTGAGGCAACAGAGCTCTGTTACCTGGCTGGCTTTTCTTCTTATCCAGTCATTTCATAGCATTAGATATTGCTGGTTATGAGACAGTTTAAAGAACTGTCTTGGAGAAAGCAAGCAGTAACAGAGTAAAGTGTAAAGCAGTTTTGATCTTTCATTGTTTCCATCAATGGCCAGGGTAACTTTACAGTTTCAGAATTAGTTATTATAGTTAATATTAGATGCTATAGTTGTACAGTCAAAATTAGCTCCTTGCAAGCAATAATCCAAAGGGTTGAGGTGAAGTGACTAAGCAGTAGAGCATAAGGATGTCTCACATTTAAGTAGAGGTTGTCCAGACATGAAAATAGCATGAATGTGTGTGGTAACAGGGGGTATAAAACCTCACAGAGCTAAACTCTCCTGTGAGTGGAAGAGTCTGTGTAACAGTCTGGGGTATGAGCTTACAGCCTTCTTGAGGTCCAACTCCAAATGCTTCCACCTCCCAGTGTGCATTCTTTCCATGGCGTTTGCTGTGCTGTTTTGCAATAGCTTTTGTTGCTTAACATGTGAGATGCAAGACATACTATTCCTCCTTATAAACTGAAGATTACAGATAAAGTTAGAGGGTCGTAATAAGGTATTAAAATGAGAAGAGTGTCAGCTATAGGGAAGAAGGGGCCTTGTGCTGAAATATTAAGGGAGGAAATTAGCACATCATATCTCCAAATCTGAACTTGAAAGCTGCAGATCAGAGAAACTCTTTGACGTATTGAGATTATTGGAGTATACAAAGCTTCCATTCCTTTTTTGCTTTTGTACTGAACTCCTCCAAAAGCTGCCAAGTGCTCTCTGTGCACTATCTGACAAATAGCCTCAGTGATGCAAAGTTCTGGACTCTGCTTCCAAGGCTCCCAAGGGCTGCCAAGCAGCACAGGCAGTACCAGGAGCAGTGCGAGTGAGGATGCCAGGACAGCTGGACTGGGAGGTTTCTTGGGGTACTGTGACCCTGCTGGCAGCCTTGTCTGCATTGGTTTATTAGACCTGATGGTTCTGCAGCTCCTTTGAACATCATTCCAGCGGAGATCTGTGGGACTAGAGGACTCAGAGGAGTGAGCTGTCTCTGGCTTGGTGTGCTGAGCAAACCTGGTTGTCTTGTGCTGGCTTGGGATGGTGGTAATGGTGGGAAAATGTGTTGCTTTTGTGTCTCCAGGAGATGTGGTAAAGAGCTCAGAACTTTTAAGGTCTTCTTTTCAGGAATCTTGCTGCTTAATCTGGGGTGAGGTATGTGCTCTCTCTCGGAAATGCATCTTGACCCAACCCTGGGCAAAGGTCAAAACTGATTCTAGAGAATGTCCTAGAAAGAGATGAAAGTGCAAACATTACATAACATAACCTAAAAGGTTGAGAGGGATCAGCTGAGACACTAAGATTGAAATGGCAAAAATACAAACCCAAAGTTAAGTCATTCTCTTTACTTCTGTGCCTGTTCTCATGTCACATTGACTGTAAGAGCAAACCAAGGGAGAGTGAAGGCTTATCGCTGGCTTAGCACTAGTGATGGATCTAGTGATTGACCTGTGTGCTGTAGCTTTATAGAGAGCTCTGATAATCTTATGGAGCTTTTAGGGACATTAGATAATCCATTCTCTTCAAACTTGCAACCTAGAAATTCCTGGAGACATCCCACAACCTTTTAGGAAAACTGGAGTGTAGTTGTGATGATTTAGTTTTGTACTTCCTTATCTTTTTTTTAAAGACCCCTAATCTTGAAAAGTCTCTGCTTCAAAGTTTAACTTGAAAAAGCAATTCAGATTCATGTTCTTAAAAAGATGCATTGTATTTCGCTGTGAAATTTAATATAATACAAAATTAAAATAATTTGATGTTACTCTAGGTGACCTGCTGTGACCCCCACTAGGCACTGGTAAGGATGACTGATCACAGAAGGAGGAAGCACTGAGCCCTGTAAGAATGAGGTGTGGTGGCTCTGTGTGGAGAGAGAACTCAGGGCAAAGGATGACATGGTTTCCAGCTGTCAGTAGCACCAGAAAACTTTCAAATCAGCTCCACTGCACAAGGCTCTTGCTGGCAGTGGCTGAACTGTTTCCCCAAAAGCTCTGATGGCAGTTTTGTATTTCTTTGTAGTTCTTTGGGACTTCAAGGCCTGCAAATACGTCACAGATGATGTATTACTGCAGTGTTTAACAAGCAGAGGGGTGGTTGGGTTGCTTTGCAATGTTTTTCCACAGCCCATTGACTACTTAAAGGTTAATTCTTCTGCCTTTGATGGAGTGTGCTGAGCAATCTCTGTGTCTAGGTGGGTGGGAGGTCAGGTTTTTTTGTCAAGCTGAATTTTGTGAGGCAACAATATCTTACAAGAAGTAATTTTGGGGAGAGAAGCCATGCTGGGCAATGCGCACTTACTGGCCAGGCTCTGATATGGATCAGATGTTCATCCTCTCCAAGATCCTTATCCTCTCTGTGCTGCAGCAAGAATGAGCCACTGTAGTGGAGGGTGGGGTGCCTGTGAAGGGAACAGCCACCATTTCATCTACAAAACAGGAGCCAGCAATTCTAACAAGTGAAGATGTGCAAACCTCCTGGATCTTTGTGCTCTCTAGTGCCAAAATCCAGAAGGATCTTCAGGACTTATGTAGAACCTAGCCTTGCACTTGGATTGCAAGAGGTAGAGAGGAGGCAAACAGCTGTGCTGTTCTTTGGGGAGTGTGATGGGGCAAGCTCTGAGTTCACTTGTGAGCATTTGGATTGCTCTGTGAGGTCCCTCTGTACTTCTGTCTTGGAAAGGTGCTAATCTTTCCTGTGTTTATTTCAGCTTAGTTCCCAAAACTGCCTGTCTCCTCCACAGTAAAAACTCTGACAGGATTATTTGCCATGAAGAACACTGAGATTTTCAGCAAGTAATTGAAATGTAAAGCTCTAATTACAAGAGCAAATAAACTAGAGATGCTTCCTAAGCTCATATTTTAATTAGAAGAAGTGATTTCAGTGCATCCTTCCCAAAATCCTGGCACCATGTCCTAGGTTTGATAGCTAGTGACCCAGTTTTCATGGAATGATCTCACAGTAGTGCAGTCCCTCACCCAGCTGCACTTGGGTGAGGGAGAACAGTGCATGTCTACAGCGATGGTGCATATACTGTGAATTTGATTGCTCTGCTTTTCGAGGTTTCCTTGGGTAAAAATACTGTTTTATGTTTGCTTGTCAGCTTTTCTCCTTTCTACTTGTCCTGGTTTAATTGTATCTGTTCCCTGTCATGCTGGCAGTTGTGCATGTTTGGGAGTATAGTGCCTTTGGAGGTGGTAGTGAACACAAGAGACATCTTAATAAGAGTCTCCAGAGACATGGCTTTAGTACTAAGCTGCCCCCATTTTCCAACAGTTGTCAGTGTAGCACTTATTATTCATCCATTTATCCTCTGAAACAACTACTTTTAATGCTCCTGCTCTCTGCTGAGTCCTCAGAAGCTCTGTTAGGTGTTGCTGTTTTTGCTGACGCTGGCTGCTTTTTAATTGCTCAGGTAGCAGAAGTAGGGCTTGAAAACTCAATCAACATTATCTTATCTCCCTGTCACCAGTGGATTTAACCAGATCAAGACATTGATATGGATCATGTGTAGAATCAAAACACAAGCAGCTGTAGAGGCCAGGGCAGATGACATTTACCTAGACTGCTCTCCCCAGTGCCGGCCATCCATGCCCTTACCCTCAGTCAATCTCTGCTCCCTGTTGGCAGATGGGCTCTCCACTGTCATGGTCAGGGCCAGCTCCTTCTGCCAAGTGAACAACCTGGCTTTGCCAGCATGTCAGCTCTCCTAGCATCCAGCAGCTGCAGTGTCAGGCCCTTTTCTCTGCTGGCCTTGGTGCCCCTTTGCAGCATCCAGGGCTGTGACTGTCTCTGTGCAAGCTGAGGCAGCCCAGGCAGAGAAGCTGGTATCTTTTAGCTTCTCCCAGAGCTGTGGGAAGAAGTGACTTGGAATAGCACACCCCACTCAGCACAGGGACATGTAGAGGAGAAAAGCAGGGCTGCAGGTGAAGTACAACCCAGGGATCCAGGGTTCAGCTGTCCATCAGGTTTTTGTACAGCTCCTCTGCTGGAGCCTCATGTCTGCCTGCCCTGGTCTGTTTTCAATCTCATCTCTCTCCTGTGTCATGGATTATGTCAGTGTGGTTTGGGCAGGGGCTTGTGAACAGGCTCTGTTGCTGTTGCTTCCTCAGGGGACATGGGGAGAGCCTGGTGTGTCTGCTGGCTAAAAGCATGGCAAGGAGCAGGCTGGGCAAAGCAAATTCACACAAGCTGCTTGGCTAGGGTCTGGTATTACCCTGGCCTGCTTCTGTGCTTAATGAGCCACCTTATCTGTCATGTTCCCCATGGCAGATGAGGTCTCTTCAGGATTAATTAAGGATCATAACTGTGACCTAGTTACCAGACTTGCACTATTGTCACTGGAGCTATCTGAGCCATCAGGCTGTTTGAGAGAGCTTCTTACCCTTGCCTGCTCTGGTTACTCGCTCTGTGTATCCTTCTGGGACTGACTCTGAGCCCCAGGCAGGATCACATTTCATTAATTTCTCTAATAGATCCCTGCTTTACCCGTGGGTAGGTAAGTCACTGCTTCCTGCCTGCAGTGCCTCAGTCGGTGTGGGGATTGGATATGCTGACACAGACTTTTCACAGGGCTGTCTCTTGTTTGGGAGCAGGGAAGAGATTGGTTACAAGATGGGGCAGGGCAGTGCTGGAGACAACATCCTGAGACAGTCCAGTTCCATGCTGCCATACCTTAAACCGTATGGATGCTGAAAAGTTATCGCAGGGCATCTCTTGGCCACTCAAATCTTTCTCATTTCTAATTTGTGCTTTATTGTGGCAAGCCCTTAGGGATGCTCCCCATAAAGAAGCAGCAATAATGACTAGAGCTTGAGAAGTAAAGTAAGTTCCAGCTCTTCTAACCCCTGCTTTTCACCTGTCAGATTTTCAGGTAGAGCACTGTTCCAGTTGACAGTGTCTCAGTCCTGTGTCCCTGCTCTGCAGACCTGCTACAATCCAATCCTTCCTTTTGCTGGGAAGAGGTTTGCACCACAGGGATCTTCTTGCTTTCTCCTTCCCTCCCATTATTGCTGGTTTGGTAGGAGCTTGCCTTGCCCATGAGATTGAGTCCCATGCAGCCAGGCCATTGCATGAGCTCCCAGCCTTGTGCACAGGGACTGCACATGGCCTGAGTGCTGTTCACGTGAGGGAGATTTTGTGTTCCTGAAACTCCCCTCAGTCCCCCATGGAGCTTTAACAAGCCTCATGTTCTGCTCAGGGTCCATCCATATCCCCAGTGGGATCCCAGCAGCTCCTGCTGGTTTGGACAGAGAAGCGTGAAGGAGGCTGCAGAGTGGGACCCCAGGGAAGCGGAGCTTTGTCCTCAGAAGCCCGCGTGGAGGGGGAGCTGCCTGGCTTTTCTCCTCCGCCTTGAAAAACATCTCTTGTATTCCAGTGACCTGCTTATTATGTAGGTCAGCATCAACTGCAAAAGAAAAACAATTTCAAAAGTAGGAGAAATCCAGCATGAATCTTCCACAGAGCGGTTCTTTCCAGAAAAGCAAAGAAAGTTTTCCTAGGGGAGGTGGCAGGGAGCATGGCCTGTCCTTCTACCCATCCTGGGCAGAGCAGTTGGAGAGGGGAAGCTCTGAGGCTGTAGGGATGTGTGATACCCTGAAAACAAGCACAGTGTGCCTTGTGATGGGAACAGTGCATTAAGTTAGGCAATAGGAAATTGAGTGGTCGGGGTGTTTGTCCTTTATTGACCTTTGGGCTTGGTTTTGGTAAAGAGGAGGTTGTTTCTGCTGGTCTCTACCTTGGTCTTGTGTCTGCACAGCAGAGACTGGTGCCATTTTGCTGGAGGAGCAATCTCTCCTGGGACACAGCTGTTCTGCCGGGGTGAAAAGGGGACACACAACAAGCAAATGCCTTTGGATGCCAAAAGTAAAACTGGGACCTCAACCAAAATTCATCTCAGAGTTGTGCTGGTGCCATTACCCTGAGGCTGCTCCACTATGCTTGTAGCAGAGCTGACACCTTGTGATACCCACTGAGAAAAGAGAAAGCCCTTAGCATAAATTCCTGACTGTAACCTAAGCAAGGGACAAGTTGCCCTGTGCACAAGAGGTTTAGTGAAGTCCAACTTCACTTGTACTTGTCTCTGATGCAGTAAATCTTAGTATCCCTCCCTATGCTCCCTCCTCTCCCAAATCACCTTCTATGCATCAGTTCAATGGGAGATACTCTGTGCCCTGGCTAATGCTCACTTGGGAAAATATGTGTGTGTGTTTGCTGGCCAGCCAGCATGCAGGGGAGAGCTGCAGCCTTTTCTAGGCAGGAGCAGGAATGTAGCTCCCTGCTCACTATGGAATTTCTCTTTCCCTTCAAATATGTCAGAACTCTGTGTTTTTGAGACAGCCGGGTTTGATGGGAGAAGCTAAAATCATTCAAAGGCTTCACTCATAATCGAGGTGAGGCAACACAATCTCGTAATTGTAAAATGATATTTCAGTATCCTGCATTTTTCATGAAGAAAAGGTGTGTGGGGAGGTGGGCTGTGCAGTGAGCAGACAACTCTGCCTGCATCTGCCTTGCTCTTTGCTCGGTCCCCTCCTCCATTCATCCAGCCTAAAGCTGCGTGTTTGAAGCCTCTCCAGCTGCACGAGGCTCCTGGCACCAGCTCTTGTGCTTGAAGGTGCACCGACTTTCTCCCAGATCACAGGTTCTTGCAGAGCTGCTCACTCTGTTTCAGATACAGCCTCCTGCAGCCTTTGTTCCTTGCTTTATACCAGCATCTCCTGTGCTGGCTTGATAAAGCACATCTGTCTGTGACTGGACTGTCCTTCCTCTTCAGTGTCTTGATCTTGGTGGTTTCTGTTTAATATTGGAAGAGCTCTCTGCAGATCCCAGCTGTCCCACTGTCTCACCCCAGGGCAGGCAGTCTTTGCCCCATCACACCACATTAGTCTGGAGAAGTCAATGCAGGAAGCAACACAGCAATGAAATTGTGAGCAGAATGATGTTTTTTCACCTGCAGAAACAGGACATCTCCCATGCTTTGTGAACTCACATGGAGTAGAGCATTAAGGAAGCAGGCAGCAGGCATGTGTCTTAGCTGGAGGCACTGCCATGTGAACTGCCAGTGTGCTGCACAGAGTTAGTCAAGATGTAGGATTAGGGTACATTCCTAGCACAAGATTTTCTGAGTTAGCAGGGGATGGGTGCCCTGAGGCTGGGATTGTCACTGGCTTGGTGAGTCCTTGCACAATGAGGTTGCTGTGTGTTGGAGACAGCAGAGTGCTGGTGCTGTCATGTACTTGTGGTCAGAGTGTTGAGGATGGCTTGCTATCTGTGCTTGGAGGAAGGACTTGATTAGAAACTGTCTCATAAATGTGTGGTTATTTATTGAATGAGTTGCTCCTTTAGTATGCATGAACCATCTCCACATACGTGACAAGTGCATCTGTCCCAGGCAGGCAGCTGCTCTAAAGCAAAGCAGAGGAGCTTTCCTCATCACAAGCTTTTCCTCATCAAGCTTTTTCTAAATTGCTCCCTGCATGGAGCAATTCTACAACAATATTAAACACAGCAGCAGGAGTGAGTCAAGCAGATCTTGTCAAAGCTGCCCTATTTTTTCTCTTTTTGGTTTTATTATAAATTGAATCCACTGTGCCACAGGGAACAGTGCTGTTCTCAGCATGATTGGTGGCAGCAAATAGCCACCCAGGAAAAATATGTATTGTGTGGTAACTGGGAAGAACCTCCTGTTCCCAACATCTCCAGCCTATCTGGGGCTTGTTGCCATGAAATTGTGGAGTTTGACTAAAAAATGATTGGGCTGTGAGAAAATCCTTTGAGCCACTGGTTAACTGAGCTTACTTGTGTGTGTGTCTCATTCTCTTCAGAAGTTGGTGAGACCATAAATTTAGCAAGATGGTGTGTCCAGCTCAGGTTCTTAAAACGAAAACAAGGCAACCTGGTGTTGGAATCAACAGGGATGCTTTCCTGAGGGAAACTGTCCAGACATAAACTGAGGCGCTGGAGGTCAGGTCAGGACCTATACAAGCAGTCTGGGGTTCTTACACCTCTTTGGGAAGTGTTTGGTGTTGATCTGGATAAGATATGAGATGAGGTTAAGTGGCCCTTGGACTTGACCCCTTGACATGGAGGCCGTGACAGCACTCTGTCTGGCCTGGGGCTCTGCACAGCTTTCTGTTGTGAGAGCACATCTCCCATTGCTCAACTTTGCTTTGCTAATATCAAGATAAGTCTCAGTGTTGTTCAATGTAGGTTTTTGTCCAAACCATGAACAGTAGTTTAACAGTTACTGGAGCCTCAGATGTTGTAAAACTTGTGGGTGAGCTGTACTGGAACATGGAGGGTCTTAGAAGCAAACACCAGCCTGAGTCTTAGATAATGATCTAGGCTGCTAGCAAGTAGTTGTCCCACTAGTTACTTGTCTTGGAAGCTTCAGTTGTCCTGTGGATGAAACAGCTACTAATTTGAATTAATGTCAAAGTAAAAAGTACTTGAAGAAATGAACTACCTTGGCTGTTTGTGTTGTAGTGAACCCTCTGCAGCCTGGGGTTTTTCTTTCCTGCACACCTCCAACCTGCCAATTCTCAGATCTTGCTTCCACCTCTGGGGTGGTGCAGTGGCCCCAGCAGAGACCTGGCTTGCCCAGGGCAGGAATGAGTGAGGAGCTGGGCCCTCCTGGGCAAGACAGGGAGGACTTGGAGATGACTGTGTACCTCTGGATGCTGGTTGAGGGAGGTAAGGAGGCAATCTGAGGCTGTTGGAATCTCAGTGAGATGGTCTTAGCATGCTTCTGCTCTTTCTGTAGCCTCTGTCCCTGCACAGCCTTGCCCAGACACTGCTAGGTAAACCAGGCAGGACACCCTCCCTAGGAGGTGACTTAATTACAACCAGACAAAGCCTTAAGAATCACAGCCTCCAAGTAAGCCTCTGACATCTCTGGAGCAAGACCATGAAGGGAACTGGTTTCACAGCTCTCTTGTGCTGGTTGAGATTGTGCTGGGAGACAAGAAAATATGCCAGTGTCCCAGCCTGAATCAGCCATCCATTCATATCCAGCTTCTCCAGCAGTACCAGGCAGTCCTGCACAGTGATAGCTGCAAGGATAAAGGACTGACTCTCCTCTTGTGACAGGAGGGTTTATACCAGGCAGTTGTGTCTGGCTGCTGTTGGTGATAGGAGAAGGAGACATGGACTGAGGAGCTTCACTATGCTCTGGGTTCAGGCCTGAAGATCCACTCACTAGATCATGATGTTCAACTGGTTTGGTTTGGAGGTTCAGGCTACATCTCTAAGAATTGAGGAAATGAGCCTACAAACAGGAATTTTCTTATTTGGTGCCTTTTCTGATTTGGTTTTGCAGTTCTTTTGTGTTTTAAAGGATTTTTGCTAGGTTAGGATATGACTTGCTCTTGGTTTCCTTTTCCATTTGTTCCAAGCTGAACTCGGTGAGGGCACATTGTTGTACTGTGGTTGTGCTGAGTGCCTGCCAGAGGCTTTGATGATGGTGGCCATGCTTCAGTTCAGTGAAAAGCTCAAAGAACAGTAAAGCTTTGTTCCTAAGAGATCTCTGAAACCACAAAGCCAGTTGACAGAGACCTCACCATCCACTGACCAAGAAACAGGCTGTAGCAGACTTGAACTGTGACAGCCCATGAGGAAAAAAAAACAAGCCAAAACAAAGAAACAAATTATCCAAATAATAAATCCATGAGGGACCTGGTTTCCTTAGGTCTGCTGTTGATGGAGCTCTTTGCATGGCAGAGGAAACAAAATTGTTCACCAAGTAGAAACTAAATGAGTGGAAAAAATTTTCTGGATTGCTTGCAGCTATTTGCCAGTAGTGTAAGGCAGGAAAAGGTTAAACATTAATTTCTATCTATCCCTTCTGTACTTTTTTTCACTTGCCCAGTGGTAATTCAGTGTAGCAATCTGGAGGGTGGATGGCACATACAGTGCTGAGGAAGGAGGTGCTTTTGGGTGAGGATACAGTGTGAATGTCCACCTTTGGTGGTCATCTTGCCAGGCCAAATGTCTCTGAACTGTTGGACTGAGGGTCTGGCCTTGACAGCCAGCGTTGCTGCTGCTGTGGAGTTACCTTGCTGCAGCCAGGCCCATTCTGTTCTGTGTGCCTGGACAAATGGGAAGGTGATGACCTAGCCTGTGCTATAACCCCTGCCCTGAGTTTCTCCAAACCTGTCACTTGTGAGTCACTATTTTTTTATTTACAAAGTGCAAGCAAATGATATCAATACAGAGTCAGGCTGTTGCAGACAATGCTGTTTGGACATCAGGCTGTGTTTGCAGAGCAGAGGCAGAGCAGTTGCACAATCTGTCTAAGTAATCATCCAGTCCTAAGAAAACCACTCAGATATCTCAGACTGTTACCTGATCAATTGGTTGAGCCCAATGACCTGACTCTCTGCTTGCTTTTATGATCTAGAGGGTTTGATTTTTCTGCTGCAAAGGTGTTTTACCATATGTGGGCTTTGGTCATCTTTCCACTTCCCCTACTGCGTAAAAGCATTAAGTCAAAAGCTGTAAGAGCACCACATCCATACAGGTGCATTTTACTTGGGAAGGCAGGGGTTGCATAAAATACATGTTCAACTTAATTTAATGTGGTGAATCATTTTATTTTTTAATGCTTAAGCTTCCTCTCCACAGTCTAAGCCTAGAACCCTATTGTGAATTCTGGTTTCACCAGCACAGCAGAGACCACAGCTCAGTTCAGGGGTGGAGTTTTGTACCACACTGAGCAAGGTGTAACAGCTTATGGTGCGGTTGGTGCCAAAAACCTTTACCTTGTAATTATGACATCTGGAGGTGATATGAGTGTACCTCTTTAGACTAGGAAGGAAATGTTTCTGTAATTGTGCAAGAAGTGCGTATTCAGCAGTAACAGTAAAATGATGCTTTTGCTGTTGAAATTGTAAGATCAAGGCAGCCCACTCCAGATACATGGCAGAAAATCTGCTCTAGCATAGTCCTTAGCTAAGATGACAGGCCACAGGTAGGTGCTAGTTGTTTGGCCTGTCTTAGAAGAGCTGGGAATCTCTGTTTATAATTAGAGTAAATAAGCCCTGATGGAAAATTGTCATCCTCCTTTTCTTTGGGTCATTTTTACCCATGACACCCATGACTGCGACGTCAGTGTGATTAATTCCATGCAAGGGATTTATCTAAAATGTCTTTTCGTGTGAGATTAGATCATGTGCTTGCACAGTGTTGTAATACTTTATAAACAAGAAGCAGAGCAGCCCTGTTTCTGCCCTCCTTGGGGATGGTGGTCTGTCTTTTCAGGCTTATAGGAGACAAAAGGAGGAACTGAACACTCTGAGAAACAAGCCTGTGAAATCCCACCCTGCCAAATGAGGCTTTGTTTTGCACAAACTAAGTCTTGAATACTTCATTCTTGGATGACTGTATGGGTCAAGTGAGTCAGGGAGTCAGAGCAAATGTCCATTCAGCTAGCAGCAGACTCTAAATGAAGATGCTGGTGTGCACTGTGCTCCTGGCAACCCCCTGAGCCAGAGCATATAGACCAGGAATTAAAAGAAAAAAAAAAAAAAAGTGTTAATCATTAAAGGAATAAAAGTTCTGGTGAACTCTGCCTTGATGAACTTTTATGAACTTGCTTAGTTTAGATCTGAAACTTGGCAATGAGTTATTGTCATTTGGAAACTAACTTCCTTAGAAGAAAATAGTACATTTGTGTTCAATGTCAGCTGCACTTTCCTGCCCCCTAAACTCTAGGACAGCACATCACACTGTCATGAAACTTGCTGGTCTTTAAACTCACAGTTTGAAAGCCATACAGTTTTGCTTTGGCTGAGTATCGTGTAATGGCAACAGCCTGCATTTCTGACATCTTTTGTCATGGTGTAATTATTTATGGCAACCATGTTGTGCTTGAGAGATTTTTCCCTGAAGGTCAGGACAGTTGCAGATGAAACAGCCGATCCCTTCCTCTGCTGGTCCTTTACTGTACCTCTGCAATTTCTAATAAATGTTTGCTGGTTATAATTATTACCCTTGGGGTAATTTGACAGAACTAAATGCCACCAACCCTAATGTGCTTGTCCAATAAGTTGATTAGCAAGTGAAGTACTTCCCCTTTGCCTTATAGTTAGGGCCTTCTTGGTGCACATAGGTTTGGACCAATCTGCTTAAATAGGAAAACAAAAATGGATGTTCTTAGCATGAAGTTCTTCTACCCACTGAAATTGGACACCATCTCTCTTCAGGTTAACAGAAAATACTGAGAGATACATTACAAAAATGACAAGAGTTAGAAACAACTGCCTGGAACCTCAGCTCTAATTATAACAGTGTTCAGCCAGTGCCTGCACTTGGCAGAGGTACTGGCTGCTGTGATCAAATCAGCCAGCTTGAACTAGAGCTTGGCTATTCTCCAGGTTTAGTGCAGCACTTTCCTGGCAGGCAGTGCCTTTCTTGTGCTGGTTCTCTGGGGAAGTCCCTCACACAGTGCAAGTTTCAGTGGATCACTTCCTCATTCTGCTCCTCAGTTTCTACTTGGCATAGGCTAGAAGTCACCAGGAGATTGCCAGCTGAGCAGGAGCTGTACAGCCCTTGAACTGGAGCCAGCATGAACATAGCTATGGCACGGGCTGTGGGGTCTGCTCCCGCCAGCTGAGGGTCTGGTCCTTCTGTGCAGCAGTGATCATTCAAGGGACCAAGCAAACCCTGAGGAGCAGCTGAGTAATATTCCTTCCCCACGTTCCTCTCCTGGCTGCTTGGAGCATCCTGAAACCCACCAGGTATTTTCTGTTCAGCTGTGGTAGCAGGCTGTGATAGATAAACATCTACATATTCAGCAGGCTGAGCAGGAGGGTTTGTTCATATCTCTGTTTAGGCTGGTCTGGACTTTGTCATGTTTTGCTGCTGTTCCCAGATGCTTCCTTCTGCACTTAAAGCACGGTATGGCATCACTTTTGGTTTTGTCTTTGGAAGAGTAAACAAAACAGAAGCCAGCTACTTAAAACATTTTCCTCTACTGTAACTGGAGAAAATCTCTCCTTCAGATACAGGCATCCACTGTTAGCATTGCTCATCCTCCTGGCAGGGTTTATGGGCTTTGTCTGCCCCACTTGGTTCAAGCCTAACCTTTCTGATCTTTCTATTTTTGAAATGCCTGAAATTCTGTTGCTTCCTCTTACAGATCCTGGTTCCAGCTGCTTCCCACATCTCCAGGAGATGATGAAAAAAGAACTCATCAGTGGATCAAGGTATGGTGTTAGACAAGAATATGCTTGATTTTGCCAGGGCTTGGTTTGTCTATCAGTGACATTGCAGGCCTGGCATTGAGCTGAAAAGTTGAGGCAGAGGAATGTACCTGCTCTCCAAGAGGGAGTAGACTTGACCCAGAAATGCAGAGCTGGGTGATTTGCAGTGGGAAATCAATTCTTTTGAGAAGGCCTGAAGTGTTCCTATACCTACAGGCTTTTCCTATACCTCAGGATTACTCAAAGCAGCACCCCCCAAACTCACTGCAGCTGTAGCACCTCCCCTTTTTTTAACCTGTTTGTCTTCCTGTGAAAACCAGCACCTTTCTTCCCCTTTCTGCTTTCACAGGGAAAACCACAACTCACTTCCTGAAGGCTGAGTTGGGAGAGGTGGTGCTGTGATCACTGGTTGCTGGCTCTTCACCCCAGAGGGTTTGCCCTGCTGCCAACAACTGCATGTTGCTGTTCCTTCTGTGAATGCTTCATGAGCTTCGCTCTACAAATAAGCCTAAATTTCTGAGGATTTTCTGGAGATAAAGCTGAAGTCAAAAGCTGAATATGGGCACTTTTTAAGGGTCAGAACGTGTTAGGAAGTGGCTTGTTGAATCTGTGTTTTAAATGGAGGATTCACATCTATTTGCAAAAGACTGGAGCTAGACAGTGAAATATCCTCAGATCCTCCAATTTTCCAGCCCTTAATACAGTATTAAAACTCTGTTTCAGCTTTTTGAAGGATTCACACCTAGATGTAAACCATTCTATAGAGGAAATATAGTAATGTTTATATTTTTCCCTTGTGCTGCTGGTGACTCTCCCTTTGTTGACAAGCTCTTCAATCATCGGCATGACCATGACATGCCTGCTTTTAGCACTGCTTCCAAACTTAGCCTGTGTTTAGAACAGATTGTTAGAGAACAGCAACCTGGCAGTGCTAACAAGGTGAGCTCAGGGGTTGTTCTGGGCTCTTAGCCATCTGCTGGGTCTCTTTCACCTTAGAAATAGCCTCCCCTCTTAGAGATATCACAGAATGCTGTGGCCAAACTGCCTCACACTGGGCTGCAAGAGAAAGACAAGCAGCAGCTCAGGGTACCAAGGCAGGTTGTTTGTATTGATCCTGCTGGCATGAAAAGTGTTTACTCCACACAAAGGCTTGCTGCAATGTGTTTCAACAAGGAAAACCTTTTCCCCTTGCTTGGCAGAACTTTCCATAGCCAATTGAAAGGCCAGTTTGTTACCAGGGTCCTTGCAACATGTTTCTCCAGTGAATCACAAAAGATGCAGACTGTCGGGGTATTTTTGCAGGTGTCAGGGGTGCAGCTGGAAAGGTTTCCAAAGGGGGCACTGAGATGTCCCAGGCTGCAGCTGTCTCTGCTGTTCTTTGGGGAACCACTCCTGGTTGCAGCTGAACATGGCCCAGGCCTCTCCTTGTCCTCAGCCCTTCAGGACAGCTCTGTGGACTTGCTCAGGTAAAAACCCAGGACTGGTTATTGCTTAACCGAACCATATTGTAACATCTGAGCCAGCCCAAGCTTGAGGTATCAAACTCCCCTGTCTTCTTCAATATCCAAATTTGGCTTTTGGCCAACGCTAAAGTCTTAGTTCTTATGTATTTTTGTTGTTCAGGGTTGAACTGGTTAGAACTAACTGTTCTCCTCTGCACTTTCTAGCTTCTATGATTCTGTTATAGCCCAAACTTTAAGATGAACCATCCCAAGGTGCCAGAAGGCTACAAGCCAAGAGTGGACCACAAAAGAAGAGCCCCAGCTGCATTGTGCCTGAATGAGGAGCTGGAGGAAAGCTGCCCCTCAGGAAGCTGCCAAGATCTTTGGCCTGTCATGGGAACTGCTGCTGATATGGAGAAGGAGGTATTCACACCAGCTCCTGCACAGGACACAGAGGTGTCTACTCACAGCTAATCCCTAACACATGTCCCTGCATATGGAGACCCTGTACACCTTGACAACCCTGCTGCAGAATGTCTGGGATGCCTCATCTCTGTCACCACCACCCAGCATCCAGGCCCTGGCCTCACCTTTGGCATCAGGGCTGGGCTTTCCCATGTTCCCCCTGTGCAGTCTAGTGCAATCTCTTGGGCTGGTCCCCTGGGCTGGCCTCTCTCCCTGATATCCACAAGGACATTTCTGCAGGTGTCAGAAGGGCCCAGCCAGAAAGCTCTCCACACAGGGCCCTGGGATGTTCAAGGCTGCAGCCACCTCAGCTCCTTCCTGGGGACACACTCCTGGTGCAGTCAGACACAGCCCAGGCCTCTCCTTGCCCACAGCCCTTCAGTCCAAATATACAGATATTTGGGGTTTCTTCTGTGGTCTGCTCTGGTCACATACATATCCTTTTCCTCTCTGCAACATGCAGGAATGGTGTGTGGGAAGGAGAGAAGCCAGCTCTGAGTCTTCAGGAGGAGCAAGGCTCCTGAGAGTGTAGTGCTTTAGAAGAAGGACTGGGAAGTTCTGTGCTTGTCTGTGCTGACTAAACTCTCCTGTCAGCAGGAGTTTCTCTAGGAAGGTCGATGTCCCCCTGCCCACTCTGCTCTCATAATGACTGAGTGTTCATCCTTTTAGTTTTTCCCATGTGACACTTTCCACAGACACTTGATACTCTTCAGCAGGGTCTGCAGGGTGGGGGCACAGATTTGAGAAATTCTGAGACAAAGAAATTTTCCGTAAGATTAGAGGCTTAAAAGTCGAGGCCAAATGTGATCCAGCCCAGTGCTCAATGTTGTTTAGAAAGCAGCCCCATGGGGAGAGGTGAGTACTGGAACATTCTTCCATGGCACTGGTAATACTGATTTGCTTTGTTGGTGGGTGCCCCATGCATGTTACCTGCCCTGGCCTGGCCAGCACCAGGGGCTGTGTGGCAATGAATCCTGCTGGGCGTGGGTGCTGGACATCTGTCCTATGAGTCAGGAACTGCAGGTTCCAAAGGTCTCAGCTTCACTCCTGTGAACTCAGCTAGTGTTTTTCTAGCACCAGTTTTTGTGCATTTTGGGCTCTGGGTTGAACTCTGCTGACCCCTGCAGACACCAGCAGATAAAGTTCAGGAACTGAAAGCAGCCACCTGCCCTTGGTCAGCAAGATCAGCACAGCTGAGCCACGTGTGCTGGAGACATTTTAAAGCCAGGTTTGATCTACATTCCTGTGACAGACTTTAAGATCTCACAGTGGCTTAAGACACTAGAACCCATGTAAGTGGACAATCTTGTAGATGCCGAGAAAGCTGCTGATGGTATTCTGGCTGGATCCAGCTTGCCAGGTTTTCTCACTCCTGAATCCTTCTCCTTTAGGCTACTTCTGGAAACTGCAGGC
Source organism: Sialia sialis (assembly GCA_009812075.1). Taxonomy (NCBI): domain Eukaryota; kingdom Metazoa; phylum Chordata; class Aves; order Passeriformes; family Turdidae; genus Sialia; species Sialia sialis. Next base: position 5,988,589 of record VRYO01000638.1, on the reverse strand, counting down.
ATGTACGAGCTCCCTTTACTCCCCCTCTCTTGGATGGCTTAAGAAGTGTGTAGCTCCAGAGAGGGAGTTGCAGTGTATTCCTCTGATGCTTTGGCATGCAACCCCTTATCACCCTTCCCCTCAGCCCTTCAGCCTCTATGGATGAGCAGTGAAAGTAGTACAAATCCACTGCAATGACTAGGCAGCAAATAAAACAGGATATGGCAATTAACAGACTGCTTTCTGACTCTCTGTCTAGCAGATGCTTCAAATCTGAAGCAGAAATATTTTCTCAGGGAGTCCTGAGCAACTGCAAAGCCCAGGCTTGGCAGCCCCTTTGCTTTACAGCAGCAAAGACCCTGTGCATGCTGAGTGCTGAGGAGAGGACTCCCCCAGCCTTGACAGCTGTTTCCTGCTGTTGCTATAAATCAGCTCCTGTCACTTTCCTCTCTCTTTTCAAGGCTCTGATAACAAGCACCTGGGGCAGCCAGGTGACCTTTGGCTGAGCTTCCTCTTTAAACTCTTGTGGCTTTTACTTCATTGCCTGGTTGTTATGCAGCAGTAAAGATCAGTTCTGATAACAGTAGTGGCTGCTGCCCTTCCCTTATGCAGCATCAAAGCTCTCTGAATTTGCTTGAACAGATTTGCATTTAGGTCAGGACTTACTTGAGAAAAGGGTGGGGGTTTTTTCCTCCTGTCTTTTTTTTTTTTTTTTTTACTCTGTAAGGAAGGGTAATAAGCACAAAGGCATATGGGAAAAAGAAATGGGGGCTCTAAAAAAACTGGTTTGGCACAAAGGGGAGGACAAAGACATTAGTTAGAGAGAAAAAATAACAAGCAAGCTACATCTTCAGCCGATGTAAAGCAGCCTCTCCCCGTGGAAGCAATGGGATCATGTCACTGTCATCAGCTGAGCTGTTTGGTGGGTCTGCTCCTTTCTGAGGTGTCTAATCTGTCTGCAGCTGCCCCTTCCACAGCAGCAGCAAAAGAGCTTGGACAACACCTCTCTGTGCTATGAATCTTCATCTACATTGTTTGGCTCCTTGTGTGCTCGGGCTGCCTAAGTTCCTGCTGTGCTCTCTGGATGCAAAGTGCCAATAACAGGGTGGCTGTCACATGCCAGGTGGCCATTTCGACCTATGCCATAGCATGGCAGGGTTGCTTGCCCAGTGCTACTGCCTCCATCTCCAGGATGTATTGGGATGGGACACAAAACAACCGTGAAGGACCCATTCTGGGATCATGGGGATAGGATGACCTCGCTGTGAGAGTGCTGCTAGCAACTGGGAGACCTGGGTGTAGGTGCTGGTTCCGGTTCCATTATAGCATGTGTGCATTGCATTCACCAACTCCACATCTCCTGGAGCTCCCTTTGTAGATGGCAAAAGACTTTTTCCCGCCACTGGTCTTGTTGAAAACAGCTTTTTCAGAAAAAGTCTCATGGTGGCTTTCTGAAGCTCTGCATGCTGGCCCTTGGAATAGTCTTAGAACTGCAAAGGTATGAGTAGAGGTATGCTCAGATGTTTAAGTTTCAACAGGTCATGTGAGAACTGGGATTTGTGGTATAGAATTAGTAAACATTAAGTTTAGTCATAAACTTAGACCCATACATTCTAGAGAAATTCAAGGCTTTACGAATTGGGCTTAAAATCAAAGGTTAACTGTAATTTCATGCAAGAACGACTCACCTGAATTCTGGGTGTGTCTGATGCTCTGCAATAGCTTTTGCTGCTTTGCAGCATGCAGGGATCACAGCTTTGGCAGGGCTGGCAGTGCAAGGCTCTCGATGTGTCAGAGGGGGCACATCGTGGGTTCTGATCTCTTTCTGATTCACAGTGATACAAATAAGGCCAGGGAAGGACTTGCTGAGAATTGCTAGATAATGCCTAGGCGGCAGACTGGGAAGTGGCATTTGAAAGAGGCAAGCTCAGCGCTTTTATCACCCAGGTTCCGGTATTCTTCAACAAAAAAAGCTACCTAGATTGGCCTGATTGATCTCTAATGAAACTGTGTTGCATTTCATCCCGCGTTCCTGCTGGCTTTTCCCTTACCCAAGCAGGCTGTTCGCGGCGCCAGCCTGCCCCCCGGTGCCCATCGGGAGGATGGCAGGAATCCCTCTGGGCGGGGTGACACCGCGGTGACAGCACACGGCCTGGGGGCCTCCTCCCTGGGCCTCGGGACGGGGTTGGCTCCCAGGGCCACCTCTTCAGAGGGATTGGAAAAAAACCCATCCTGCCCAAACCCGGATCACATAATGCCACAAGGATGTTTGAATGGCTGAACTGGGCTATTGGAGACTGTCAGCTCTGCCGCTGGACCTAATGTGTGCTTCTTCTACCCAAGGGCCCCTTTGAACCTCTTGACATGAATTTTCTTTAATTCTTTCTCTTGTGACGTTTGTTCTGAACTCCCACAGGTGAAAGTGTCTTGTCAGCGATCTGCTGTCACCTCTGGTTGTTGTGTCATGCAGTGGCACCCCAGGGCTGAGGTAAGCAAAGTAACCATCCATGGCCACCATAGATGCTGCTCATCTATTATCTAGAAGGCAGCTTGGGGTGTTTTTTTGGGTGGTGGAATCCTTCAATTAAAGCAAATGTTTCAATTTCCTGCTTTTACAAGTGGGAGTGCAATCACAACATGTTTCTGGTTTTTAATTTCTCTTAAATGGATTGTACAAGATTCCCTCAAGCCTTGAGTATATTTAGCATCATGTATATTTTCTTTTTTTATTTTGGTGCAGAGAAAGTAAAGCTAATATTCAAATGCCAAATAATTTAATGAGGAACAGGTCAGGTCATGCTAGAAACTGCTTTAGAGACTGCTTTAGACTTCCAGATCCAAAATCCATAGCTATGTGGGCAGAAAGACCATGTCTGAGGGAGGAATGTGTCTCTTCAGATGCAGCACCTCAAAGGGCAGGCAGGAATGCAGAGCTTTTCAGGCACACAAGACACCCCTGAACCAGCAGACTGTCTGCTGCAGGAAGGCAGTGCAGCAGGGAGAAGGATGGATACTTCCCCGAGAAGACCAATTCATGGGATTGTGTTCGTGGCTCTGCATTTATGAACAAAGCAGGAGTATTCAGGTAAAGTAAACCAGAACATCTCTTAGACGGATGGCTTGAGTGAGGGCTTGGGCTTTGTTCCCCCAGTCTGTTTCCTGGGTCGTTCATGGATGGAAAGGAAACTTATTGCTTTTGAGTCTCGTGCCAGAAATTAAGCAAGTGTATCCCCTGGTCCACCATTCCCAGCTGATTTTAAACCCACAAGGTAAAAACAGAAAAGTGCAATCCTATTCAAGAAGTTTGCAAGAACAATAGGTTGACATCAAGGAATCCCTGCTGCTTTGGGGCAGGAGATGGCAGGAAAAGGATTCTCCATGCTAGAGCTGCTGTTTCTGCATTGCAGGAGTCCAGGGAGCCACATTTCTGCAGGTGTCAGAGGGGTCCAGCCAGAAAGCTCCTCCCCAAACAGGGCCCTGGGATGTTCAAGGCTGCAGCCATCCCAGCTCCTTCTTGGGGACACACTCCTGGTGCAGCCAGACACAGCCCAGGCCTTCCCTTGCCCACAGTCCTTCAGGACAGCTCTGTGCACACTGCTGGGCTCTGGGATGGAGAAACAACAAATTCCCTTCACCTTCAGTTTCTCCTTGGGCTGCTCCTTCTGGCCAGGGCACCACTGCCAGCCATCACTGAGATGTCACGTGCAATGTCCCCCCACAGCACAGGCACCACAGTGATATGCCAGAACATTCCATTGGAACCTGCTGTCTGTTGGTGCCAGTTGGCCTTTGCTTGCCAGCTGTAGGACACAGCCAAGTTGTCCAGGGAGATGACGATGGAGCAAGAATTCTCATCCCTACGCTTTCCACAGAAGCTTTGGAAGATGCTGGAAAGTGGCAAGTTTCAGTCAGTTTGGTGGAGTGAGAGTGGAAAGTGCGTGGCCATCAACAAAGATCTCTTTGAAGTGGAAGTGCTGGGCAGGGAAGGACAGCAGGTCTTCCACACACAGAAAATAAGAAGTTTCATGCGACAGCTGAATGCATATGGATTCACCAAAATGCAGCGGAATTTCCAAAGATCTGCCTCCCTGCCCGAATTCCTGGCAGAGGAAACAGCAGCTTCTGCTCACAGCCAGGTACAGCAGCTGCTCTGCAGAGCAACCAGCACTTGTGAAAATCTGGGGGAGGAGAGGGACCTGCACAGCAAATAAGGCCTCCTCATAGAGGGCCTTTTGCAGGTTGAAAAGAAGCTGCTTTTTATAAAAATGGGAGAGAGGGACTTTTTGTGCAGGCAGACTGTGACAGGACAACGAACAGTGGTTGTATAGTGAAAGAGGCCAGGTTTAGATTAGATGTTGGGAAGAAATCCTTCCCTGTGAGTGTGGTGAGACCCTGGCACAGGTTGCTCAGAGAAGTTGTGGATGCCTCATCCTTTGAAATATTAAAGACCAGGCTGGATGGGGCTCTGAGCAACCTGGCATAGTGGGTGGCATCTCTGCCAAAGGCAGGGGCATTGGGACTTGATAATCTTTAAGATTCCTTCCAACCCAAGCCAGTATATGTGATTCTGTGATGGAGAGGATGAGGATGGGAGTGAGTGGTCTGGTTTTCATTTCCTTCTCAGGCTGTGCTCAGGCATGTTTGAGTGAGTCTTTCTGACTAGTATAAATCTGGATCTGATGAGTTTGAACCCATTAAAGACACAGACAGACACAGCATAACCCAATTTCTCTGAATGTCTTTTCTCAGTGTCTTGCTGCATCAAATCTGAAATTTTCCTGTAGTACCCGCCCAATGCCAAGCAGATGCATCAAAGGACCAACAAGATTACCTGTCTGCTCACATCTGCGCTGAAGCCACAGAAATAATGATATTTGGTTTTCAAAAGCAGTTGTTTTGCTTTTGAAAATCCTACACTGCTCTGCTCTCAGGAGGCAAAACCCCAGGGGTGATGCCTGAGCACAACCATCACAAGCTTAAGCATGATCTTTAGCTTCTATACGGCCCTCAGAGTACATGATCCTCTGCTGCAGCTTGGAGTAAATTTGGGGTTTCCAGACTTGGGATAGTGGCAACTGACTCTTCTCCTTTGCCTGTTTTAGATCCTTTACTACTTTAACCCTGGCTTCAACAGAGCACATCCCTGGCTGTTGGAAACGTGCAAGAGGAGAGGTGTCCTCAAAGGAAGGGGCCCAGACGCAGAAAAGATGGAGGAAAGGCCCCTTTAGAAGCCCAGATGGTCAACTCAAGCTTCATGGAGAGGCAGATCTGGGCTTCACACTGGTGCCTGTTAGAAAGCAGTCAGTGTCCTGTCCATAGTGTCTAATTAATAGTGCTGTTCCTAGGCAGAGATAAATAGAGTTGGATGAAATAGACTTGAGTTGGTATTAAACTACTGGAAGAACAAACCTTTCTCAGTTGTCCTGAGCTCTTTGCACAGCCCCAGGGTCAGTTCCTATTTTGAACAGCCACAGTCCAAGCAGATACAAACTGATCTCCGACCAGCTGAACCAAATCTTGGAAGCGACCAGCTCGGCTTCTTAGCCCTCGAGAGCATGGTCTTGTGGTGCTGCCCTGGCTGAGATCCGGGGACGGTCTCCACCAGGCTCTGGAGCCATTCAGCCCCAGAGGCAAAGCAGTGGCGTGGTTGGGCACTGAACGGGCTGCCCGGGAAGCAGCACCAAGCCTGACAGAACAACTGATAAAACAGCGCCAGGATGGGCTTTCCCAAAAGTCCTGAGCCCCTTGACGGGGCCGGCTGTACTCAGAGAAACCCGTTGCACGTCCCTGAGGAGCTGCCGCCCCACACCCGGCACGGCTCCCCTCAGCCCGGGCCCACCCTCGCCCGCCCCCCTGAGGGCGGGGCCGTAGCTACGGGGCGCGCGCGGCGCGGGAACCGAACGGCAGCCGCGGGGCATCATGGCCGCCCTGAGTGAGGTGAGGGGCGGCCGAGCCAGGCCAGGACAGCCAGCCAGTGCAAGGCCGCTGCTGCGGGGCCGGGGCCTCCCGGAGTCTTTGGGGAACTGCCGCTGAGCGGCGGTGGTGGCAGCCCTTGGGCCGTTGTGTGCGAGCCGGAGGGGTTGTGACTGCAGGGAAGAGTGAAAGGGGAAGGCAGGGCTGGTGGCGGCCCGGGGGTGTCTGGTGCTGTGGAGGGCTCTGAGGCCGGGTGGCGGTGGGAGGCAGTGCTGGGCTCCGTGGGGGTTCAGTGCTGCTGTGAGAGGGCATCGTGCTGGTGGGGCTGGGGTCAGAGGAGCTCCAGGAGTTTAATGCTGCTGGGGTTGGTCTGTGTTTGTGGAGAGAGGCACCCCCAGGCTGCTGGAGAGGTTCTGGGTCTGCGGAGGGCTGGTGCTGGGTGTTGAAGGAGGGCTGCCCTGTTCTGGGGCTGTCTGAGCGGGGGCCTCTGGTCAAGCTCTTGAGTGGGAAAAGGCTATGGTGGGGATTGCCAGGGAGGCAGGGGCAATGCTTGTGAGAGCAGGGATTGAAGGCTGATCAGCCTTCCTGAACTCAGAGCAATTTCCAAGTGGTAAAACCTCTTGTAAGAGTTCTCTCGGGTCTTTGACTTTTGTCTGACCTCAGGCTTTTGTTGGCCTTTGCAGCAAGCTGCTGTGTATGTGTTTGTCTGTTTTACTGCAGTTCTCGTTCCTCCTGCCTGTTTCAACAGGTGTTTTAAATCTTGCGAGTTTGCCTCTTCTGTGCAAATAGCGGCCTCTTAGCTACACCTGAGCTGAGATGAGCAGCTGTCAGAGCAAAGCCGACCTTGGCTGCCTGCTCAGGTGATCATGGACGTAGCTTATCTGTCCTACAGTCAGCTTTAGAGTCTCTGTGCCAGCAGTGTGTTGTAAAAATGTACGAGGGATTTGTGCGGTCACTCAAGATCCAAGCTAATAACAGCCTGGATAATTTGCTTCTTTTAAAATTTATGGTATATGTGAAATTTGTGTTTTGTGTTGTGCAGTTGCGTGCACAATGGTTCTTGCCTCTGTTTTTTGTGGAGTGAATATGTGGCTTGGTTTATTTGTAGAAATATAAAATTATTTTATTGTACAAAGATGGCTCTTAAATCTGAGTCTGAACATTCTTGTCTTCTAGGAAGATCCATCCCTGGAGAGGCACTTCAAAGGCCACAGAGATGCTGTCACTAGTGTGGACTTCAGTAACACTAAGAAACAATTGGGTAAAGTGTCTGTGTTTTGATGGCCAGAGGATAAAGAGCTACTTGGCTTTAGTTAGGTGGGGGAAGCAGTGGAGGTAACTGAGCTTTGCAACAGCAAAAGGTCCTGCTGATGCTTTCTGCTAACAGCAATTTGAACAATTCTCCACTCACCTTGCAAGCTTGTGTTTTTAATGTGTTGTGAAGAACTGCTGAGATGACTTTGGTCAATATTTTGCCACAAGGGAGAGGTGTTGGAGGGAGGTGTAGCCAGGGTGCTTTTAAGTCACCAACGTACTGTTCTTCTCTGTAGTGACATTTAACCTGCTGCAGCTGATACCTGCCTCTGCCAATAAGAAAGTGATGAGATAACCTTCATTTCCTGAGTGTATGGAAGATTTGCAACCTGTGTGGCTTATGCCTCTGCAGCTGTTGCATGGCTGGACTCTTGGAAGTAAATTGTCAGTCCAAAGTAATGCATTGCTGGCCTTGGTTCTTTTTGAATTACTGATGAAATTATATGCATGACAATAACAAAATACACAGCTTTCAATAAACTGGTGAAGCTTCAAGGTCAATGTATTGAGACTGTGGAAGCTATGATGGTGAGCTGAGTGTGAAATGTAGTTTTAATGTAATTGGAGAGCTAATGCAAGTTTGGTTTTGTGTGGCTTTATTTTTTCTTTTTTATTTCAGCAAGTGGTTCAATGGATTCGTGCCTGATGATCTGGAGTATGAAGCCTCAGATGAGAGCCTATCGCTTCATGGGCCACAAAGATGCAGTTTTGTGTGTCCACTTCTCACCTTCTGGTCACCTTGTGGCTTCAGGTTCTAGAGACAAAACAGTTCGTTTGTGGATCCCTAGTGTGTGAGTACCTATTCCCTTCTGCCTCTCTTTGTGTTTAACTATGGCTTGGAATTTCTTCTTCTTTGTAGCACTTCTCTGGCTATGGGACAGGGATCTGTTTGAGGGAAAGAGGAATCACTGTGTCTTTGTCTTCTCTTCAGTTTGTGAGTATGGAGCTCCTGGTTGTACAGTACATGCTGGAGGCAGATTTTGGACTAAGAGTTCCATAAATCTGTTGGATCTCTATGCTGTGCTTTGGATCTCTAGATATGCCCTGTGTTTATTTGCCAGAAAAGTGCATCTTGCATTTATTTTGAAATGATATGTAAATAAAAATGAACACATTTGAATTATCTTGCCTGGCTGAGTTAACGGCAGTTTGCTCGCAGCTGTACAGCATCAGGTGTGCTGAATTCAGTTGTGTTATTTCTTGTGTGGCACTGGAATGGCCAGCTGGAGCATGGACCATTACAGGAGCAGTTGTGAGGTTGTTGCCTGCTTGGCTCTGTCTAGAGGAAATGTGAAAACACCTCTCTCCTTGCCTGCCTTGCAGCAAAGGACCTGGCAACAGTACCTCAGTGTCCTCTTCTACACCGATGTTTTCATAAATGTTTAAATGGTTGCACAAATTAGGTGTAGCATTTTTTTCCCTTTATTGGAAACATGAATTGTTTCATGGTTTGGCCTCCAATATGGAACTGGTTTTAGGTGTGTGTTCTGTATTGCTCATGAAGCATGAACAAGTTTGGGGTTGATCAGTGTTTTTATCCTAATGTGGTCGCGTGCAGTCCCCATAAAGTGGTGGTTACTAGCACTGCTCAGCATGCAGCAGCTCTGTGTTTTCAGCTACAGAATGTTTTTGCTGCCCTGTTGTGCAATTCTAAGGAGCTCTTCTCTCTTGTGTAGCAAAGGAGAATCAACTGTGTTCAAGGCTCACACAGGAACTGTGAGAAGCGTTCATTTCTCTAGCGATGGCCAGTCCTTAGTTACAGCCTCTGATGACAAAACAATCAAAGTGTGGACAGTTCACAGGCAGAAGTTTCTGTTCTCACTGAACCAGCACATCAACTGGGTTCGCTGTGCCAGGTGAGTACAGCTCTCTGATGAGCAGAGATGGAGATTTATCCCTCAAAGGAAAGGCTCAGTGTCATGGTCTGGTGCAACACATTTCTATTCAGGGTGATTCAGGTGTGTCTAGTGACTGAAATATATTGCTGACCTGCAGAGACATCCTTTGAGTAATAGTCAGCACCCACTTTGTGTTGCTCCAGAAATCTCTGTCAAGCAGAAGCTCTCTTGCTTTGTCATTTGTTCTGTGTTTTGTTTTAACATGGTAAGGAGAATTTTGTGTCTTGGAGATGCTAGTAGAAAAAAAGGAGAGATTTCTGCTGTTATTTCAGCTTTGTTTCGTTACACTTGTCATGCATTTGTTAAAATGATTACCTGCGCTACCTCCAAAATGTTGCAAGTGCTGCCACGATGATAATATTTATTTCCTGAAAACTGCTTCAGATTTGGTTTCAAAGAGTTATTTATGCATTTGTGTATCTGGGATAAAGCCATGGTTCTTCTGTAGGTGAAAAGTTCATTGCAGTTCTGGAATGTGATGGTGGCAGTGGCTGGTAGCACTATGGATGCCACAGAAGAGCAGAAAGGATGTTCTTCCAGTATGTCTGATGTGTAGTTAGGGACTCAAGTGCTGATTCTCTAATGTGTATGCCTCTGAAGAGAGATCTGGGTCTGTCATGCATATGATACTTTGAGATGGGAGCTTAATATATTCTCCTAAGGCACTGGAATGGTGAAGGCTCTACTGTAGCTGTTTTCTTGCAGGTGACTGTGTTGCTCTGAACTCTTGTGGCAAAGGCAGGAATTGTTTTGAATCAGGGCAGAGAAGCAACTGTAGGTATGCTTAAATTGAAACAAGTAAGACACAAGATCTTAAGTCAGACTCAAGACTTTCCTGAGGGTTATTTTGTATCTCGTGGAGTTAGGGATAGTTTGAGTACTTAGGGCTTGCTTCTTTTTCCCTCAACTTAGTGATTGGATTTTCAGTCTCACTGATGGCTCTGTGACTTCTTGAAAAGTGAGGTGTGTTTACCAACATACTTTGACAAAATTCAGTTCACCCTGTACTCTTTTCATTTGAGGGCTTTTCTTAATTGCTGTAACTGTTGCCTTAGATTCTCTCCTGATGGGCGATTGATAGTGTCATCCAGTGATGATAAAACTGTCAAGCTGTGGGACAAAACCAGCAGAGAGTGCATCCACTCCTTCTGTGAGCATGGAGGGTAAGTACCTCGTGGTGATGCCCTGTGGAATTACCTGGGGAATTTACACCTGGTTTGTGAGGTTCAAAAGTCCTTGTCCTGGCAATTATAAAACTGCTGAAAAAAACATTAGCACCACTTATAGTGAGGGCTCTGTCCAGAATTGCCCTGGCCCCTTTGACTGCTCAAAGTTAGAACTGTGAGGGTTAGATTTCAGTAACTGTCCAGCACATCAAGCCTCAGTTTCTTTGTGTTTATTTACTTTTGGAGATGCTTAAATTCCTTATTTCTTGTTTTATTTTCCTCTGAGTTGACATAAATTAAAAGTGCAGAAATCTACTGACAGACTGACACTTGGATGCTTTGATTCATCTTCAAGTTTTTGAATAAGGTTATTCAGAAACCCTGCTTTGCATTCAGAAAAATAGCTGTTACATTTGGAATGTTGAGCCACAGCAAAAGATAATTTACCCAGAAACATAAAACAAGTCCTCAGAGAAGTGAGACTGGAATCTCTCTAATTCATGGCTCCACTGAATTTCTGGTGGAATATTACATTCTTTCTAGGTAAGACAAATATTATTAAGACAAATTCAGACATTATTTTTTTCAATGCTCTTAAGTATGTGTCTTGTCCAAACAACCTATGGAAATAACTTTTTCAGCACTTGCTACAAGAATACTCAGAAGATAATTTTATCCAATTTGTTTGGTGAGGAGTTACAAGGTATCTTTCCAAAAAGAGACTGAAGCTTTTACTGTATTCATGTCTTCAAACTAAAATTTTATTTGATTCAGTTCCAGAAAGAAATTTGGCCTCAGCCTTGCTACTTTCCAAGTGGCAACACATGATTTCAGGCACAAATACTCGAAGTTCCATCTTAAATTTAGTTAACAGAAGAAAAACGTCTCTTCAGTTTTGTACACGTCACTCTGGAAATAATGTTAATTTAATGGAAGGCATATATTATGCAAACATTAAATGAACACTTGAAAATGTTGTTGTGACAGTTGGATCTGTCAGATTTCAGAAGGTTTGTGTCTACAGCTCCTACACCTGTAATGTGAACTACTGAAGATGTGCTTAGGTAGGAGCCTGCAGTCTGCCTGGGGTTGGAAGCAAGGTCTTGAGAGAAATTCAGCAAAATAAATTTTCAGGTTATTTCCTCCTTCCCTTAACATTCAATGAGTCATGATGTAGCTTCCCTTGTTGAAAAGGCTTTTTTGCTCTTTGGCAAGAGTTGAATGTCAGCAGTTGGGTTTGGTTGCCATTGACAGGTTTGTGAACTACGTGGATTTCCATCCCAGCGGAAACTGCATTGCTGCGGGGGGCACGGACAGCACGGTGAAGCTGTGGGATGTCAGGATGAACAGGCTGCTTCAACATTACCAAGGCAAGTCAAGAGCTGACAAAAGTTCAGCCTTTCCATATATTGATGCAAATTGCTCTGAAGTCCAAGGATTCTTTCTCCATCAGCTGCTGCTTTTCCAAAAAGGCACTGGGTTAGGCCTGCCAGTGGGCACCTTTCTTCACCAGCTGTGTGCTTTGCTTTGTGTTTAGCTCCAGAACTAATTCTGAAGCTGACCTATGTTGCAGGTGGACATGAGTCCATTTGTGATGGCATTTGGTTCATATTCAGTGTTATTGAGAAGGTGGTGTGCAATAAAAAGGATGTGGCCTTTGCCTCTGAGAAAGCCTATAGGAGTCAGAATTATATTCCAGTAGTTCAAAATGTTAGGTTCTTTTGTGAGAAAATTAGGAAAAGTTAAAAAAAAAAAAAAAAAAAAAAGGAAAAAAATCAATCAATTGCAATTCCATGCTATGATCCATGTTTATAGTTTCTTTTCCAGACTCTGTTTTTCAGCTTCCATATTTAGCTTTCATGATGCCAAATGGCATCTCCCGTTACTTGTTCTTGTCCCAGTGATTAGTGCTGCTGTTTGGTAGATCTGGATAGGAAAAGGATGCTTTCCTATCTCTACCAGCTTCTTTGAGACTGATTGACCTGTTCTGTGTGTAGTTTCTTGTGCTCAAATGTGGCTTTTCTTTGCTAATAACAGTTTTTAAGGTTGTTGTGATATTTGAAAATGAATACATACTCAAGGACTGTTTCCAGTGTTGATAGCTTATTAAATTTAAATTTATGAAACTTCACTTTCCCTGAGGAACTGCTTCTGGCATGCTTGTGAAGCACATCAGACATGGGGCTGGAGCTTGGTGTGTTATTTCTGCCCTCAACATCAACTTTTGTGCATTCCTACTGTGACAGCCTCACAGCTTCAATCATTCTTCTGGATCACAGTCACTCCCAGCTCTCTGATAGTTAAAAAAAATCTAATAGAAACCAAACTTTTTGACGATTGTTGTTCCAATTAGTCAGTATTGAGAGTGCAATTTGTGTAATAAGTACTGTTAACTTGTGGCCCATATCAAAACTTGGAAAGGCCTTCCTGAAGTCTTGTTGCTAAAATCAGTAATGTTTTTAAATACTTGGGCAGTATCAGGTTGTCCTTTAACCTGCTTTATCAGCTTTTCAATGGTAGTAAGATCTGCAGTGCATGTTTCCAGCCACAGTGTAACTTGGCTCCAAAGTCATGTCTTCCTGCTTTCCACTTACTGCTATTAAATTGTCCAAATCTAATGTGGTTTAGGCTTGGCTGCCAGGTTTATTTTTTGTCTTGGAATGACATATTTCCCTGGTATCCCACCCTTACTGAATGGCATTTTAATGTGACACCCTTGGTATTTGATGTGATTGTTTTCCTGGGGTGAGTGTTATTTTTAACAGCTACTGTGTAAATCCTGTGTATTAAACTTTGAACTAAAAATAGTAATAATAGCTAAAGAAACCTTGAATTGACATGGTGGCTTTTTGCAGTCACTTCATATACCTGTGGCCACAAACTTGTGTGTTTGTTACAAGCACTTGATGTGTTTGTAACATGCTCTGGAGATGTGTTTGTAAGTCCTGCCCTTCTGAGGGTTTGTACTCACCTCCTTTTGGCTAAATCTGACTTAGTTTTGTGGCTCCCCTGGGAGGCTGCCAGTCCTGTCCCACTAGATGGCATCTGTGCCTTCAGAATGTGCTGCTGCTGCCTGATTTCCAGGGAATCCATTTTAAACATGGAGTTGCATGGAGGAGTTAATAGATGAGTAGCCCTGCCTCGGGCTCTTGCGTCTTTAGGTTGGGCTGGTTTCCAGCACTGATTAGTCTTTTAGCAGTGTTGCTCTTGTTGCCAGCACTTGTTCCTACTGTGACATTTGTAAATGAAAGTTGGAAGTAGAGAGCAAGCTGCAAAACCTTTTGTATGGTGTGTTTTTCTTTGAGCCAAGCAAAGTATGCTCTGGTCACATTTACTGTACAGGAGAACACACAGATGCTTTATTTGGTTCTCTGCTTGGCACTGACTCTTTTTGTGCAGCCCCTACAGAAATGGCCAATGTTTATTGCCTGACATTTTTTTCCTGTCCAAAGCTGTGTGTGGGATGCCTCTGTAGCAGGTCTATGGAAGCAGCCCTAACCTGTTTTTTTATTCCTGTTTAGAAAAAAAAAAAAAAAAAAAAAAAAAAGCTGGTACTTTTATCCAGTTTGGATGGGGCTGATAGTAGTTATCTGTTCACTAGAGACTGTGGCTGTGTCAAGTTCATCCTAATTTATTTTCTCCCTGGTGATTGCTAAGGGTTACATTACGTAAAGTAAGTGTTGTGGGGCTTGGGACAGTTTTGTGCAGGCTGGGAGGACCCAATTTTAGATGTTAACCCTCTGGATAAGTCCCCTAAGAGGCTCTTACCTTGCTAGGGCTTGGCTGGCAGAAGGGTGGACTTGTAGCAGCTAATCACTGGGATAGATACCACCTTGTGCTGCACTGGATTTCTGTTTACAGCATGAAATCAAGTGTGGTGGCAGGATGTGTTGGCTCTTTTTGTGGAGAGGTGTTATGTTTTGTGAGAGGTATGAGCTGCTTTGACAGTAGAGATGAACTTTTCTCTGAGTTTATGAAGTCCTTGGGCACAGAAGCTGCAGCTGCTTGTGCAGCCTCAGTCCATGTGACTTTTTTCCATTATGGAAAGGTTTTTTTTTTTTTGTGATGCTGGAAATACTTCATTTACTGTCTGGAACTTGGAAGATGTGATACATTGCTAACCTTGACTATTTCTGATGTGATTCCTTTCAGGACTTTCCTTAGCTGACGAGATACATTTGCATTTATCTGAATATAGACACTAAAGGGGTGAGGAATATTACAAATTGCTCTGAATAAGACTTTCAAGGGAGAAAGATATTTATCACTCTTTCATAAGAAAAAACTTCACACAGACCTTTTTGTCCTCTAATACATAGCATGATACAGGGCTGGGGGTAGAGGAAGATGTAGCTGTGTGATAGAGGCAGTACTCACCAACGAGAACAACAGTTTAGAAGTTACCTTTGTTAAGGTTTTCTTCTGTGTTTTTTAACAGTCTGGGTCAAGAGTTGTTGTTTTCAGAACTTGGCTGAGGTATTTAGTGTTCCTGAGATTTTCAAAAATAGAGGCTTTCTGTTTTTCAATTGGGCAAGGTTATTTCAGCTATCTGCTTCAAATCCACATATGCAAAAATAATATTGGGTTCTAATGTATTTTAAATGGTATTTTAAGGGATTTCTTAACATGCAGTGTGGATTCAAAATGCACAGCAGACTCTCAACGGAACATAAATTTAGTTGGGTGTGATGTAGCAGAAATTGTAGTTTTGAGATACCAGAACATTTGGAGGGCATATAGTATAATTAAGAATAATTGGATGGTTAAATCCCTCCTCAGGCATATTAATACTCTGTAATGTCACATACTCTCAGGAAACTGGGCATATGTGAAGCACTGCATGTTCCCATAAATAAATATGTTCAATAGCCTGTTTTATAAAAGTTTGGGGAAGGAAAAAAGTCATATATTAAATGTTTAATGTTACACTGTACTTCAGTGAAGTTTGACTTTTTCCTAGAACATTTTCTTTAGCTTTTTTTCAAAATAAATCTTGGGCTTCATCTTCATGCAGGGAAAATGGTTTTATTGCAAGTTCACACTCTTGATAGTTTGTCTATTTGTATTTGTTTTAAATATTGTATTTGATGAGACAGATAGGATGTCTGAGGAAATAATGCTTGTACTGGACCATTTTCAAGTTGCTCTTATTTCCTAGTTTCTTTTAACCCCAGTCTTGGCTAGAGTCATAGTAAACCAAAACAAGCTGTGCAGTATCAACTCTGAATGTCTTCATTGTAATTTCAGTCTTGTCAGTGTCCTAACATACAGATTTTAATCTAGAGTGACTTGAGAGTGAGACCAGCAGCTCCATGGTAGTAAAGTACATCAATGTCCAGCACTCTCACAGAATCTTGTAGTTCACTTGCACAAACAATACGTTTTGGGGCTATACTGGAAGCTTTTGTGGCATTAAATCTCCCAGAAAAATTGGCAAAGCTTCCTTTTTCCTTTCAGTAAAGTAGTGCCTATTTTTACAAGAATTGAGTTACTGTTATTGTTCTCCAGTGCTTTGAAGAGCTTTTGTGGAATGTTTCCCCCACAATCATTTTCCTGTTAAATTTTATAACAGAAAATTGGAATGTGCTTGTGCTTTATTTTATTCTTTTGCCTTGGGCTTATGTAAACTGCTCATGGTGACTATTATACTTTTTTTTTTTTTTCCATCCTTAGTGCACAGCTCTGTTGTCAACAGTCTTTCCTTTCATCCCTCTGGAAACTATCTGGTTACTGCTTCCAGTGATTCAACTCTTAAGATTCTGGACTTACTAGAAGGAAGACTTCTCTATACTCTGCATGGTCACCAGGTGAGGCAAAGGCTTTCTTACAGGAATATACAGACTCATAATAAACTGAGCAAATCCACGCTTGAGACTTTCATTCTTCATGACCAAAAATTGTTTGAAAACCTCCTTGTGTAAAATCATGATTATAATGCTAATAATCTTTGAGATCATCACTGTTTTGAACAGAAGAAGATAAGGCAGCAATGGAGAGAATGAGAAAGCAAGACTAAAAATGAGCTCCAATATGTGAGGATTCAAGTCTGAGGCAGAAAAAACTCAGAGCAGCACCCTAGACTCTGACTGACCCTGTCAGCCTTTCTCTAATGCAGCTCTGTCTCCCTCCCACTCTAGAGAGCTGCAAATAACACTTGGCCCCCTGACATATGTGTTTTGAAGATAAATGCTGTTCACCTGGGAGGAGACTCAAGAACAGTAGCAGTAATATAGAGGAAATCTATTTTGGGATTTGATTTGGGAACATCTTGTTAATGGACTGAATCATACAATTAAAGGTGATAAATGGTGCTGGTTGGTTAAGTTTAACTGATTGGCCTATTAGTAGTATGCTGCTGGATGTGTTGCTTGTAAGGATAATTTTATGAATGCTTTGCGCTCTCTTTCTAAATCTTAAGTGAAAATAAATGGACTAATTTAATTGTCCATGCAGAGTGGGGTGTGGAAAAAGCAGGCCTGCCTTAAGGGTTCCCTTTGCAAAGGGACAAAGAGAACAGAAATTCTTAACCCACTTGTGTCTCTTTTAAAATGGGGCCTGAGTTTTAAAGCATGAAAGCTATCAGGAAAACTACGGCCTGAAGCATCTTGGAGATTATGGGGATTGGGATAAATAATGGTATCTGTGTAAGCTGTAAAACTGATTATTCTGTCATCTTGGGGCTTTCAGTGGCTGCCTTGTTTGATGTCTAAAAAGGTCAAGTTTCTTCTGTAACTTCTTTTGCTATATATTAGTTAAATTATCTTCTTTTTTTGGTAATATTAATGGAAAAAAATAGGAAAACTTTAGGTTTAAATCTTTCATGAAGTAGAGCTTTGATTAAAACTAATCAAAAGGTTTAACATTAAAAGAATGGGAAGGAAATAACAAATGCTGGTTATTCTAACATGTCAGTCTTGGCTGTATAAAACTGTTCTTGGAAGACTGGACTAAGTGGATACTCCTATGAGGTAGGGGCTGCAAAGCTTCTGTTACTTTAATCTTGATTTAGTATTTGTCTGTTGTGTTAATCTGCCAAATGAGTTCTTGGGAAGCAGCTTCCTGGAAAAGGGTAAGAATCCCCTATCCCTTAGGAAGGGATGTGCCTGGTTATGGTTCAGCAGGAGGCTGAACCTGCTTTCCATTTTCCTCCCGTTTGAGCTACTAGCTGTGCCTCACTAGCTGTGCAGTAGTACAAAAAAAGAGTTTATCATTGAATGAGAGTCCAAAACTGGTTATGGTGATGGAGATCTTCAGAATGAGCAATAGAGGTCCCTTTAGGCTAATGTGCTTAACTTGAGGCTTTAACAGAACAGTTTGTGGATCATCTATTCAAAAGTAGAATTAAAGCTCCCTGTTCTTCCTTCCTGCTGCTTCAGATCAGTTTAACAGGGTCTGTCTCTTCCTCCTGGGCATCTAACTGGCATTGGAAAAGCTTTGCCTTTGGCCCAGCTGAAGAGTAGCTGCTGGTGGCATTTACAGCTTCTTCAGTTTGGTAAAGAGTGCAAGTACTGAAGTGCCAGCATAGCTTTCTGGTTGTCCTAATGGGTATTGCACTGAGGTATCTGTGGAAGCAGTCCTGGCATAGTCCTTCCATAGTCATTCCCTGTATTCTTGTGGGTGGGTTCTTTTACTGTCAGATTAAACAGGTACCTTGCTTTTCCACTGAAAGTGTATGGCAACCTGTGCTTTGTTCCCAGTAAGTCACTGTCAGTAGCTACAGGCTGTGCTTGTCACCAGGGATGGATCCACTGGGGTGAATTCCTGCACTGGCTGCTTCTCCAGCTAGTACTGCTCATAGATAAATCCAGGTTACTTAATAACGAGGGACTTTTTTGTCCCCTCTGTTATCACTGTGATTTGTGCCAGTATCTCCAAGTGGCTAAAACAAAGTAGTGTGGACTATTTTGGTCATGAAGTTGATTTGCCTTTTTAAGTGAGTGCTACAAGTTAGTCACCAGATGGACAGCCTGTTCTGAAGATGTTCTTGAGTTGTGACTTTTTGAGGTTGAACATTCTGGTTGACACTTTGTTCCTACTTGGACAGCTGGCTGCTGTTATATTGTTCTGGGAAGACTGCATGCAAGTGGACACTTGAAGGAAAAAAACTTTAAGGTCCTTTAGGCATACTTTGACGCAACTGCTGGAGTGCCAGGAATTTGTTAGCAGCTGATTAGCTGTAGTTTACATGGGGAGGTTGGCCAAGTTTACATTGCTGTCTTTAATTGAAATGTAGCTGGCTCCTTGTAGCAGAAGGATCATTAGAGACAGAAGTTTGCAGCTTGGAGCTGACATCTTGCAGCTGCAAAATATCATTCTGTATTGTGCTGCATATTTTGGTTCTGGAGTGCTTCAAGCTATGAAGTGCTCTTATCTAATTCCATACAGATGAGACACTGGCTTGGTATGTAAATGCACTTCTAGTACTGAATCACTGTTGGAGAACAGAATGTATTGAGGCCCCTAAGCCCCCTAGAGAGTTGCTAGAGGAGAGCAGGTATGTACATGGAACTTGTCTGCCCTCTGGAGTGGTTTAATTAGAGCATTTCCAGACTGACTTCTTCAGTGGAATGGAAGTTCTCAGTAAACATTTAGAGAACATCACATGATTATGTTCATAAATAGGAAGACAGAAAATGCAAAATTACAGTTCTTCAAGCAACCTTGACTTGAACTATGAAGTAGCTACATCCTACCTACCTGGGCAACATCTGTGCTCCCTACTTTGCTCACTGACTAATGAGTAAGGTCTCCTGAGCAAGCGCACAGGAAACAAATGTGATCCTTTACTGTCAGCTGTCAGCTCTGCCTAGGTGGCATTAAACATCTGTGTGAGCTCTGTCCTCTTTCAAAAGTGTGAGGACATCTCAGGACTACGCAGAGGTCAAACACAAAAGAAAGAAATGTGTCTTGCAAACAACAAGCGATTGACTTTAGGTTAGCATTTCTGAGTCTTGAAAGTAAATACAAGTTCTCTGTCCTTGTCTTGTGTTTTTATAGACTAAGGCTTTCAGGAGTTACAGCTGCTGAATATTCAGCTGTAAGATGGCTGTGTAAATTTTCCCTGTGTTAGTTGTAGCTCTTACTCCCTAGTGAAAGAGGGTGCAAACGTGGCAGTCTTGCCCAGGAATTTTTCAAAGCCCACTCAGAAGTACTGAGAATCCTTGTGACTTCTTGTCATAAGTATTCCACCTGAAAACATCCCTGTTGTCATCACCACCTCTGTTCCCTGTGCTTTTCTCCTTGGTTCTCTTCCATTCTCCCTTTCCTATGTGACTTGCCCTGTTCTCCCATGCATGAAGCAGCTGAAAGCACTGTCAATGCACTGGCAATGACTGCTGTGTTTGTTCTTAGTTCTTTTATGCCTAGAACTGATGATGCCAGGGCTGGGATCCCAGTGTGCTGGTTGGTGCTGGATTTGCTTCTCAGGCTTTATCTCCTCTCATGTGTCCTGTTTCTTCCTGGAGAGTTTGGCTGAATGTACTGGCTCCCATGTCTACATCTCCTTTTGTGGCCAGTGGAAGAGGAAGCTCACCTTTAATTCAACTATTTGCATTCTCTACATATGCCTTATTCCAGCTTTTAGCGCTTTCCTTGTTCTCTTACCTGGCTTTTCTCTACTATGCATGAGTTTTTTGCAGGACTGAAACAGAAAAAGTAAAAATCTACTGGCATCCTTGACCCCACTTGTCTCTGCAGCTTCCTTCCACACCGCCTCTCCTTTCACAGTGCAGACAGTGCATCATTAAACTACTCTGGTTTATTCCTGGACCCTCTCCAACCTGGCTCTTGTTTCTTCTGTTATGCTGAAGCCAAAATGTTAGCTCTGTTCCTAGCTGAAGCCTGGAAGTCTGGCCTCTCTTGACTTGCCTGTTGATGTTGGCCCTGTTGTTGTTGAAGTGACATGCCTTCTGTGCCCAGCAACTCTGGGAGAAGAAAAGGGTATTCAAGAAGAATTTCTCAGAGATTGTCTACTCATTACTTATGGATGGTACACATTCATCTGCTGCCTGTGCAGGTGTGGCTCTGGGCTCCAGTCATATTTCTCCAAACTAAACACTTGGCCTTTCTCTTAAGTATTTCTTTCAGAGACATCTATTTTTAGCTCTACCCTTGAAAGCTTTGTGTTCTGGGATGCTATTCCTGTTGTCTTATGTCATCCTGTGTCAGTTGTTACTGATGCTATTAGCATCCTGCCAGTCACTTGGTGGTGTAATCTGTGTCCTGGCTTCAGATCCTGTCTCTTGGTTATTAATGCATTCAAGTCATTCAGAATAGTCTGACTATCTATTTTGAAGGCCAAACGTAATGTTTTATGTAAGCTGATCAACCTGTGAAATACCAGGGCAATAAATGCTTTGAGGTCACTAACCTTCTTTGTAGGAAGTGGAAAAATAGGGAGAAGGTGTAATCTCTGTCTCTGCACATAAATTATGTAACATGCTGGGCCTCACCTGTTTCACCTATGAATGCAGCTAGAAATGGGCTGTCCTGGTGTTTCAGCTGCATGCCTGTCTGACCTTGCCTGACTCTTGCTCACAGGGAATGCTGTGGCAAGCAATAATGTTTGATGCTGTTATCATTCCTTCTCCATGGCTTCCTTTTACTTTATGGTTGCTTTTCTCCATCCAGTGTTTGAGCTATTTGTCCTTTTCAAGGCTCTCTGGGACTTGCCTCTATCTTGCCTGGTACTCTTTCACTAGAGGAGATGAGGTGAATGTTGATCAGTGGCCATGTTCTTCGCATGCAGCAATTTCGGTGGATGACCTGTTGCCTTCTTCCGTACTTCTCTTCAAAATTTCTGCAGCTCTTCCAGTATCACCAAAACTGCTGTTATAATTTCAGACTCTACAGGACATGCACAAAACCTTGGCAGTACTGACACTGACCTGCTGAGGACTAAATAGAAATGTTCCTTACCACTGACTTTGACATATGTCATTGCCCAGCCCCTTCTTCCTGCAGCTTCCTGTCTAGTCTGAGACAAGAAGCTGCAGAGGTTTGGGGATGGGTGCTAGCAGCTTGTGTGGAGCTCCTTGGGCAATGGGTTTGCAGACTGGAAATCTGAACCTCCAGGAAATACTAATAAAGGGCCATTTGATCCTGCTACAGAAAGAGGAGCTGAGTGATCCTGTAGAAGAAGGTTGCTGCATCCCACAAGTTCTAGTTAAGTGGGAAATAAGCTTAAAATTCTCTCTACAACTTACGTAGAAGAATATGCAACTTATACTTTTTGATAATATTAGTGCAAACAGTAAGTTAAAAGAGGGGGGGAAAACGAGGTTTGAATTCTTCATTCTCATATCTGTTACCCAGGACTTCATCAGACAGATCAGAAATCTGTTGGATTTCTGCTGTGCTTACCTGGGACAAAGGAAAGTTAGGCTGTGTCTAAACTGGCAAGTGTAGCTTTTTTTTTTTTTTGTTTGGTGTGTTAATATTAAATTGCAGGCATGGGTATTTGGCAAACTCTATTTGTATGTTGCTATAGCAAACCTGTTGTATCTTGGAAGAGTTCTGTAAGTGGAAGTGTATGTAGCAGGAATGTTTTTCACTTAATTTATGTCAGCCAATCTGTAGAGGATGTTGCGTCTATAGACTTGTTTGTTCCTTTTCTTTCAATTTATAAAGGCACATTCAGTCTTTGATGTAATTTTCTATTTTGGGAAGAATATGTTCCGTTGAACTTTTTTTCCCTTCAGAATGCCATGAGTTTGGAGTCAGTTCACTGCCTGTTTTGATGTGATTTGTGTTGTACTAGATTTTGTCTAAATACACTGAAATATTTAGACTGATAAAAATATTTTTAGGAAACACTGCTCCTTTCCAGTGTGCCTCGCTTGTGCTTGTTCCTGAACACTTAGTCTTAAATTTTTTTCTGCCCTCCTGACTCCAACTGCTTTATTATAGTCCAAGACCAGCTTCTATATGCTCACCATACAGAAGTAAATTCACCAATATTCATCACTGCAGTTTTCTGCTGTGGCGTTATTTCTGCACTTTCTTACTGTTTCTTTTACTTTTCCATTTTTTTAGAGCCTCCATTCGTGACATGTGATTAGAGAGCTGAACACTGGGGTAGGTGGGTGGGAATAAAGACAGAGGCACAGTTTGTCTCAGCTGATTGATGGCAGTGTCTTTGGTCTGAAATATCTACCCTAGTTATTGCTGTGTCAGGTGAGTGAGCTTAGTCACACCAAGGACTGCGCGTGCGGTTTGAAATTGCTGCTGCTGGATCATTCCTGGCAGGTCCTGTCTAGTGAGGGGTTGCTATGGGAAGGCCTCAAAACATCTTGAAATCACTTCATGTTAAATTATAATATGGAAACACCTCAATGTGTTTTAAGGAAGCTAAAACTCTTCTCACTGGGATTGAGCACAGAAAGGCTCTGGTTTTGCTGCCATACCTTGTGCCAGCATGCTTGGAACCCCACAGGACTGTGGGCGACAGGTTGCTGTGAGAGCTGGGTGCTTCTCTTACATGCAATCTTTGGGTATCTGTCTGTCTTCAGGTTTATTATGTTGAATTTACTCTTGCAAAAAAGGCAAAGAAAAGGTGTGAGGTTTCCATGCGATGTACATCGGAAAGATGTGGACTCAGAATTGTGCCTCCTTCCAACTTGATGCAGGCTGAGGAGAAGCTTCTTAACTGCCTTCTGAGATACATGATCTTACTTGAAGGAGGGTAGCTGCTTCTGTCAGGAGGTGTATGATCATATGGTGGAGTTTTCTGTTAGTTGTGACTTTTCTGGTTGTGGTTTTGGTGTTTGTTTTTGTTTCCTCCCAACCCTCCCCAGCCTGTCAGCTCCACAGGCAGCCTTTGGAAGTTGTCATTGTGAACTTCTGTCCATGCCGGTGCACAGTCTGCACAGGGATGTGTTCAGCAGCTGACATAAAACTCCATGATCTGAGTTTTCAGCTCTTTACTCTGAGCAGAACAGTGTGTCTGTTGTGCCTGGGCTCGAACACATGTAGCAGTTCCTCAGCTCTGTTTAACTTTAGACCTCCTGCCTCAGCCTTCCCATGTGCTTGCTGGAAGGTGGAAAACACATTGAAATAAGTGTGAAAGGTGTGCTGTACCACTCAGAAGCATTTAAAGTCTCTCAGAACTGTTTTAAGCATGAGGCTTCTTCAAAATGCAAGTGCTGTGCAGAAGTGATGCATTAACTCTGGCATCTCTCCTATCAGACTACTGAGAGAATAGCAGTTTAAGCCAGCCTATTATACAAAAACCTCGCAGTTTCAACACTTTTAATAAGTGAACAGGAGTTTTAGAAATTTCTAATTCTGAAGTGAAGAAGGAATGTTTGAAGGGAACAAGAAAAAGCTTGGTGCTGTAAAAATTGGTTTGTTCCTGTCTCTGCCATGGTTATTGAAAAGTAGGTGTCTTAAACTGTGGTCAAAAGTGTGGGAAATGGGAAGTGCCAGCAAGCTTAGCATCTTCATTGTAGCCCATTTACCTGACAGGTAAAAGCTTTACAAATTTTGCCTTCAGATTGCTCGTGTCAAATGATAAATACCTTGTAAAGCTGCAATGAATGGAATGGTGCAACACTTAATTTTCTTTTATCTTTTTTTAAACCTGTCTTTTAAATGTGTTTGCAGGGACCAGCTACCTGTGTAGCATTTTCAAGAGATGGAGACCTATTTGCTTCTGGAGGTTCTGATGAACAGGTACTTGATTAATTTCTGAGTTATAATCCAGATTCACATTTCTTTAAAAACTGCTGCTTTTTGTTCTCTGTTGTCAATGGGGAAAGCAAAAGTGTGCCCTTTATCCATCTAGGATGTCTGAACCGTGCTGAAGTGACTTGATGTTCTATTAATGTTTCTGGAGGTCAAACCAAATTTTTTTGGTGGTAAAGTAGGACATGTAGCCTTCCAAGAAACCCACACTCAATTGCCAAACTGCAAGTAGACCTGTGCTGCAAATATATTCTGGTTTTAGCACAGTGTGAGTTGCCCTGCTGAAAAGACAGACTTCAACCCAAAGTGTTGGTCTGAGTAAGGATCATCAGTCTTCAAAGAGCTGTGTTGTATTGCTCTTAATCCCCAGGTTGGACCTGGTGACAATGCACATCTTTAACAGCACCTTTCTAGCTGTGAAGAGACAGATTTGTCTATTCACTAAGAACATCCCTTTTTTTTTTTTTTTTTTTTTTTTTTTTTTTTTTTTTTTTTTTTTTTTTTTTTTTTTTGTTGCACAGTGGAATGGCCTTGTTGGTTAACTGTGCAACCGTGAAAGAAAAATGCTTTTATTTCATGCAAAACAGTGATGCAGATTTATAAATAAAGAATAAATGCTCCTTGTGATAACCAAATGAGCTATCTGTATAATTGGGTGTCTTTCAGATCTCTGAAATCATTGATTGGTTGCTCTTCAACTTTTTAGACTTGTAGAGTCACTGCTGAGGGGTTTATTTCCTCTTGATACGTTGAAGTGATTTATGTGTTAGTGGCCTCTTTTCTGAAATCAGTACTGTGTTACGGAAAGCAGAGGCCTGTAAGTAGAATTTAAGTTTGGTGTCCAGCTGACAAACTAGCTTAAGATCTCTAGTGCTGGTCTAAGTATTAACTCTCCTTTTCCTCTGAATGAGTCTCATGATGAGTGACTGGTTGGTTGGGGTGTGGCTGATAAATGTCGTAATGCTGACCATGGGATTTTAAAATATTTGTGGTTTTAATGGTGTATTCTTCATGTTGCTTTGAAGTTCTCTTGGTCATTCTAGTTTAATGATGTTCCTGACCCAAGGAATGTTGAAAGAGGTCACTTATCCATTAAGAACTCAGTTAAACTGTCTGTATTTAGTAGCAGATTTACAAACAACATCATTAATTTAATCAATGGGAAAGCTCCTCTAAGGGAAGCTTTTTGTGGATTTGATGATTCTTCTCTGAAGGATTGAAAAAAATGACCTATAAGCTAACTTAGATGGGACATTTTAATGGAGTTAACTTTCTTCTGCAGGTGATGGTGTGGAAGACTAACTTTGATTCTGATTATGGTGAAGTAGTGAAACCCCAAAAATATGTCAGCAGTGTGGATGGGACCCATGGCACTGGGGTAGGTCAACAACCAGTAATTGTGGAAAGTTCCTTTTCAGTACACTCTGTGCAGTCTTAGAGTGTGTGACCTGTAGAATAATCTTTCTGTGCTGTTTGTTTCAGCTGCAAGACACCTGTTTTTTAATCAACCTTGTACTATTTGTTTCTTTTTAACTGTTCTTACTTCATAGGGCAATTATATATCATGATCTCAAAAGGAAAATAAACTTAGTGCATGTATAGATGTGTTTTTTAGTAACAGACCATGTTTAGGAATGTGTGGTTCATAATGATATGAATGATGGTTCACAAAAAAAAGCAGATGTAAGCAACAACTGAAGTTGGCTTTGCTAGCTGACATGAATCCTTCAGGCTGGTGTCAGTCCTGAAAATAGAATTCACGATATCTTTTCACTGACAGTCAGCAAAGATACACAGAAATTGCTGTGTGTAGGTGTCACACATGACAAGTAGGTGACATATTGTACTGGAGCTTGTTTCCTAAATACCTGGAGAAATTAGTTCATACCTGTTCCTGAGCCACGTGTTGGGACCTCTGAGTTTCTGACTATACCTGAGGATAAATCCAGCAACTGACTAATTCAGTGATGCATTGATCTAAGTGGAGCTGAGATGAGTGCATCAGATGTTGGCTGTTACAAAAGTGACCCTTTAAAGCTGCTGCCCGTACAAGCTTGTCATTTTTGCGCATGGTGATGATTCATTTAAATATCTTTATTTTGTCTTGTCAGTCTTTGGATATTTTTGATGCATTTGGGTACACTTATAGGATTCTGCTCTATGCTATTACCATGGCTGCTTTTTGGTTAATCTTGTTCAGCATGAGCTGTAAGCTGAAAGGCTTTCTGTGAACCAGGGTCTGTACATGATTGGCATTGCCCCAGCTGAAGGGCAGTGTCTTTCACCCTATCAATTTAGATCTTTAATGGTGTCCTAAACTTATCTCTCAAACACAGTGTTTTTATTTAATATTTATTTAATATGGCTTCAGTCCATTGCTGGAGATATTGAATAGCCATGATATTTTGGGATGGACAAGATTTGAGTTTGCAGCTCTAAGCCTGATGCCTTACTATGTGGAGTGCTGTGTAAAGAAAGCAAACAGAGCCTGAGGTTGGTTAGTGTAGGGTTAGTGGGAGAGCATGGGAGGAAGCAGTCACATAAGGAAGGAGGTGAAAGTGTTTATTGATCCTTGGCTGGTTTTGGCTAAATCCGACTTCTTCCTTTTCCTCCCCTCCTGTGTTCTAACTCGAAAGTTATGCAGACTATGAAACTATCAGTCCAGTGACCTCTTTGTTTAGTAACCTATTGAACTTGTCTAGCTTTGAACTCTATCTGCTTTAATTTAAAATATGGCATAGTGTGAAACTGGGCTGAAATACAGCATAGACCCATCCTTTCTGGGAGAAAAATGACACTTTTGGTTTGTGACATGCTAATGAATGGCTTAAAAATGTAGACAAGGTATCAGCTAATGGGAAATGATGGCAAATATACCCTCTCCTGTGCTGCTTTTATTGCCAGAGCATATTATCCAGTAGTAATTTAAAGTAAGAAGAGTTCACACATTTTCTTCCTAAAACTTAGTTTTGTATTATAAAACCTCTTAAGATGTCCATTGAAGGGAGCTGCTGAACAAATCCCTTGAACAATGTCTAACCACCCTGAACATCTGTCCCTCCAGCATAAGTGTTCCCCTGTGGATAAGGGTTTATCTGGCCAAACATTCAGTAGATGGTGCTGGGATCAGCTGTTTGTGTGCCACTGACAGGCAAATCTGTGCCATGTGCTGGTGGCTGACAGGAGTTTGCTCTAGTGATGCTTGAAAGGAAACAGGACATTTGGTATTCTGGGGTGTAATGTGTTGGTTTGGACCAGGTGCTGTGTATTTGCAGAGGGAGAAGTGAATCCATGCTCAATCATGCAACAGAAACATACTTTGGTTTGGGGTCCTAAAATTACTTCAAAGGAGTTTTCTTGAACTACCACTCAAATGGAAGCTTTGGCTCAGGCATACAGCATGGGAGCTGCAAAATATAGCAAGTACTGTGTCCTTGGATTAAGGCAGTTAAAATTGCTAAAGTTATGAGGGGAAGAGTAAATAATGTCCTCTGAGAACTTGTTTTGAATACCCTAGGTTAAGATTAAATTTAGAATTGATCTGAAATGTCCTTTCTGTTAAAAAGAAACTGATATCTCTGAAAATGGCTTCATTTGCTATTTTAAGTATAACCTGAGCAGGAAGATCTTGGTTCCATAGTAACTTATACACACTCATGTCAGTCTCCTCCATTCAGGGAATGTCACGTCTTGTATCTTTTACAGCTACATCATGCTGGGCTCTTTAAGAGTACCACTACTCCTACAACTCACTGCAAGACATAAATTTCACTGTATTTTAATTTATTTCTTATTTTGAGCCAAATGCTTGCCTTTTTAATAGTGAATTGCTTATTTTGGTGGTTTTTGGGTTGGTGAGGTAGTTATATTCTGTCAAATTCAGACTTGAAATTGCCACCTGCAGATCTTGATGTCATGCCAAGGTCACCTTTTCCTTCAATGAAAAGTGAACCAACTCCTCCTTTCTCTACTGCTATATTACTGTGCCAGGATTCTACCTATTGAATAATTCTGAGATTTTGCAGACACTTCAAAATCTAATTGTATTTAAAATGGGCATATGGGTTATTATTTAGTTTTGGTACCCCTAAAATACATGAACACTGTTCTTGAGGGATCTTGAATCTGTTTTCACTCTTAAGTCCGTAAGAATATTTTTTTCTAAGGAGAGTTTATACAGCTGTGTAGCTGTATATTTTTTTTTTTTTTGCTAAACATAATGAAAGCACAGATATTAATGAAAACAATGGCTGTGTAAAACCACTCAGTGCAATATCTGGTTTCTCATGGGAGAGGCTGACTAACATGCAGGAAAGAATAACTGAATACAGACATCAAAACTAGTTTGTCATCAAGTTGAATAGGAAGAAAAAACAATCCTAAATAAGCTGTGGGATAAGAGTCATGAAATATTGTCAAGGTTGGTGAACTTGAAAACAAACTTGTTCCAAAACCAATTTTCACTTCCCTAGGCAGAAGGAGGCTGGAGCCTTTGGAAGATTCTGGTTTCTCAGGCAGTTGGTTTAAGTTCATTATGATTCAGGGTATTGGACATGTTTGTAACAATGGACATAAACTTCAAAGTTGCTCTGCCCACCTGTTTGTGTTTTCTGTAAATATGGGAGGCTTGGAAGATGCAGATTGCTTTGAAAGTAGAACTGATCTGTGCAAGGATTAATGCAAATGAAAGAGAAGGACCCCATGGGCAGAACTGCAGTCATGGCTGGTGTGAAAGCATAGATGTGAAAGCGTGATAAACCACTAAAGCTGTCAGAAGTGACTGCTAAGTATGTTGGCATAGATGTGAAACTGTAAATGTTAGATCAGAAGTAGTACTTCTGCAGTAAATGCTTGTTCTTAAATTACAGGCTTACAATTGTTACTTTAAGTGTTGCATAATCGCCTTGAAACCCATAGGGAAGAAAGGAAGTCTTGCAGTCCTGTGCCTTGATCCTGTGAGTGTGCTTGCTTTGATCCAGAGTCTAAAGGATGAATTTGTGCTTTATGCTGCAGTATTGAGTGGTGAGGACCTAAAGGCAAGTCAGAATGAGGGACTGGATTTTGTAGGTGATTTCAAAAATACAGACTCTTATGCTTGTCTGGGGTAGTAACTCTAAGCATTTGGGTCTGTCTGGTTGAAGAGTTGTGTAGGATCACATTAGGGTTCACTGTTCTGATAAGTTAAGAAAACATTCAATATATGATTTTTTTCCAGCGAGGACAGATAATTAGTTTTATTTTGGGGGTTTGATGGCGGACTTTTTTGTTTCTTTTTTTTTTCAAGTACAAGGAAAGCTTTGCATGTGTGGTTGCAGCTGCCATGAGTGTGCAAGAACACTTTTTTCATTATAGGATAGATTTGCTGCTGTTGTTACTAATTCCAGGAAGGCTGTGCATGGTCAATTGTCACAGCAAATGCTGAATGGGTGATGTCACATGGACAGTTAGAAAGTGCTTGGGTGTTTATCTCAGCTTGTTTGTCTAAACACTGGACATGGTGAATAAAAGCATTGTAGTAAAAGCTAAGTGGGTAGACAATTTTTCTATTAAATATTATGGAAAATAGGAAATATGCATCAATACAGAGATTTTTGCTCAGGTTTAAATGTAAACCTTCTGGAGGCATGTTGTAACTCTGTGCGAAATGTTACTTTGCAAAGGAGGAGGCTTATGAGACTTTACCCTCAGCCTCTGTATAAAACTTTCTAACAAAAATTACCTTGAAATTTGCTTGTCCTGAAGTACCTTGGACAGAAAGAGGTAATTCCTTGGTAGGCAATTTGGGAGACATGGGCAGAAGTGGGAGCCGTCCTCTGACATTGTCTTGCCAAAAAATCCTTCAGGAGCACAAATGTCTGAAATGTCCTTAACTCTTATGAAGTTAAATGGCACTCAGTTGTGGAGACACCAAATTTTTAGGCATAGCTGACCTTCACAAAGGAAAGCTTGATACGAGCTGCAGAAAGGACTTTAACAAGTGACAAGCCTGTGACTCTTGAAATGTGTTTTTCAGACATTTAGGCTCTTTTGATGCTCCTGGGTTTAGAATTTTCTCCAGGCCTTGGACTGTGCTTATTTCTTCAATGGTAAATCATCCAAAATGGTCCTGTTGAATAGGACTGAAGGCAAATTCTAGAAAACATGATGTGATCATGAAGTTGTCTAAGTCCATAACTGAATGTCCAGAGCTGACTCCACCTCTCTCTTTGCTGGTTGGGTTTGTTTGACCTCGGGTGCCTCCAGTGCTCAGCCCGTAGTCTCGTGCTGACTGCAGCAGTTCATCCTGTCAGCTTGTCCTTGTGTAAACAAATTCCTTCTCAATTACTCATAGGCCAGATGTGCCTCTTTTTTTGACCTTTTGGCTTCCAAATTGGTAACAGTATCTAATTTTGGCATTAGCTAATACTTATGAATCCTGTTGTACCTTTTTTTTTTTGTAACTTGCTGTGAAATTTCTTCCTAGGAATCTATTTCATTGCATAGCGCTGCAGCTCTTAGCGATGGGATGTGAATGTGGGGTTTTGTTTGCACCTTCTCTACCTCCTTCTGTTTATTTAATTTGAAGCATTGTAAGGGAGGGATCCTATATTCAAGAGCAGGGATCCAACCTTCAGCCTGGCAAAAATGTGGTCTGCAAAATTATTATTTTTCTCACCTTACTTTTCTGAGGATTCCCACTCCAGGAAGCTTTAACCTGGTGCACAACTGCCTTCTTCCTGGAGAAGGTAAGTAGATTGTTTACTTAAGAGAACAACCGTGTGATGAGTAGTCAGGATGTTTCCACTGTTCTCTATCCTACTTGGCTATCCAAGCAGAAACTTTGGGGATGAGCAGGAGCCTTGCTGAGATTGATCACAGGAGCTCTTCCCTGCATCCTCCCCAAGCAGGGTGGTTGCAGATGGTTAACCATAGCTGCCTCTCCTTTTATTGGAGGAAATCCAATCTAAGCCTGTTTGGAGATGTGATCTTTTAATTGTTTTGTGAGGGAGCAGGTCTTGAGCAGGAACAGAGAAAAAGAGACTGAGAGCAGCCCTGAAGAGAAAAACTTGAGGATATTGGTTGACAAGAAGCTTGACTTGACCCAGCAATGTGCACTTGCAGCCTAGAAAGCTAAAAGTGTCTTGGGCTGCATCCAAAGCCCTATGGGCAGCAGGCTGAGGGAGCTAATCCTGCCCCTCTGCTGTGCTCAGGTGAGATCCCACCTGCCTTCAGCTCTGGGACCTCAGTGTGAGAAAAATGTGTACCTGCTGGGGTGTGCCCAGAGGAGGCCATGAGGGGGATCAGAGGGCTGGAGGACCTCTGCTGTGGAGATAGGCTGAGAGAGTTGGGATTGTTTAGCCTGGAGAAGACTCTAGAGAGACTTTAGAGCCCCTGGTACCTAAGGGGAATACACAAAGAGCTGGAGAGGATCTTTGGAGAAGGGCATGGAATGACAGGACGAGTATCGTGGTGAAGAACGTGTGAGAAAGGAAAAGGCAGCACCCTCAGCTTGGCTTTCCAAGGACCTGAATGACTGCAGCAACATGCAACAGCTTTGCCTGGTAATGGATGGAGCAGCTGTGCTGCTACAACTGTTTTCCCTCGTGCTCTGGTTTGAAAAGATTTCTTCCAGAAATAAGAGGATCAGCTTCTAATTTCTGTCATCTTACAGTGAATAGATTTGTTCTTAGACTCTGAAACAATAAAGCAAGTCCTGACAAGTCATTATTGGTCAGAATAAAAATTGCCTTTTAAGTTCAGCATCTCTGGCTAATTAATGTAAATTCTCCCACTTAGGTTGCTGCTGTGTGTGGCTTGTTTTAATGCTTGACTCATAATTCAAAGAAATGAGATGGAGGCAAGATTTTAAAGATTTTTTTTTTCAAGTTTAAGTTCTGTGCCAGCTTGGAGATGGATGAAGTTTGCTTAAGCTTTAAAAGCTTCAAAGATCTCAAACTTTTCTGCTAGAATTCAGACTTCAAGCAAGAGTAAGAGCAAGTGCACGTGTTGTGGTGTCTGTCTGCATTTACATATACATAGCATGCATTTTTATACACGTATATAAGTAACAAAATAGGTATGCACATGATTTGTATGATACACAGTGTGTATAGACCTAACTCAGTGGAAAAAGCCAAATTATTCTGGTGAAGAGAATGAGCTGGAAGCTGTTGTTGCCACTTCAGGAGATCACTGTGTCTTGCCTTGGAGTCTGATGCTTTTGGTATAAAAGAACCTGTTGCTGGACACCACAAGGCTGAGAATTTTTTCAATGTTTGGCTGCCTTTTCTTGGGAGTTTTTCTCCAAAAATCAGGATCAGAAAGAAGTAGTTCGATTATTGTTGACCTTTATTACAAGTGTTTTTCATTTTTATGTTTTTGTTCCTATCGTGGCTTATTTCCACACAGAACTGTTCCTTTTAAATTTTTGTTGTTGTTACTCTGCAGGAGCATTGTTAGACAGTTGAGCATCACCTATGCAGTAAAGCTTAATTATTCCATACTGAATCCTGGAAGACCTCTTCCTGTTTCCTGAGGAAACTCTAGGACTGATGGGAGGGGAAAATTGGTTACAGGAGATAAAATGCCTAAGCAAAGCAGGAAACAAATCTCAAATGTTGAAGTCCACTCTTAGCTTTTCCTTCTCAAGAAATTGAGAAGGAAAGACTTGCTTTATTTTTTTTTTTTAAGAATTGGTAGTAATTAAGTTTCATCTATCACTGGTCTTTCAATGTCTGGCATTACTCGTTATTTCTCATTTCACTCTTCACATGAATACCATTTATGCTTTTGGAGATGCAGTATGTGCCAAACTCCCATTTGTCTTTAATGTTACCTTGAAGCTGATGGTACTACTGACTGTCCTGATTTAAAAGGGACACTCACAGACTGTAGGGGTAAGTAAACTGGACCAAAAGACAGTCAACCACAGAGCAAGGTCCCTGAAATGGGGGAAGGAAACAGCTTTTCCTTTCTGTTGAGGACCTGCTCTTGGCTGGAGATTGCCAGATGGGGTCACATGCAGAGATAGGATGCTACTATTTATTCCAGCAAATCCAAATTTCAGTCCAAGTGCAGCTTTCTGTGTATGGATAGGCTGTTTTGTACATTTTTGAGTACCTTTGGGGCCACTGGCTCTTCCCCTGTTTCTGTCCTTCTGCGCATTTTGGTCAGCAGAGCTGGATGCTCTGATGCTGTTTCATTTAAAAGACACGAGCCCGCTTCCTCCGCCTCCTTCTGCCAGTGCTTCACTTAGGGCTTGGCACAGGAGTGCCTTGGGATGTAAATGGGTTTCAGATTTCCCTATTAACTCTTATTTCTCCTGCGTTTATCAGAAGCTTAATACTTATTTGGCCTATGGTGAAACATGGCTGTTACAATAGAGGTGCCAAAATTTAGTGGGTTTTTTGGTAACACCAATAGGGAGGAGAGTTCTGTGTTAATAATTGCATCAAAACCAATGTACCATTTATCTGAAACAAAAATAAAAGGTAAGTAACGTTCTTTTCACCTCCTTTATCTTTTCTCTCTCTCCCTCCCAAATTCCCTGCATTATTGCAACTTGAATTCTGACATAAGAGTTGAGCAGGGATGAATGGTCATATAATTGGTTTCACAAAGCTAATTTAACTTGTGTCCCAAATCAAGTTGTTAACCTGTGTTGGTCTGAACAGTAGATGTGGAGTAATGCAAATCTTGAAAAATGTGATTGCTCCAGAAATTTCAGTTGCCTTGAAGAGGGAATGCCTTTCCAGGCAGAGAAGTGTGCCTGTACTCAGTCAATAATATTTGTGTGCAGTAGGGAGAACTGAGGTTACTTCTCAGCTTTTCACGATCTGACCTTCCTATGGCGCTTACCTTGAAGCTGATGTGCTTCCACTGGATGTCACTGTTGCTCTTTGGGAACACATTTAAAGTATTTTACCTGTGGTGAAAATGACTCCTCAAAATAGACTTTTAAAGGTATTTCTATTTTTTTTTTTGAATAGTAGAATTGGGATCCAGATTAACTGTATACACCACCTTTGGGGGTTTTTTACTGCTCTGTTTTTAAAGGAATTTTTTCAGCTAAGATAATGAATTTGATTGCAGTAGGGAATTTCAATACATTGAAGGTCTATGTTGAATTCATTGGTGTATGTGTTGTTTAAGGCATGTGCTGTCATTCTAGATGTTCGAAAATTAATTCTTGGCAACATCATACTGTCTTAAAAAAAACCCGACCAAAACACAAACCCTCAAAAGAGTAAATACACTGCATTAATTAATTCAAAGAGTCTTAAAGCTGGAGCTTAACCTACCCCCTTCACACCACTCAATTCTTCCCAGCCAGTGGAGAGAGGTGAGGAAAAGGCAAAAGAAATATTTCCTCTGGACTGAATTACAAGAATTCTACATTTTATTAGTAGGTGTAAAACTGAGGTAGGTGGTTATTGTATCAGTATGTTTTCTAAGGCTCACCATTTAAGAAGCAAAATGGCCTTTTTTGGTTGTCTCGTGCAGTTTGCTACAGATGCATGTGTGTTTTTTAGTTCATACCTGCCCCCCAACCCTGTTCAGCACTGTAATTGCTGGTCAGGATGCTGTTTAGCCAGAACACTTTTCATAAGAGGCTCAGTAAGAGACCTCTGGAATGAAGGCTGATTAATTTTCCCCCTCCCCCAAGTAGTTGCCTTGTGCTGCCTTTAAGTGGTTGCTATAAATAAATCACTTCTGTTTTCCCTTTGTCACTGAGAGCTGTATTGTATTCTGAAACTGCTCATCTCTTCTTCCTTTAATGTTCAGCTGCTCCTTGCTCTACTCCCAGTGTTTAATACACAGATGTTGTAAGATATTTAATGGCAAAGACATTTGTTTGTTTGTGCCGAATAAATTGCACACTTGAACTCTGACTGAAATGAATTAAACCTCTGCAGCAATGCCATTGTTTCTGGTGCCGTCCCCAGGACTCAGCTGGCACTTTACCCATAGGTGAGTCAGAAGAGAGCATGGATGTCTCTGCCTGTAATTGTGGTGGTCATTGGTACTGAGACTGACACAATTTTGTATTTTTGCAATGTTTTTCTAAATCTGTTAGAATTTAAATTCCTGATGGCTGGCTTAGGTGGTATAAATTGTCATTAGAAGTGTTCCTGGAGTCTCTCTAAGGCTGTAGGTTTCTAAGGGTTTTCTTGTTCATTCTTGGGAACAGCAGCTGATTTAGTCTGCTTTTACAAAATTTGAAAATGTTTCAGTCTGGTTGTTCCTCAGCTGGATGCACACTTCCTAGAACCAGATAGTCGAAGATTTTGGTCAGTTGGGAACCTCCTTTTTGGAAGTCACTGCTGTGACCCACTGTCACAGTATTTATTTGCTCGCTGGCTGTGTCCCTGGTTTAGATAGAGGCAGACTCATAACCTCACTGCTGAAGGCTATGGGATATCTTTAAGATGGGCAGTAAGGAGCCTTTCAAGCAGCTGTGGTGTTTGAAATGGGACAGTATGCCATATTGTCATGTTTCTGTTTTTAAATGTAGATATACTTCTATTCTTAGGGCTGTTGCCTTCAGGAGCCCCCATGGCCTTACTGGAGGTGGCTTTTTGTGAGGGTGATATGTAGCCTGTGAGGTGAGCAGCAGAACATGGCATCTGACAGCTCTGGCTTCAACTTGACGTGATGAGGGACCACCTCACCCCTAAAGCACCAGTGTGGGCACATCTCTGCAGTATTGCCTTTGCCAGATTCTTAAACTTTGTGAACTGTAGCAAAGAGAATATAGACTCAGAGTTCAACCCTGAAGCTTTTTATGAAAAGCTGTCTGACATATGCTATAAAGATAGATTGAGAAAATCTGTTGGTACAGTAATTTTTCTGCTCTGTGAGTCAGCTTGTTCTAATGGGTTTTGAAGAGGATAGCTCATCATCATTTGGGGTTTTTAAGTGCAGGTTGTATGCAGTGTTAGCTCACTAAAATTTCTTCTGTGCCATGATTGACTGGCCTGAAGTTACATCATTAACATAAGCTAGTCAGCCTTAAAATAGAAAGAATTTTTTTTATGCTACTTACCCATTGAAAAGCAGTGGTTTGTGGTTTTTGTTTGTTTTCACTTTTAAATTTAAGCAGCAAATAGCAGGTTTTTAAGACTGGATTGATCTCATCTCTGCAAGAACATATTTTAGTTGATTAAGTCAATGCATCGGTGAGCAGCGGGTGGCTCTTGGGCTTCCTGCAGCACAGGAGTAGCTGGAGTGTGGCTCCCATGCTGAGGCAGTGCTGTGTGACCTGGAGTGTGGGTGGTGTTGGCCAAGGGCCTGTAGATAATCCAAATTATTCAAGCAGGTGGAAGGAAGGAAATTAGCAGAGGCTGCTGTGGCTGGTACCACCTGATACTTGGCTGCATCCTGGGCCTGTGGTGGAGCACAGTAATCCCTGGGAAGCAGCTGTCATTTAAACCTTCCCCTTCTGTCCTGCTCCTTTTGCAAAACCGGCCATGTGAGGCTTGGCTGTAGGAGGATGGTTTGGTGGGTAGGATCTGGAGGAATGGTCAGCTCCTACAAGACATTGCTCACCCCCTCCATTCTCCACCTTTCCTAGATTCTCACATTTCTGTTCCTTGTACTACTTCATGTTTTGCCTGTGTGTTGAGCTGGAGCTCAGCCTTGGGAGCCTTTCTGTGGCATCAATCAGTGGCTCCCAGCAGCACAAGGGTTTTAATGTATATTTTTAAAAGATATATAAAATTTTTTGTGTGCATGTATATATCTTCATGATGTACTGAACAGTTTGGTGGTTAAAGTTATGAGCTGGTCTTGTTGCAGTTTATTTGCACATCTGCAGACATCTGGCATCAAGTACAGAGTAGAGCAGGTAAATCAGTAGTACTGTGCTGGTGAGAAATGCATTCCTGCTGTTGCATAGAGAAGAGACAGGCAGGTCTTCATTTCTACTCCAAGTACATGTGGAACAACTTTTGGGAAATGTTTTTCAATCTGTCAGCATTCCTTGTTGATTTGTAAACTTTGTGTGAGTTTTAAGTGCATGGGATGGAGCTGCATCAGGCACGGGGCCATGGAGAAGTGCGTTTTGAGAGCTGTGATCTTGGCTTTCAATTCACATTTTGTCCATTAGTGTAAATTGAGAAACTGAAGTCTGCAGTTGCTTAACCAGTTGGCTACCTCTTCTAGTTAAACTTCTCTGAACTGCTTCTACTGGCAATAATGCAGATAAACAATGCAAATAGTGTTTGTTCTACAAGAAAGGTACATTTTGAAAGAAAAGGAAAAAAGAATAGGTTTTTAGTAGAGATCTATTTGTGTTTTTCAAACGTAATTTATTCTGAATGAAATATTCAAACTTGCGTAACTGAAATAGTTGAAACTTCAAAGTAAACTTGTTCTGAATCTCGTTGAGGAGGAAAACCAGTTCAAGATATAAACAAAATTAAAATTACTAAATCAAAACAGTTCCAATGCATATTGGGACATCTTGCTCCTGCTGGACTTAACTATGGTACAATGTTTTTGCCTTCTTTCAAGTACCAAGCATGGAGCAAGGCTTTAACTTTACTGTTGGAGTGAAATTATCAGACTCCTCTGGTTACTTAATTCCTGTCATTGGGATGTAGTGCTTCCCTAAGCAGCTCCAGTGAGTCTTCACTTACCTGTAGTCTGTGCTTGTGTGCCACAAGAGCACACTGAAGTTCTTTGTACATAGAAAACTTGAACCTTTCAGGATTGCTTCAAGATTTTTATCTAAGGTTTGCCTTTCCTGGTGGTGGCTTAAAAACAAACAAAAGCACACACAAAAAACCCCCAGAAAACAACAAAAACAATCTCCACCTGGAGCAGGCAGACAAGTCAGCAGAAGCTTTTCCTTTTCCAGCTGTGGCAAGAACAATTCCTTTCCTCCTTTGCCTGTTTTTAATAGCTAGACTGTCCCAGCATAAACTGTCCTTTACCGTTTACCCTCCATGGAACAGAAATCCCTGTGCAGTTATTTGCATTGCAATAGCAGATTATGTCTGTTTATTTTTCTAGCAGTCAGAAATGGATTGTGGCATTCATCATAAGAAAACAAAAACTCAGGATTCTAGTAGGACCCAGGAGCAGCAAGAGGAGGAGACCAGTCTTGCAAACACCCTGGAGCATATTATAGGACAGCTGGATGTTCTGACTCAGGTATGGTTTGCTTTTTAATTTGTTATTGACAAAGGTACCTGTGACTGGAAGAACTGGCAATGTTTTGCAGCAGTTTAATAGAATAATAATATGGCTAGTTCAAAACCTCTGCTTTTCAGTAGTATTTTGATAAGTCTTTCATCACCTGCTTCTCAGCTTATCTCTATCAGTTCCCTTGCACTGACTTCCACCTTAGGCCCTGCTCTTCCCCAGTTTCTTTATGCTGCGGTGCAGTAGATGCAGCTGGAGCCAGCTCTGATAGACTGTTCTGTTAGCCAGGGTTTATCTAAGGTGATGCCCAAAGGAGTGGTTGGCAGAACAGCTCTGTCTTGGTGAATAATCTGTCTCTTCCCTCCTCCATTATACTGCAGCCTATAGGTGAACTCTGTTCAGATCCTGCTCCTCTCCCCCACCCAGCATTCACCTACACAGTCCCAGTTTTTGCAGAATCCTCCTCCCATCAACAAGTCTGGGCCCTTCTGTGCCTCGTTGCTGGAACATGCTTTTCACCCACGGCCACAAAACAGCTAATCCCTTGCTAAAACATTAACAAACAGTTCTTTCTTGGAGTCACTGAGCAGTGATTGAACGGAACCAGCCATGAATGGTGATCATCACAGAATGTGTTTACTAAATAAGAATTTGGGGATAGAAGTGTTTTTTCATTAGCTAAATAACTGCTCCTTGCTCATTGTGGAGAAATACTGTTTTTGATTGTCTGGACCTGAATTTCATTGTGTATTTTTGAGGAATGTGAGAAGCAGGGAGCAAGCATGGAATGGTAAATATTGGAGGTCTCCTGTAGCTGAGACCATGGTGATAGGGTGGAAAAAAATCTGTTGAGAGGTTTTTCTGTGAGTTTAAATACTGTTTCTGGGGAGGAACAAGTAGGTCTTCAATGCTTGGTGTTGAACATACTGATTAGTAGCCTGAGTTAGCTCTCTGCTCTTGAGAGAGTTAACTTGCCAAAGTACTTGTCCAAGAGTGTAAGATGATGGGTTGGAGGGCCCATCAAGAGATTGAAGGCTGATTTAGAGATTAAAAAACATGCCACAACTATAGGCAGTCTAAAATAGTGTAGGATGAAACCCAAAAGGTATTTAAGTTCACTTGGCAGAAATGCAAAAAAGCACTTTTGCTATGATACTTAAAACACTGAACACTGGAGGAGGGGAGGGAAATCTTGTGTGACACTGGGCCCTCATAGTTGAGTAAAAAGCAACCCAGTGTATACACAAAATATTTTAATACTGTTTTTGTCTCCCTAGTAAGCTAGGAATGTGATTGTTATCTTTCATTACATAAATCACATTCACATTTCTGATGGTGGATGTGTGATGGCTCCTTTTCAACTTCATAGGTGTTGAGAGGAGGCAAGTATTGCAGTAAACAATACATGTGGGATTTAACCTAAATATAAGCAATGCAGATATCTCTGTTGAAGATATTGTGTAACTGTAGAAAATTCTAAATGTTGTTTTAAACTTAGCAGAAAGAGAAATTGAGATCAGTGGGGGAGGAATAAATTAGTAAGTTATAGGATAAAATTGGAAATAGCCCTGAAATAGTAAAAAACCCAAAAAGCTGCCTTGAGTGACTGTGTTCTTCAACCTTTTACCTTTTTTTGTTTTTGCCATCTTTGAAGTACTTAATTTCCCATTGGTTCTACTCTGTGTATGTTGTGTTAACACCATTTTAATGCCTGTGTACAAGTAGATGTCCCTGACATGCTGTTTTCATGCCAAGATTTTGATATTTGATAGCAACACAAAGTGACACAAAACAAACTTCAGCAAATGAGCCTGGAAGAATTCCTCATTCCTGGACTAAGGCAGAAGGCACCTCCAGAGAGGAGGGATGTGGGCAGGGAGCAAGGCACGTGGGGAGGGCATTGACTTGCATGTCTGAACTTTGGCTTTTCCAGCTTTGGTAGGAGAAGGGAGTGCAGCTCTGGAATGCAGCTCCAGCAGAGCCACTGTTAGCCCTGTTTCATACAACTGGATGTGCTCTGGTAGGAGCTGTGGTGTGCAGAGATCCAAGTGAACTGGAAGCAGTGCCTGGTGTGTGGGGTTGGTTGTTATTGCAAGGCATTTCTGCCAGAGCACAAATGGGTGCTGCTCCCTCCAGGCAGCACATTCAAACCAATGTGTGTGTGTGTCAGCTTTGGGCCTGCTGGCTTCTTTGTGAAAGGAGGACACCACTGCTTCTTCAAAACAATAGAAAGCTTTAATAAATAATACTTAACAGATGTCACTGTCTTCTGTTCTTGGAAAAGGGCTGAAGATGCTCCTAGTGTTAATAGATGCTCTGTTAAAGTCATAATTCCTGAGTATTGTGTGTTTAAGGAGAACTCTAAGGGTATAAGCAGGGCCATCCAGTTGAAGGGAAAGAATATTTGACATTTCCAGAAACCCTGTATTGATATAGCCCATGAGATTTTGGGAATTTAATCTGTTAACTCCATGGGAGCTTGGATTAATTTCTGATGTGATGTCTTGAGTTCCTGTGTTCATTGTTCTTGTTATAGATGCAACACTGTGTTACCATCATGTAAAGTACCAGTGGGGGAAGGTTGAAGTTGTGATAAACTACTTTGGGAAATTATGCAGATCTAAGCCAAATTTGTTTTCCTAATATTTTTTCTGTAGCTGTTATTTCAAGGTTTAAACCTGGTATCATGTAGAAGTGGGAAGGAGAGAAAATACTCCCAATTTCTGCTGAAAGGGGTGATAGTAAGACATCAGCTGTAGGCTGTCATCTCTTGCCAGCACACAGTTTTGTTCTGAGCTGCACACTTGAAGCTGCATCACCAAGTATTAGTACCTTCCCTCTGCTGGCAGTAGATTTCCAGATGAAATGAGGTGTCATGTGCTTGAATTCAGTGAGATTGTTTTTGTTCAATTTAGCAGTCTCTTCCAGCCAGTTGCTGAGGCTGTGGAGGTGTTGTGCCCCACACAGGAGGATACACTGGAGCTCCTTCAGCTAGGCACTTCAGTTCTTATCAGGGAGATAGATCAAAAGAATCCAGTGGCTGTTGTATATCACAGCTAGCAGTATCCGTGAGAGGGAATTGAAGCTTTGCTAAGCTTCCTTCTTAAGTTGTTGATATGATTCAATTCTCTCAAGTTTTGGCAACTTTCTTTCAAGTGGTCTTTGATTCAATTAAACCTTTTTTGCCTCCTCCTCCTCTCCAAAGCTCTGTCAGGATATATTTTGTTTTACTTGTAAGAAAGTGGTCTAATGTGACCTGACAGGGTCTTCATATTTTTTCCTGAAAGCAGTTTATGTTTGGCCTTACATGGCTCTTTTTCAGAAGAGTAGCAGATGCTTAATAATTCTGCTGCCTTAAAGAGTGAAGTAGAGACCTGGACATAAGCCAGTTGTTCCCATTAGTTTTGGATTACTGAGATACCCTGGTTCTCCTCTGTAGGAAAGCAGGCAATTCACATCTGGCAAAGGAATGAGGAAGATGAGAGTAATAAATGTGTGATACTGATGCTGTGCTCCTCCCTTTCCTGCAGCTTATTCTCTTGTTAGTGTCTGTGTTTAAAAATCCTCTACTGGCATTTCAGAGATGTGAAAAGGATAAAAATGCAAGCTGTTTATCAACTTATTTGTTTTTATTGAAGACTGAATCTCAGTATCTTAGTGCCTATATGAAGAGTTGGGGTGAATATTAAAGTTTAAGGGAAAAACAAGGTGATTTTTCTCTCTTGGATAATCTGGCACAGAAAAATATGTTTTGACTGAAACAAAAATGTAGCAGATATCAAAGATTTGCTTGGTTCAGGTGCATTTCCTGCATTTACAGCTGAGCTGCCTGTCTGAAAAAAATCATCTGTAAGTAACTGTCTTGGCTGCACTGGAAAATTTGTATTTTCAGTGATCATCTTCAAGCAGTTTAATGTACTCTTGTCCTCACTCTAAACACCTCCAGCTGCTGTGCTCACTCTGTTCATCTGTGGGCAGCAGGCACTGAGGCAAAAGCTGCTGGTTTTATGTGGGAAGGAATATGTCTTCTCCAAAGGAAGAGTTCAGAATCAGGTTAGCATAAAAATTCATAAATAGCTGCGATAATCCACCCACAGGAAATGGCTTTATATGCTTCCCCAAACTAATCTTGCATTGAAGCTGGGAGAAAACAACACAGTGAAATGGAGAAGACTTGATAAATCTCTATAATAATCCAAAGCCTCAATTGAAGGATAATCTAGATCATGTGAGATTAAAGGATTATTTTACTCCAGAAAAGATTGCAGGCAGAGAAATAATTTTTCTGTATTATTTTTTTAGCATAAAAAAAGATTTGGACACAAGTGAATTGCTTTTTAATTGAAGCTGAAAATGTTTGTTTCCAGTGCTTAGTAATGAAAGCAAGTAAAATCAAATTTTTGCTCCTTTTTTGAGATGTGGTCTCAAGCCTGTGTTGGTGAGGGATGAATGTGGCCTCCCTTTTGAGAGGCACTGAATGGAAATTAAGCAACTGGTTTAGTAAAATATATGCTTTTATGACTTGAAGTAGTTACAAATCAAGAAGAAGCATTTAGCAGTGGTGGGGAGATCATGTCCCAAGTGCTTCTACCTTTGCAGTGTGCAAATGTTTTAGTTTCTGTATTGCTCTAAAGACCTCAACACTGATGGACCCAATATACAAGAGAGAAACTGCAAGTAATTTTTATTCCAAGAGAAATACTTTGAAATCTGGAACACTAATAAAGCTCTCATCTGAAAATGTATGGAGTGTCAGATGAGCTTGGTTTTTAAATCTGAATTTAAAGGACGTAGAGGCTATCTCTTGTGAGTCAGACCTGTCTCTTAGAGATTCAGTAGCTTTGATCTCTCACTCAAAACAAATTAACCAGGATATGTTGCCAGTCCTGTGTCATTGAGCAGAGCTACTTTTTCTTCCCCCCTGAAATTTACTTGTTATAAAATCTTGATGCAAATACATTCTTCCTCTTTCTGAGATTGTCCAAATTAAAGGCACTCTGAGGGATATTGCTGTGTTAGTGGGACACTGTCTGAATGTCCCCAAGATGTCAGCAGCCATGGCCCATTCTCGGCTGGGGCCCGGGGCCACTGCGCCAGGAGAGGGAACAACTCTCTGTAAAGGCCAGAAAGCTTTTTCCTGGGCTTGTTTATTTTTAACATGTGTGTTCATAGTGGCATGTTCAGCTTTCTCAGTGGTTTAACAGCTTGTCAGTTCTCAGAACTAATCACTGATTGGTTTTTGTCACGCAGGAAGAAGCTCTTAGCAGCTCCTCTCAGAAAAATCACTTCCGTGATTAGCTCAATGCAAAAGCAGCACAGATGGTGAGGAGCTATAGACCTGGTTTAAAATTATTGGGGTAGCACATCTTGTTTTAGTCTGAGCACATGAGGAATTATCATTTCTGTTAGAAATCACCCCACATTTTATTTTAAACCAAAACCCGCTCTGAGGTTAAGGCTTTGACTGCTGGAGTAAGGATGGTCCTTGCAGGCATTTGTTTGCTGCATTTGTTAATTACTGTGAAAACTTTGTACCTTGTTCTACTGTGAGATGAAACTTACCTCCTCACTTAGTCTGAACTGCTGGCTCTTGCTGAGAATACTTCAGAGCATGCAGAATGTGTGCCATCTCAAAGCTGTTAAATTGCCATTTACACACAAGGAGAGCAGCCCAACTCTTTTTTAGTGTGCTTGGTAAGAGCAGGGATCTGCTCTGGGAGTCCAAATGCAGCTACTGAGGGGCAGGGGCATTAGCAGCATGTTGGGGCAAAACCCAGAATGGGAGGAGGAGAAGCTGTTCTTGTCAGACAGGTTCATGCTTGAACTCTCGCTGCATAAGTTGTCCCATGAGCCTTTTGTTTTTGCAGCTGCAGTTTGGAGTTGTAAACTGTGGTTAGTGGCAGGAATTAAGGTTTTTTTCTCCTGTAAAAGGTAGGTAGGGCTACCCCAGTGCAAACCCTTCCCATAGTAGTTGGTTTCACTCATTGCATTAGTTTAGAGAAAAGGCTCCCGGGCTTAATTTACCTGGGTGCCCCTTGGATGCTAAGGCAGCTTTTTTTTATGATGCAGTTCACTTGTACTTCTTGGCCATGTTTAGGAATCAAGTGGGCTCTGAAATTGCTAATTTGAGAGAAAATCAGAAGAAGTTACAGCAGGCTGTCTTTGAGAATGCACCTGCACTGGCCATGCTGGTTACAGAGGGCAGAGCTCTTTAACCTTTAACTCCAGGTCAAACATGACAAGTCTCATTCTCTAAATCCATGGGACGTCTGTAGTCCTCAAT
This sequence comes from Sialia sialis, assembly GCA_009812075.1. Taxonomy (NCBI): domain Eukaryota; kingdom Metazoa; phylum Chordata; class Aves; order Passeriformes; family Turdidae; genus Sialia; species Sialia sialis. Next base: position 5,944,226 of record VRYO01000638.1, on the reverse strand, counting down.
GGACCTCTTAAAAAACATCAATCCCTAAGTTCTTCCTACTGCCCACATAGTTGAGTGGAGAAACTGTGGTACAGTACAAACTTCTGCATTTGTTGTGTGTTCATTGTGAGTGGTTTTGTTTTTTTAATAAATTAAGAAAATGCTGTCTTCATAAATTAACATGTCAGAGAGGGAAGAAAAATCTGAAGAGGCAGAAGTAATGTTTTTTCTTTGAGCTGTTTGATATGCTGGTGCTCTGCAAAATCTTTTAGCGTATGCATAGAAAAAACAGTGGAGCAAACTTTACTTTTTTAAGTAAAACTAGAAAACTACTTCTGCTTCCTTTGAGGTCAACGGAGAGAGGGATTTTCTGCTATGAGGAAACAGGAATAGAAGTGCAATTGTCATGTTTTTCCTGCACAGAGCCAAGAACACATTTGTGGTGCAGTCACTGTGCAGGATCATATCCCTTGTTAGGTTCAGCCAGCTGCTGTTACTTGATCAGAGGAACTGCTGTGTCCATACTTTTTATGGGGGTTCCCTGATTAGTCAGGGTGATCCATCGGGCCCCTCTGTCCCCTGTGCTGTTACATGGCTGACTTAGAGCCACTGTGACTGCATGCTGGAAAGGCCCTGTGCTGCACCTTTGGCCTTGCAGAGAGTGTCCCTTAGCAGGATGAGCTGAGCATTATTATTCCACCCTTCTGTGCCCTTGCCCGCCTTGCCCCCAGCTCCAGGTTAAGTACTGCTTTAGCTCATAGCAGCCATCTGGCTGGCTGGATCTCTTCTGACAGGGTATCCACTAGGCTTGCTGGTGACTTCTGCTCCTTTGCTCTGGACTCTCTTGTTGAGATTTCCTTCTATGCTAGTGGAACTGGTTTCCTTTGGCATTCAGTTAGCACTTGGTTCCCCTTATCTGTCCTCCTCAAAAGCCCCTGCAGGGCTGCTGCAGAAGCTTCAACCCTAAGGCCAATGGCTTTTAAATTGTCTCTGCTGTTCAATCAAACATGTTTAAGGGGGACTAAGGAAAAGATACCAATGAAAGCATCTTGGAACAGCATCCCAAGTCACTGTTATTTGGGTTGCAAAAATAATGTGGAGGAATACTTTAGGTACTTGTCATCAGGTAAGCAATAGTGAATACTAGGTGTCCTGGGGAGGATGGAAGTGAATATTCCCCAGAATTTCTAAGTAAACAGGAGGCAACTTCTTATTTCTCCATAGTTTGTCATTAATGTTTCCAAAGAGAAGAACGGGTTTTTTCAATGCTGAGTCTGTGAAGATAAATGAAGATGAATGTTGCAGGAAGTGTTGGTAGAAGTAATTTAAGTTTTCTGTGAAAAATTCCTGTGTTCAGTTCTGGTGCCATAATAATGGTCAGTATATTAGTGTAATGTCATAAATACTACTTAAAAATGAATAGCCTGGTCTTTTTTCTTGTTTAAGCCTAAGCTGTTATCATTCTGCCAATTTCAGACAGGTCTTCAATAAATTATCTGGCATTTACTCCTGGGTAATAGAGATGTTCTGTATTCCTGACACACCAGTAAGCCCAGATCCTGCCAGAGGGCAAACCTGGCTCTAGTGAATCCTCAGTGGATCTGGCTGACAGTGTTCTCCTCCTTGGCTTAACTGCTGGTTTGTTATCTTTGAGAAGCCATAGCAAAAGCATGCAGGAGTTGAATGGGTGCTGTTTCATTTGCCTCCTGAGGATGACTTGCTTTATAAATGGCAGCATGGAAATACTGTAAAACTTTCAGCTGCTAATAAAGGAGCTTTTCTGTGCAAGTTGCAATAAAGCATTTAAAGCAGCTGGGCAGTATTTGTGCTTTCCCTTACCTTCCTAGGATGTCAGATGCCCTGTCTATTTATATTCATCATACATCCAAGTCTAAATGGACTATAGTCATTGATTCCTAATTTGGACTTCCTGAATTTCATTTCTGACTGCTACTTTTCCACTTTTAGTTTCCAAAAAATACTTACTGCAAGTTTCTGCTTATACTTACATGTAATTTCCATTCCAATAAACATTTTCCTTACAGTTTTCTCACAAATTCAACCCTCTGTGAAATCTGCTTTACTTGTGTCTCCTGGTGCTGTATGTAGCAGCTCTTAACTCCTATTGACAGGATCATGGTGGCAGTAAATCATGGAACAGAGGAGCCACAAGTGATCTGGGCATTGCTTCTGGCAGAGCAGTGTGACTGGGACGTTAATTCAGCTGATTATCTTTCTAAAGGAAATTTGATGCAATGTTTCATTCTCCCTCTTTTTATTGGAGTGTTGAGTTACTAGTTCATTTTTTAGATGGAAAAACCAGGATCCCTACTGGTTTTCATTCTCTGTCTGGTTGCTTGAAGAATAAGATCTTTGCTGTAAACCCCTGTAGACATTCAACCTGCTGTGTTCTGCCCTTGGTAGCTTTGTTCCTGGTCTCCAAGACAGTCACTAGGCAATGGCATGGATGTGGAAAAGATTAAGTCCTCTCTCCTTTGAATAGGTGGGAGGGCTCCTGCTGCCTCTGGTGCACCTGGATGTGTTACCTGCCTGCTCCACAATGTTTCTTCTGGTTCTCTGTTTACTTCAATTCCTGTGTCTCAAAGGGATGGAAATAGAGGAGGAAAAGACTTAAATGCAACTGGTCCTGTAGCCCATAGAATATTTGGGCAATGCAGGGTTTGTTCTTTAAGGGGAAGCTTTCTACAGCTGCAGCAGAGCTCTTCTGCTTTGTAACAGATCATTATTAGAAATATATATTAGAAATAAGCTTTGAACTGTGTTTAGGGAGGAGAAAAAAGGTGCATTATGATGCACTGGACAACCTCAAGCCCTTTTTTACTTCCTTGATGCAGTCTTGCAAGATGGCTTTGCCTTATGCCTGCTGTTGTTTTTACTATGTCTGTTTTTTCTTCTCCCCCATGAGTTGTCTCATTCCCCAAATCATTTTACAGCAGACTTTTCTTAGTCTCAAGTGGCCTTAGCCAAGCTATTTCCTCTCTTTGTGCTTTCGTTTCCCCAGCTGTAAAATGGGGATAATGAGACCTGCTTGCTTTTGTGAGGCACTTAGAGATGTGCTTACGAAATGCGCTATTAAAAGGCTTTCTATGTATAACTGCTATACAAACAGCGGTTGTCCAAGTTTATTTGAATTACTTTATTAAAGTCCAAGGTTCTGAGCATCCTTTGTTTTTAGCAGAGGATGTTATTTATGCAGTAAAAATGCCTAAAACGTGAAGCTATTGATTGTTGCTGATAAGTTTATGGATATTAAAGCATTAAATCATCACCACCCATTATCAGCCATTCTGATGTTTCTGGAAGCTGAAAGTGGTTGTGCATAGCTGAGGCCCTTGATTATCTTGGAGTGATCAATAAAAGGTTTTCAGCAGAAGCTTTTATTGCCACGTGGTTAAAATGTTCTTCCTGTGCATCCTGTACATGATGACTTCAGCTCGAGGAGAAAGAGAACAATCCTTTGCAGGATAACTGAATTGCATTAAAAAATGGAGGCATTATGTTGAGATAGATATTGCCACTTGGAGTTTTGCCCCTCCATCTCCTGCTGCATTGTGTTAGGCTGGGAAGCTTTTCTTGCCTGTTATGGTGCTTGTCCAGCAAGTTCTGAGTGTTTTAATTAGAGCAGGCCCACGTTGTTCAGGGAAGGGAGGAAATGGTTAGAAGCAAAAAGATAAAATCAGAGCCAAAACTGAGCAAAATCGTTTAAAATCTGTGTGTCTTGTAGCAGAAGTGTGTCTGGTGGCGCTCCAGTGTCTGGTGCCTCATGAACCAGTCAAGGAAAAGAAATGAGAGCCCAGTCTGAAAGCATCAGCGCTGAAATGGGTGCTTGTGTTGTCTGCAGGAGGGCTTTGCACCCACTATCGTCTATTGCTCCTCTCTGAAGTCATGAGGGGCTCTGCCCTGTTGGAATGCTGACACTGGAGTTCCAGCCTAGAAATACCTCAAAATATTCCTGTGAATTTAGCATTTTATTGGGCACATCTTATTGGGAGTACAGTGTGAAGTGTGTCTTTGTCAGTAGCTCAACAGCAGCTTTCACTTTGTTTTGCAGACAGTTTCCATCCTGGAGCAGAGGCTGACACTCACTGAAGACAAGCTGAAGGAATGTCTTGAGAATCAGCAGAAAATCATTCAGAACAACAAAAACTGATTTCCTAAGATGAGACAGGAGGTGAAGGCTTTGGGAGGTTTGAGGTTGTTTGTGTTCCTAACTGTGTGTGACTTGCTTTAACAATTTTGAGCACATTCTATTTTTCAATTGGAATGTATAGTTATTGTATATGTAAATAGCTTTGTTACTTTGCTAAAATAAAAGCAATATTTTATTTGTAAGTGTGGGTAACAATTGTGATCTCTTGTGCTTTCCAGAAGTACAGCAGCCAGCATGTGGGCTGAGTACTAACCTGGAAGGTCACGTATCTCCTGTCTCTGGTCCTACTAAGTTAGTGTGTAAGTAACTTGTGCCTGGCGCATATATTAGGCTTGTTGCTGATGTGTGTGCTGGCTGAAGGTGAGAAGCAAAGTGCTCTCAGGATATTTGGGGCAGTGGTATTTCAGCTCTGGTGTAAGACCATATGGAGCAGGTGAGGTCCTGTGCAACTGGCACCTGGAAAGGTTTGTCTCAGCTGTGTCTCACACAGCAAATCTGACACAGCAGCTGAGACCCTGGATGATATTTGTGCATAGGTGATTAAATCTGACACATTTAGCCTGCTCCCATGTGCAATATAGGAAAAATGATTGAGGCTGGAACAGAGGCCCCAGCTTGTCAGATGCAGGGTGATTTCCAAGGAGATTTTGCTTCGTCTTGGCTTCTTCAATTAAAGGCAGGGCAAAGGGGCAGGAAGGGAACTAAACACTGGAATGTTTTCTCCATTGTGGAACTCCCCTCTCCTCATGCTGGACTGCCTTTGATTTTTGGTCATTTTGCAGATGTTTTCATAGCTGAGTAGCTCATCACTGGCACCTTCCTCCCCTCATCGCTCCTCCTGACTTTTTTGAGGCTTGAGCAGGTGTTCAGTGTGTAGCTGCTCAAGAATTTGGACTTCTGGGAGATCCTGTCTGCAACACCTCTTCTGCTAACACATACCAGTGGTCTCTGTTCTTGGAATAAACTCTGACCCCCATTCCTGGAGAAATGAGCTGCAGGAAATTGAGCAGGATTACCCTCCTCCCCACACTCTGTCTGATCTCTGCAGACAGGGAAGCTCTGCCTCAGTCCCTGCCCTTGGTGGTACCTGGTGCCTTGCACAGCTTCCAGGGCCTCCATCTCCACGTGTGTTGTGGCACTCTGGATGCTTGCCTGAGGACAGGCTGGCATCCTTACTTCACATGGGGTTTAGCTGGTTTTAAGGTGATGTGGCTTTGGCTTTGGGATGGTTTTTGGTGTTGCACCTGTTTGTGTTGCAGGCTGTGTTGGCTGGGACAGCACCTTGGTGTTAATGCTCCTCATCCCACATGGGGGGAGCTGGTTTTCTTGCCAGCACTAGGAAGCTTCTGATCTCCTTCCCTCCTGATCCTTTGTACATCTCTAAGAACCCCTTGCTGGCATGATCACAGTATTTCACTCCGTTTGTGAGAGGCTGAGAGCTTTCTCATTTCCATGCTTGGTTGATGGTGAGTTTCTCTCTGCTCTGCCACAGACTTTGTTTTCTGTTTCCAGGCTCTGAGTCTGATAAATCATTACTTTCCCTTAATCGAATCAATTCAGTGGTGATAGTCTGTGCTCTTGCTCGAAGCTTTCAGTGTCTTTTTGCTGAGAGACTGACATCATTTTCATTGAAGTGAGCTTGTGTGGTGATGCAGATGGGTGGGGAGGAGGGGACTCAAAAATGCTGTGGCCAATTTGCTGCTAGAAAAAGAAAGCTGTTCCTGATCTGCTGCCACTGAAATAATGACCAAAATCAGTTGCACGAGCCTAAACTTTCAACTTGATCCTCAGTGTTGTGGACTGGCATTTGAGACTGGGGCATGGAGGGGAAAATTTAAAAATTCCTACATCAGTTTTTTAGCTCCATTGGTCAGAGCGTGGTGCTAATAATGCCAGACTTGTGGATTTGATCCCTGTATGGCCCATTCACTTAAGAATTGAATTCATTAATCCTTGTGGGTTCTTTCCAACTCAGAATATTCTGTGATTTACTTTAAAAATAGCCTTTCCATCCTTTTAATGTGTAGTTTCTAATGTCTTAGAGACAAAGAAGCAACTTGAATATAGTATTTTAGAGGGGTTGACAGTACAATTGACACATTTCATGTGTGTCCAGGGGTGCTCACGTTTGGTACAGATGCTTTTCCTTTTCAGGTGTTCTGAGTGAATCCATTTGAAAGATGTAACTGTGCTTCTATAACAGGTTAAGTGCTCAAGTGTTGAGGACAAGTGGAGTGTAGGATGTTGTGTTTTAACCCCAGTTGGCAGCTAATCCCCTCACAGCCCCTCATTGACCACAAGTGGGATGGGGAAGAGAATCAGAAGACTAAAACAGAGAAAACTTATGTGTTGAGATAGATGGTTGGATCAGGTAAAGCAAAAAGTGGAATTCATTGACCACTTCCTATGGGCAGGCAGCTGTTCAGCCATCCCCAGGACAGCAGGGCTCCATCACGTGTAATGGTGACTTGGGAGGACAAAGGCCATCACTCTGAATGCCCTCCCTTTCTCTCTCTTTCTCCAGCGGTATATGCTGAGCATGATGTTACATGGTCTGGAATATCCCTTGGTCTGCTGGGCTCAGCTGTCCTGGTTGTCCCCTCTCAACTCTTTGTCCCCCAGCCTCCTCTCTTGGGGTAGAGTGAGAAGCAGAAAAGGCCTTGGCTCTGTGTTACTGCTGAGCAGCACCCAAAGCATCCCTGAATTATCAACTCTGTCACCAGCTCAAATCTGAGACAACCCTGTAAGAGCTACTGGGAAAAAAATTAGCTCAATTCTAACCACGAGCAGCAGATGGGGAAAATTGCTTTTCTGCACTTAACCTTTTGTTCCATGTTGTTGTTGTAGAAGTAAGCCAGGGTGGATGGGTATGGGGAGTCAGGAGGAAAGGCAATCTTACAACCTCTATATGATTAAAGTGGCAAGAAAGGTAATCTGAAAAGATTCTGACAGTACTATCTACCCTTTGTCCTAAATCTCAGCAACTTCATTTTCCCCCTTACACCCCTCTTATCTTGAATAGGACTTAAAATGTACCAGCACTTCTGAAGGCTGGCTATTGCTTGAGAGGCAGGCAAGACTTGGAAAATACAAGATTTACATTTTAATCCTTGTGCTTAAAGGTTGAGCAACAACCTCAAAAAAAAGCCCCTTAAGGATCCCAAATCCTGTTTCCTGTCTTGTCCTGAGGCTCCATGCTTTATCCACTAAGCACCACAGTTTGAGTGCTGAGGAGAGAGTAACCTCTGGAATGAGTTAAACCCGCTTTTATTTTTATAGTCATGATCTTTTCTTTAATGTGGGCACATCTGCAGTGTCCCATTTGTGAAGCTGTTAACTCTGGGAGCAGTGGAGCAGCCAAGTGAGGAGCAGCCTGTGGCTTGTCCTTGGGCTGACGTGGCCTCTGCACTGCTCGAGGACAAATCCTGCCTTGAAAACTTCATGTGGTGAACTCTGTGCAGGGGGAGGCTACGAAGAGTTAAGGATTTTTGTTTTGGATCTCCAAGGCACTGTGGAAGCCAAGTTCTTAAAAAAGTAGTTTAATTTGTTGCCATTACATTTGCCAGACATATGACCTCACTAAACTTTCAGCAAGGGTTCTTTGTGCTGAGATTGGCCCCTGGGGAGCCCAGTGCTGCTGCAAATGGCTTTTTGGCTGCTGTGGCTATGGAACATGTAAAACATAACCGTGATCTGTGAAAAAGTAGGAATCTTCAAGCACTGCCCACTTTCCTTCCTGTCTGGGAGCTGGAATTGGACACATACAACAGCAGAGCTCGTTACTGAAGAGGCAGAAGCAGCAGAACACTGTGGTACTGACTCTCCTGGCTGAGAAATGCAGTGGCCAGGAGCATCCTCTGCCCACAGGCTCGTCACTGGACATGAGTCCACCAGCTAACCAGGAAATAAAACTATGATCTAAGTAGCTGGGCTAAAACTAGCCAGCCTCTTGGTACAAATCACTTATTATATAACCTCTTTAAAGAGCTGCTTTTGAGTGAGTAGGTGGAGAGGGAAGCGAATCGTTTTACAAAGGTTTGTCACTCTGACGTGAGAGCAGGGCTGTGTTTCTTCTCTTGCTTTTAGAAATTGTTGGTCTGCAAGTGCTTCTCAAGTGGCAGGACCTGGTCACCTGTAGTTTTGGAAGGGAAATCAGCTGGGAAAGAAGATTCTCTTATTGATAGTTCTCTGTGTATTTGGATTTAATGTGCTGTAGGAAGTTTTATGTGTGTCTCAGGGAAAGCTGGGATTTGTAGCTCTGCAACAGAGCTGTCACTGCCAGCAGACATCACTCTTCAGTCCTCCTGTTCTCCTCGTCAGGGGAGATGTCTATAAATGACTTCCTCTGTTGAGGTACAGGTTCCATTAAAGAAGAGCTTGTCAGAGATTTGAATGTGGGGTGTCAGTGAAGAGAGTGATGGGCTTCCAGGGCACTGGTCTCTGGCATCCCATACTTACTCTCTGTCTCCTTGAGGCACAGCGGGCAGTGCTGCTGGTAAAGGTGTGCTGAAGAGCCTTTGTGCTGCACTGCACAAGTGGTGGCTGTTGCCTCAGGTGGAGTTTGAAGCTATCTGGTATTCATTCTGAGCAAAGGTGAGGGTACACGGTTAAACCAGCAGCTGGGAGAGTGTGCTGTGGGGTGGTTTCTGGGGGATGAGCATTGGGAACACCTGGACATGTTCTGGCAGAGGCTCATTTTCTGCTTAGCTGCAGCTGAGACAGGCCAGGTGACCGCTGCTCCAGGCTAGGAATTTGCTATCTGCAGGGAAGTCTTTCCCCAGTGACCACCTTTAGATTTCTTTATACTCACTCCAGCCCTTCCTCCCTGATAATGCCTGGATAATCCCTGGAAACACACCATTCTGTTGTCACAAAAATGCTAGCCTTAAATCAGTGCCGTGACCCAGTGCCAAAAACCTGTCACCCCTGTTCTCCCTCGCTGTTTCTGCTCCCTGCAGGCACCTCCCATGCAGCTAATAACTCTCTGCTGCCTATCAGAGACCAGGCAAGCTGAAGATACAGTACTGCTCTGTGTGGCACAAGGATTTTTCTGCAAATTTCTGGTGGGGAATGCTACTGAGGCTGATGCTGCTTACTGCAAGAGCATGTGGCTGTGGTGGAGCATGTGCCACTGGTGGTAGCTGTTCTTGCAGCTGCTTACTGAAAGGATTGAGCTAAGCAGCTGCCTGGATGGAGCTCCTGCATGGCCTTGCTTCCCTCTGGGGTGGCTGCTCTTGGCAATGATTCCCTCCTCATGTTTTCACAGCCAGGGCTGAGCTTTGGTGTGCAGATCTTCCAACTGGAGGAAGGACTTCTCCCTGTTTCAGCTGAAATGAGCACCTTGGAGTGTGCTGAGCACCACAAGATCCTCCTGGCAGCATGGTATGGGCAGGGGATGAGAGGGGCATTGCTGTTCCCTTGTGTGAATCCACTCAGCCACGTGTAGATGCTATAACAGCCACAAAGGCTCTGCCTGTCTCCTGTTAGACCTGCTCCGTGTAGTGAAGCAAGCACTTGTGCTAACCATGGTTAACTGAGATGGTTTTCATCCTGTGAAAGCTTAGGAATACCCTTTTCCTTTTGTTCTTCTAGGCTGTGGTTACTTCAGAAGACGCTGTTCTTTTCATCCTGGGAGCAGTAAGTGTTGATTTCTGTGTCAGTCTTCTGATGCAGGCCTGTGGCTGGAAAAGTTTATCATTCCATGTTTGCTTCCCTAGTCTGGGAGATTTTTCCAGGAGTTAGGGATGAAGATCTTGGCTTTTAGCACTTGTCCCCTCTGGACATCAGACAGTAGATCCAAGACAGCTGTGGTGTTGCAGAAACTGCTGCGTGCTCCTGGAATGAGAAAGGCAAGCTTCAAGACTCCTGTTTATGGAGCAAGACCCCTAAGGTGACCTGTTTGAATCTGGCCTTGTATATGTGCTGTTAAGGTAATTAACAAATAGCTCTAATGCCACTTGATCTCCTGCTTAAAGATCAATGCTTGCCTGCTGGGCTATTTTTTTCTTTGTAGCTGCTGTTTGTTTCCTAAGGGAGAGATTATTTGACCTGTGTATTTGTGTGATGTGTTTCTTTTACTCTATTATTTATGAAATCAATAGATCTTAAAAAGGAACACTTACCACAAAGTGTCTGGAGCAAGGTGTGCTGAGGAAAAAGTGAAAACCTGCCTGCTGGCATGGCCTTTCCCATCAGCCCAGCATCTTTGGACAGAAGAGGAGCTCACCTGAGCACAAAAGAATGGATTGTCCATGAAAACACCTTGACAGGGTGATGGGGGCAGGAGCAGAAATTCTTGCCTGAGTACCTGCAGGTCACACAATGAAGCAGGGCCAGAAGTAAGGGTGTTCTAAATTTGGCAGCCCAGGTGGGAGATGGGAGGCGTAGCCCATGCTCTGTGCTGCAGAGGATGCTGAAAATTCTTAGGATACCTTTGAAAGGGGCTGTTTGTGGTGTTGAGCAGGCTCAGAGTGCTCTGGAGACATTGCAGCTGTGATGAGGGCAAGAGACAAAGCTGAGCGAGTTTCTGTCTGGTCCCTTTTTCCACCCTTTGATAGCAGTGGGCCTGTTGGTTTCCCTGTTTCCTGTCCTCCCTGCCCCTGGGTTGGCAGTGCATTTTGGAGGTTACATTCTTGGTTGCAATTCCCCCACTCTGCTTCTCCTTACTGTGTGCTGCCTTCATTGCCAGCTCTCACCAGAGAAGTGAAGATGAAAGAGAGCAGAGATGATTATATTTAATAGCAATGAAAATCAGTGTGGTGATTGAGGGGCTGTTTTCCTTCCTGCTCTCCCCACTATTAAAGTTGGGAGGCAGCTTTGTAATCTCACGTGGTCATTTGGCCAGCCCTGTTTTGGGTTGCACTGTGGCACCAGAGGGGAGGGGAAAGCCAGGTTGCATCTGTGGTGCCTGGATTTCCCTGCCTGGCCCCAGTAAACAGAAAAGTCTTTTTCTCCCCTCACTTACATGAAAAGCACCTTTGCCCCCTTCTGCAAAGTGCCTCTGCCTTAGCCCCAGCGGGTTGGCTTTGCCTGCCTTTTGGATGCAAATATTTGCTAATTTACAAGCTGGGAAAGGAGCAGCAGAAAGCTAATGAAGGTCAGCTGAAATCCTCTTTCCTTAGTCCACCCCAGCAGTTCACAGTCTGGATCAAAGAGATGTGGAATCAGCTGCCACTCATCCTGCAAAAAGCTGCTCTGGCCCTGGCCTGGGAGCCCAGGCTCTGGGAGGTAGAAAGGTGCTGAAATACCAAATAATAAATCTCCAGCAGACACTGGAAAAGGTTTTCCCCGTCTTCAAGACTGGCATGAAATGGATGCTGTGGTATCTAAGGTGTTCAGAGAGCTCAAGGCTGAGTGAGTGACAAAGGGACTGTGACTCCCATGGTTCAAGCCAGTTTGTCTGTCTGCAGTGAGTGGCAAGGCAGTGTAGCCACCAAGCCCAGGGGCAAATGCAGTCTTACAAGCATGACTGTAATTCTTATCCCAGAATTTATTTAATGTCCTGGGACCCCTTCTTATCCTTCATCAGCTTCCCACCACCCTGGACCAAATGCTGTGAGTGTCTTCCCTCAGCCTCTGCAGCCAGAGTGCAAGATTTGGCAACGAACCAGCTTTATTCCTGATGTGTGGCATACTTACCTCTCCTGTGGCTCCTTGTAACCTGTTTCCATCTTCCCAAACCCCTCCTGCCTGCACAGACCGGTGAGACTTTCCTTTCTTGCCCACCAGGGAGATGCTGGATCCAGCTCTACCTCCTCCCCAGGTATTTCTGCTTTCCCCAAGGCATGAATCACCCCAGGGCTTTTGATGAGCTGTGGCTTTTGGAATGTGCAGGGCTACCCTGTGTTGGCACTCCTCTCCTTAGGATCCCTGTGCCTTTTTCCTGCTGAGCAATCTTTGTTTTCCAGTGAGAAATTTCATGTGATTTAACTATTTAAGTTTTTTTTTTTCTTTCTTGCTGTTGCTTACTCTTAAGCTGCATGGAGATTGTTCTTAAGAACATTTGCATCAGTTCTTCTGAAGTCAGTTTCTTGGCAAACTCAGCAGTGCTGCTATAATCCATCCACATCTATCTGCACCACTTTAACTAGTAACTCCACTGAAATCCCTGAGGTTAGTTAAAATGAGCCCCCGTGGCTAAACAAAAGGGATTTTGGAAGGGATTTTACCCTTTACCTTCCCAGCTGCACAGATTGAGTAGTGAAGTCCCAGCTGGCTGCCTGGGAGCTTTGCCTTACTGAAGGGGAGCTCAGTACCTACATGAAGGCTGCTCAGGGCTGGGGCCAGATGGCTCAGGAGATTTCTTCCAAGGTTATCAGCTCTGATGAGGTGTCCAAATGCAAAATATGTGAGTGCAGAGACACAGCAGTGAAATTCTTCTTGACTCAACACAGCATCTTTACAGGACTGTTGTGCTGGACAGTCTCTAATGCCTCCATTCCTCTCAGTCACAACACTGTTTTTCCTTTTTCTAAGCCTTTTCTTTGCATGAATTTTCAATCTGGCTGGATATAAAGCTGCCTTTTGTCCTTGCAGGATATGTTGCGTGTTGTCCCTGCAGCTGGTGGTCAAATGAGGAGGTGTCACATCTGAAAAAGAAGGGCTGGTGGTGCAAAGTGTGGAAGATGGTTTTTCCAGGAGGCTTGAGAGGTTGTGTTTAATTTTGTCATCTTTGTTCTCATGCAAGGATGAAGTCCATCAGGTGGTATAGACTCTGGCCCAGACTGATGACATGCCCTTGGAAACCTCTCATCACCCTCTAGCATGACAGCCAGGTAAAGCCAGGAAGACATGTCAGGAATGCTAAGGAAAGCAATAGATGTCAAAATTTAAGAGGTGAAACATGGCTGCAGCCCCCTGAAAAACTTAGCCATGGCTATGGGCCCACTCTGATTTCTGTTTGCCTCTACTTTCCTGTAGCCTGGCCTGACTGAGAACTGTGTGCACCGTGTTTCTCATCACACCCTGGCAGTCATGGGCTTCCTACAGCTGAGGTTGCAGTTGGTGGTTTTGCAAAACCCCTTTCAAAAGGGTCAGTCCTGTGTGACAACACAGGGCTGGTGAGAAAAACATGTACCACTTGTGTGTGCTGATGTGTGTGAGTCAAACTACATCCAAGAGTCTGGGACAGTGAACAGTCCTCTCCTCCAGTTGATAATCCTTCCTGGACACCCACCACATCCCTGCTGGAAGGTTTCTCTGCTCTCCTGTCTGATGGAAGCTGTCACACAGATGGGATGTCTCACAATCCAGCATTGTACAGGTATCCTCAGGATCTTTGCAGGAGACCTATGGGATAGGAGAGGTCACACTCCAACCACTCTTCATGGACAGGGATCCTGACTCACTGGAAGGTGGAGTGACTTGGTTCAACTGTGGCACTTGCCTGCAGGTGGTTGTGCTGTGACCTCCAGCAGGGACATGGTGAGGCAGGTTTGGTTGAACTGGCTGGCTGCTGCTGGAGTGTGACATGGCTGGGGCATCCAGCTGTTCTGCCATTGTCTCAGCTGGCTTTTTCAGCCTGTGTGGAGCTCAGCTTTGCAGCTGCAGTGGCTGAGCCAAGATCAGCACCTATGTTTCTGTTTCTTTTGGCCATCCAGTAGGCTGTACCTACTGGAAGGTGCCCCAGAATTTGGGCCCTGGGTAGGGATGTGGTATTGCAGTCAAAGTTTGATTTGGCTCTGGACTCCCTGTCCCGAGCTGGAGCTGGTGGCTTGACCCTGGAGACCTAGGCCTTTTTCTCCATAGTCAGGGATAACATTTCTATGCAAAGGGTGGTGTGGAAGTCAAAGCTAAGTGGTACCAGAGTTACTGTGAAAGACCAGCTGGTGTGGAAAGCTACAAGAAACTCCACTGTGGTGATGTTCTCCCCTCTGTTGTTTCAGTCCAGGAGATGGAAATGTCAGTCAAAACAGAGGCTGCTGAGGGTGAACCAGTCTCTTTAGAGATTGCAGAATAGCATCCTAAAGACATGTCCTCACAGTTGCCTGCATCCCTCACCAGTGTCTTCGCTTGGCTGAGGAAACAGCTCATGGCCGTGTTGAAATGTGTTTGGTTGGGTCACAGCCCAGGTGCAGAGCTCTGGGTGCTGTTTCATTTCCTGTGCATCTTATGGCTCATCTCTCGAACGCTTTCTCAAGAGGCTTTCTTGTCTCCCACACCAAGCCTCCTCCCTTGCTGATTCTTCACAGGATGTTTTCTACACCTGGATTTTATGTCTTCTTCTTCTTTGTCTCCTGAGAGTTTCATGCCTGTAAGGTTCCTTGGAGGCCTCTGAGAAGGGAGGGATCCTTCTTTCCTTTATCTTCCCTTCAGATTGCATCTTGTGATAAAAGGCCTTTCTCCCTGTTGTGTTGTGCTGAGTGACCAGGAGCGTGTCCCTGCTTCAAGTCCATTTTCTTGCCTCCCCCTGAACATGGTCAGAATTTGCAAATAGGATTTGGAGTTCCCGATGAACACATCTTTGTTCAAGCATCAGATGTGGAACCGCTTTGAGATTGCCACCGCTTTGAGACTGATTTCTTTGGTGGTGGGCTTAACATGCAAATCCCAAATTTAAGTTTTCCTTCCCAGCCTGTCACCTCTCTCCCATTGCTCTGATCAAACAGGGCTGGTGGGAATCTGCCATTCCAAGCAGGATGCTGGCATGGGGGGATGGCAGCAAGGTCTTCTGCCATCAGTGCTGTGTGACTTGGTGATTTGTACAGTGCAAGAGAAAGCATCTCGTTGTCCAGCAAGTGCCATACATGGTGTGCTCCTGATAACGTGCAGTGTGATGTCACCTCTCAAACCTGGCCCACGGAGATGAGATAAGCCTGTGTTGGATAGGATCTGCCCTGGCTGGTTGTGTTACACCTCATTGCACAAAGTGGATTGCTCAGGTGGTGTTACATCTTTCTCTAATGTGTTTGGGGTGACTCCTGCACTTTCACCATTGCCCAGGGTGGCTCAGGGCACGAGGAGAGGCTGCTTAATAGGCAGGAGAAGGAGCCAGGAGGTGAGGCTCCTGCTGCTTAGGCTGGCTGTTGTGGAGTAGAAGGATTTCAGACAAAATCCACACAATTTGGACGTGCTCAACACTTCCCCTGAGCTTGTGAGCTTGACCTGCCCCCAGGCAGCTCAGTTCTCCCCACCCCATGCTATGTGGGGCTGTGCAGCTGAAGGAAGCTGGGGAGGTTGGTGTCCTCCCCCAGCCACGGTGGAGGATTAGCTCTCTAAACCATGCCAAGACAAGAAGTTGCAGATCAAAGGCAGATGAGGTTGGCCAAGCTGTGTGCACTTCATCTGCCCTTCATCACCCAATGCTCCTTGGATCGTGCCTGGGGGTCTATGGATCATCCAGTGGTGTGGGAACAGTGCTTTGGTGGTCTCTGTGTGCAGATTGTGGGGGCAGATTAGGCTGCATGGGAGGCATAATCAGGAGATTATCATACCTTCTCTATCTTAAATGCCATCTCTTATCTAAATGCCTCAGTTGAGCCTTCTGCAACAAAAGCTTTGAGGTTTGAGTAGACTGAGTTTACCAGGTGGTTGTTGTGGTGTGGCTGGGTGAGTTGGATGATGCCTGGCTGTGAAGAGAAGCTTGCTATAACTTGACTTTGGTGCATGATGCTTGTGGAAAGCCTCTGGGCTGGCTGACTTCAACTATTTGCTTCCCCTGGACCCTGTCTTGGAGTTTTTGTACTGCCCTAGAGAGTGAGGTTTCATGTTGTGGAGCTGAAAATGGCACTCAGAATATGGTGAGTAAAGGCTAGGGAGTGTGGCCCTCCCGCTTCACCCCAGTTTTTTGGATCAGAATGTCTGCACTGTTAGGAAACACTTAACTGGTGTAAGCTCTTGTGGAAGGAGCTGGGTTTTACTGCAGCAAGAATGTCCTCAGACCAGTGCAGATGCCTGCTTTTTCAAAGCCCATGCAGTGTTTCTCCACAAGCTCCTTTTGTGTGGGCTGTTTCAGAGGTTTAACAGTTACTAAATCTTACAAGCCAGATCAATACAACTCCTTGGCTGCCAAGCTAAGGAGCTGATGTCACTGGAAGCAGTGCTGAATATGCCATGGTTATGTACCTTCATCAGGAACTGAGGTGGGTCTAGAAGAAATGCTGACTGCCTTTCTTGAGGTGCTTGAGAGCTGAGAGCTCTTGGAAATGTGTCGTACCTGTTGCAGGTGTTAAGGAAGTGTTTGAAGTACATGGTACACACAAAACTTTGCCCAGGACCCAGGTGGGTTGTGAGCCATGCCAGAGTACACAGTCACTGGGCAAGGATGGACAAGTGCCTTGGTGGAAATATTTACACTGTTGCATTCTCTGATTAGTTGTCTTTTTTAATTTCCTGCTCCAATTTTGACGTGTGGATAGAAAAACAACTGTGAATCTTTTCCCATAAGAAGTGCCTTTGTTTTCCAGCAGACTTGAGATCTGATAGAAATGTTTTGGAGTGGGAGGTATTAATTGCCATTAGCACAAACTCATTTTGCAATGCACGTATTAGGTGTAATGGCCACATCCGTTATCAGGAACTTGGATCCTCATTGTTCTTTTAGATGTAATTCTGATTCTTTTTTCCTGTTACATAGATGCCATAGATGTTTCCATATACTCACTAGTGTTGTGGAGGAGGAATCAAGCAGCAATTTTCTGGTTTTCATTCATGTTTAGAGAACTCTGTGGTGTTTGAGGGGGAAAAATGACTATTTTTTTTAATGACAAAGAAAATTCATTGTCCTGTTTGAAATTGCTTGTTTCTTATTGCTTAGTAGTTCCTAGCCTTCCAAAGTGGTTATGATTTCCCTGCTGTTGTTGAAATATAATAGACTTCTCATTGGGTAACATTGGGGAAAATTTTCTTTACCAAAGGTGGAAATTTTGGGAGTCAGTTTAGTGCTCCAGTGGGAGTCATTCTGCAACATCAGCAAGATGGCTTTTGCTGCCAGCCAGTGTCTACTGACCCAGTGTGAGTGAAAGATTCAGGTGAACAGCAATTTTGCAAAATGGTCACTTCCTTTACCCTGAGCCCATCACAGATTTAGCCCAACTTTGGTCAGGGCAGGCAGTTGAGATTTTTTCCCTGGGAATTACATCCAGGTGCAACTTCCTCTTGCTTCCAGCAAGATCTGAATCCATTTTGCCCAGTTCCTAAATCCTACTCATCTTGTTTTATTCAGCATTTTTTCGGTCAAGTAAGAAACTGTTCAATTTGTCCTGTGTTGAAGCTCGTGAAGATGGAAGAAAATAAAGTTTTGAATGATTGAGGTATTAGGACATCAGAGCTAATTTCTAAGATGTCCGGAAGGAAAAGGCTCTCTAAATCACACACCCTGGCTTGGCAAGCTGTTGCTGTGATGTTACCTGCCTGGCTAGTGGCACCTGCATGCTTCCCCTCTGGCCTTGGATGAGAAAATGAATCACTGATGTTCATGGTGTCCCTTCCAGGTGATGTGGCCATCAGCACAAGCCTTGGAGGGTTGCTGTGACTCTTGGGTTGAAGATGAAATTAAGGAGAATTCAGGAACTTTTGTGCCCCTGGAAAATCCTTGTGAATTTTTGCCGTGGACTGAACAGCAAGGGAAAAGTGACCAAATACATTGGAGACCTCCAGAGCAGAAATGTCTCAGGCACAGCAGCTCTTCAGAGCAGCAAAGCAATCAAACTGGACTCCTTTCCCTCACACAGATCTTCATTTAGGCTCTCCAGGGAATAGACCTGAAGTCTAATTCTGGAGATCTGGGCTGGAGGACCTGGCACTGGGGACAAGTGCAGTGAGGATGTTGTCTCCCCTTCTGGGTGTTGAGATGTGATGATGCAGCCTTGTGTAGGTGTGAAATGTCAGCAGTGAATGTTTACCCAGGGTGCCTGACGTGACGTGCAAGGACCTGCCTGTCATTTTGGACCATCTGTTTCTTGCTGTGGAGGTGTCTCTTGCCTTTCCTGGTGTCTTCCTCAGCCTGGTTCTTCTTTCAATCATGGTCCCTTGCTGCAGGTGCTGCTCTCTCCCTCTTCCTGGTCTTCCATCCTAAGCCTGCTCTGTAGCCTTCTTCCCACCAAAATCCTGGTATTGGGTTTGGGTTTGGATTTTTGTGGTGGATTTGATTCCATGAAGCAGCACCCCTTTTTTGAACTTGTTTTTCTTCATTTAAGTGGTTCTTGCTGTCTCTCTCTCCCCTTGGCATGGAAGAGACACACTCAGGCTCTGCCTGTCTGACTTGCACTTGCTCAAGCCCTGGGGACTGCAGAGCTTGTCCTGACGTGATCCTGCAGCAGGGGAGAATACCTGTAGCACAGGGGAGAGAGCATTCATTGGTGGAGTAACCAGGGCAATGGGAAATGCCTGTCTGACTGTTAGAGCCCTTATGGTGGCTCTCCCAAAAAATTCCACTCAGGGAAGAAGGGTTGTTTCCCCTCCCTATTCAGGGCTTGGCAGCACTGTAGGAGAGTGTACTTGAGCGTGTGTGGGTAATTCTTACCCTGACCCCGCAGCATTTGGTCCCTGGTGCAGGGGAAAGGGACCATGTACCCACTGCAGCCTCAGTCAAGTGAGATGTAACTGTAGTCAGTTCTGCCTTGCTTTTGGGGAAGAGATCATCCTCTTTTCTTCCACCTCTGAGATGGGAGTTTTGTTCTGCTGTGGGGGTGCCTTTCTCTAAGGGAAAACGGGAAGACCCAGGAGGAGAAATTCCAGAAAGATCTGATCCTGTCATTTCACTCCCAGCCCTGTGTAGTGCCGGGCACTCTCTGCTGCAACCACCACCACAGTGTTTGGGTGGGCACAGGGTACCCTATGCCTTGGCATCTTTCCTCTGGCCATGACTGGTTCTTGCACTGTGGTTTCTCCTCCCTGGGCAGATGATGAATGAAGGAGAGCATTTCCCAGGGCATCTCTCCTGGGTAAGCCTCTACAGTGCCATATTTATTTTGCAGGGTTGATGCGTTGTGCGCTTTTCTCTCTGGCTGATTCAAGCAAGCACACACAAATAACACTGGTTTTATCTGCCCAGGTCCAGACCCTGCTCAAAGCCTCCTCTTGGCATGACTCAGACCTGGGCAAGCTCTGGAGAAAATAGATGTGGTAATTCCATTGCAGATCCCATCTTTTTCTCACGGCCCTGTGGTCAGCTGGCTCTGTCAGATGTGCTCCAGGTGGCTTACAGGAGAGCAAGGTGCTCCAAGCAGGAGCCTTGCATCAGCCAAGTCTTTTCCTGTCTCTCTGCCTGCTTCAGCCCTCCCAGAGGGATCCTTCTGGTTGACTTCAGGATACTTGCTCCCACAGCCAATTTGGGACACTTTCTGCTGTGAGGTGTTGGTGTAAACTGGGTTCTTGATCTGTTGAGCAATTCATATGAAGTAATTAATAAAAAAACGTGCACTGTCACTTTTGTTGATGTCCTGGCCTTTGCTGGTTTCTGCAAAGGTAAATTTTTTTTACTGAAAACTTTGTTCTTTTTACAGAATGCCTATTTTTATCATCCTGTTTTCCTGTCTCCTGTTTTGCCTTTCCGTGTCCTCCCTTTTAATCCTTAAGTAAAACTTCATTCATAAACCAAAATCCATATTTTAGGAAAAACAACACATAAGACTGAAGGGGGAAGCTGGAATCCAATTTGATGAATAATAAATAGTCCTGGACTCAGAAAAGCCTCAGCTATTTTTCTCAAAGCAGCTAGTGCACTACTGGCTTGATTTGCTTCTATAAATATTGGCCAGGTTCTTTCAACCCTTGGGAAGGTAATTGAGAGGTTGTTGCCAGGTTTAGTTGGTATTGCATGTCTGGGATGATGAAAAAGCCAGAGGAAGGAGCAGATATGTAATTGTGAGTGGGGAGCTCAGCCATGCAGACTGGCATCTTGGGGTGCAGCACAGAGCTGGGTGCTTGATGTGGTATCTCCCTTTGCCATGGCTCCAACACCAGCCTGGGCATGGCAGGGTGCTGAAAGCCTTCCTGCCCACACCAAGAGACGATGGGCACTGGGCATGCCTCTGACATTTCTGTGCTGCTTGAGGCTGAGGGGTTTGGAGCACTGACACTCCCCACAGAGCCCAGAGTAATGGAGCAGTTGGACATCAGTGGGCAGGTTGGTGCTGTGATGCCCTTCCTTCCTTGGGCCTTGAAGGAGCATTTTGTTTCATCAAGTCCCACATGTGACAGCTGTACAGGAGGAGAGGACAGCTTTGTCCTCTCTCTGTCTACAGTGAATCAAGTTTTTATTCTGATTTCCTTCACAATCTGCATCATCATAGAGCCAAAGAATGTTTAGGGTTGGAATGGACCTTAAAGATGATTGGGTTCCACCTCCTTGACGTGGAGATGAGCTTTTCTAGATGGCACAAGATGAGCTTGCTCAAAGCCCCTGTGCAATCTGGCCTTGAACATGGAGCCCTTTCTGCCTGACATGCTGGCAACTCCTAAACTCACAGAATTTGTCTGCCTCTCATCATTCCATGCTTACAGAGCCCTTGCTGTTTAGCTCCTCTGGGGCAGATCGCTGTAGAATTGAGTGTGGTCTTTTTTGGCACAGCCTGAGCTTTGGATTTGGACTTGTCTGCAGCCCTGCCTAGTGCAAGGCTTGAGCACAGACCTGAAGGAGGAGATAAGTACAGCTTTGGTGTGTCTGACTAGAAGAATCTCTGGTTTCCAGAAGCACTTGTGAGAGATGCCAGGGGCTTAGAAGAATAATCAGGGGCATGTGTAGACCCATCCTTCCCTTGGCAAGTCGTGGTTTAAACTCTGCTTCCTCTGGCAAAGACAGTTTCCATCATGCTGAAGACAGGGTGGCTTCTCCAGGAATTTATAGCCTCTGTTATTATCACAACTTAAGCTTGTCCTCTGGGCTCTGTGGAAATACCCCATCACCAAGGCTGCTGTTACCTTCCTGAGGGGCTGCACCTTGCAGGATCCAGTTTGAGGAGGGTCTGTCAGCCTGGGGTATGTCCTGCTTTTCACTGCAAGGACTTTGTCTTCTTGTGGTGGCCCATGTCACACCTGCACAGGGCTGACTTGACTGGCCGAATTATTGAAGAGACCAAGTCCTTGAGCACAGTTACCACAGAAACATTTGGGGATGTTTTTCCCTTGACTTAATAACTTTGCAGTGGAGCTAATGACAAAGCAAGAGCTGCATTGCTGCCACCTTGAGTGTCAAGTGGTCTCCAGTGATCTCTGGTGTACTGGCCATTGGTGCTACCCTGAAGTTCTGATCTGAGGGGGTTTCACTACTGCTGGGGGATTTTGCAGCTAGCTGGCCAAGGGGGATTCTCCAGCAGCACTGCCTCAACAATCCTGGCTGTGGTCCCTGCCTGTGCCTGGCTGTGCTGCAGTCAGATCCAGTAGCATCATGTCCATTTCCATGGCAACAGCACATGCATGACCATAATAAAGTCAGCTCCTTCCCTGTGTGTGTGGGCAGGAAAGGAGTTTTCTGAGGTAAGACTCAAATGACTTGCAAAGGAGCATTTTGGCTGGGTAAAGGCAGACTTTCCAGTGGCTAGGGAGGCTGTTTGTGCAATGCTGGAAATGCTAATGAAGATTGAGTGAATTTTCTGGGATTTTTTTTTTTTTTTTGCTCTGCCAAGCAGATTTCATGCACACATGTAGTAGGAGCTAAATTTAAAGGGTGATTGTCCAGAAAGGGCTACAGAACAGGTCTCTGAAGCCTGCCCATCCCATGATGTAATAACATGGGCTGTGTATTTTCTTTAATGCTGTGGGATCCAGTCTCAGCTTGGAGCCTGCTGCTGGGATGGCTATTTGTCACGGGCTAAATGCCAACAGCCAGGCTGTGGGGAGAGCTCACACACAGCCCTTGAATTCAATCTCTGAAGAGCAGGAGCTGGGCCAGTGCTGAAGACAATCTCCCCTGGAGATGTGGTGTAGTCCAAAGGGGTCCACTTGGTACCTCTGGAAGTCTCTTCCAAATGAGGCCATGATAGGGCTGTTGGTAGCTCATTGGTGTTGGTTAGTGTTGTTGGGACTGTTTGGTTGGTTGTTTTCCAGCATTGTCAGCACCATGGCTGAGTTTGCAGGGATCTGAAATGGCGAGTCCTTTGACCCCAGCACTTTGGTTAAAAAAGCAGGAACCCTTTTGATGTGGTCAGACCTGGCTTTCCTTGTCCTTCAACTACAACTAATAAGGTGAGATGCCTGGGTGGGTTTAGGAGTGTAATTTCACTTCAGTATCAAACCATACACAAGACCAACAGGATTTAGGCACCACGTGGGTTTTGGAGGACCAGGCATCTGAATTGTGCTGAAGTGGGAGCAGGGATGCTGGTGTGGACACCAAGGAACCTTGCTGCATTCTGAGAATGCCAGATGTATCTTGGTGAGGTTTCTGTGGTGTCTCCCTGCTCAGTCTCATGGGATAACATCAAAGGAGGCTTCCAGAGGAAACAAATAGAGGCCAAGGTAATACCTCATCATGGGAGAGCCTTGAAGGCCCTGGCTGAGGGAAACCTGCCTGATTGGCTCCAATTGTGCTGGCAAAGCTGGCCCTTCCCTGGGCTGTGTGACAGCTGTGTGTGGATGGGACTGTTGCACACTGCCCAGGTGGCTGCTTTCAACAGAAAATAGGGCAGTGCTGGGGTGGGTACTGCAGCCTGAAGAAGCTCCCAGGAGGTTCTAGGGAAGGGTTTGGTTGTGAGTTAAATAAAGGTCAAGCCCCAGGTACAAATGTCACAGAGGTTCAGGACCACAAACATCCTGTGGTTTTGTGTTTCCCCTTCCTGTCCCTGCCACCACCTCTGCTGTGTCCCTCAAGATGTGGCTGTGAGCTGAGTGTGTGTTCTGGAGGTGGCACCCGAGTGGCACCCACTGACTCACCCAGTGGGTGTGAAAACCAGGGGCTGCCTTTAGCACCAGCACTGCCAGAGGGACCTCAGCAGTTTCAAAGCATCCTCGCTGCTCAGCCCAGCTTGGCTCACTTTCAGCAGCCTTTTGCTTGAGCACCAAATTCCTCCTCGGGAAGTGCAATATTCATGAAGGAGACACGTTAATTAGCAAGTCTGCTCCCTGCTTTGGCATGTGAGTAGGTGGTGTTACCTCTGGAATTGGGTTGAAATCCGTTTGGTATTTAGGTGCATTTGATTTGCAAGAGCTTGTAGGCCCCTTAAAGAGCACCTCTAAAGCACGTTGAGCTGCACACAACCTTCATGTGATATGTTTTCTTTCTGTCACTCTGGGACATGCAAGGACACCTTGTTCCGCAGCTGGTGTCCCCTGGCCATCTGAACAAACTGTGGGCAACCAGCATCCAGGACAGATCCAGTCATTCCTGAGTGCCTCCTCTCTTGCTGGCACAGCAGCCATCGAGAGATCCATGATTATCTCAGATTATCTTGGTCATGGAAGTTGCTCAGGGGAAGTTTATTCTCAAACTGCGCTGTGTTTGGAAGTCAAATGAGCAACCCTCAGCTATGCAGCTTCACAGCAGCTGTGTGTGGCTTTGCTGCTGTTCCCAGCCTGGAGAAATGTTACTGTGCCTGGTTGAGAGTTTTGAGCCCCAAAGGGGTTGCGTTGCAGCCTCTTATTGTACCCCAATTGCATGAAAGGGAACATACAATGGTAAAAACAGCATCAAACCCAACTAATTTCAAATACATTCCTGGCTATTGCAACCACCATCACTGTTCTAGTGCTAGTATATTGTCTTCAAGTGTCAGTAAGTTTTGGCAATTTATCTTGGGCATGAGAAGCCAGAATCTCTGGAATTGAGGTTTTTTTCTTTTCCTGAGTGTTTTTAAGAATCTGTTCTGCTGAATTTTAAGGCTAAGAAGGTAGAAAGGGAAGATGCTGAAAAAGACTAAAAATCTTGCTTGTGTTGTAATTGAGAAATGAAAGTTTCCTCGCTTTTGTAAATGATTTTCAGTGGTTTCAATATTCTTTTGCTTTTTGCCGTAGCAAAAAAATGAGAGGAAAAAATGGAAAAAATAATGAAAAGACCAAATGTTTTTAATTTTCTGGTTAATCTCTTAAATACTTGAAAAAGTAAAGAAATGGCTCATGCTAGTTTTTGGAAAAAGGCAGAGAAATTCCAGTTTCTGCCTGTCATTTTTTCCCCCACTTGAAAGAATTAATCCAGCCCTAAATTAAAGCATTTGATTTGGAAACTGGGGCAGAAGGTGAGTGTCTGTGGGTGTGTTGGCAGGGGCATCCTGAGTAGAGAAAAGCTTTTGGAAGGGCAGGATGCAGTCCCAGCACTGCTGGGTGAGCTATACTGGGACTCTCTCTGGGTAAAACCATGGCGGGTGCTGCTGGGGTGGACGAGGAGGTGAGGACGCCAGCCCAGAAAATCTTTAAATACTTCCAACACAGGAGCTCAGCCCCCACTCCTGTTAATTTGGGAGCTACTCCCAGCTGCTCTCTCTGGCTCTGAGGGATGCTCCACTCCCAGGGTCAGCAGCCTGGGCAACCCCAGGACAGCTCCTTGCCCTCTGTGCCTGGGTGATGTGCTGGACACCAAAGGGAGCGGAGGAGAAACCCTTGCTGCAGTGAGGAGTGTGTGCCTCTTTTCCTCTTGTAACCACTCTGGAAGGTGTTCAGCACTAATTTCTTGTTTTGCTCATTTAAATGAAGGTTTCTGCATCCACACACATTCCTACTCTGGACCACGAGTCTGTGCTCCAGGACCTTGTCCTTGATAGAGGAGGCTTTGCTGGGCCCACAGAGTCCTGGTTATCCACAGCATGGGGATGCTCCCAAGACAGGTTCAAGACAGACTGAGCTGGGTGAGTTGTTTCCTTCTTGCTTTTCCTGAGCCTTTTCCCACCAGTATCCCACCCAGCTCACTGAACAGGAGTCCCGGTAGGCTGCTGCTCCATGGCAGTTCCCTCATTTGGGTGCACCCAGCCACACTCCGTGAGCAGCCAGGCTTCCTTTGTGGTGCCTCTGGATGCCAATCCCACAGCAGGGCCCACTGTTGTGCCTGCTTTGCCCAGCTGATGATGTCAGGGAGGAGAAGGCTGTTGGGAGCGAATGACTTCACAGAGCCGCTCCGGGAATTGGTCACCCCTCCTTGCTGGAAGGGAGCCCAGGAGAAGCACTGCCAATGATGCCTTCATCCTCATAGCCCAATGCAGGCAGTGTTTGCAAATGCTGAGGTGATGCTGTTCTCTGAGGGGCCAGCCAGAGATGCTAATGTAGCTTTAGGTGGCTCTGCTCAAAGCCCCAAGAGCCTCAAGGTGTGTTTTGGTTTGTGGGTCACAGTGGTGGGTTTGGCTGGCCCTGGAGGGGGTGACAAGAGAGCACTGGCTATTTGGCTATGAACCCAGGATGGCTGTTACTGAACCCCACAGTCCTGTGAGGTGAGGATTTCCCCATTTACAGTCATAGTGATGTTCTGCAGCTGCACTTGAAGCACGGGGGAGGATAGCCTAATGCAGCACAACTTCTATGAACTGGATTAATTGCTGGTGAAAAAACCCAAGACTTAGTATGCTGTGAGATATTCCTGCATCCCACCATTGCCTCAGAAGAGCATTGCAGAAACACTCCAGCCCGGATGCACATGTAAGTGGCCAGAGCCCATCTACTGTGCATTGTCCAGGAAGGACTCTTTTTGCTTTTGCAAGAGTGAGAAGCAGGTTCATTTAAAAGGTCTCCACTGGAGTATCCAAAATGCTTTAAAATGGTCTGTTTTGCCTTGGAAAGGCGTAGAAATGCAGAATGGATGGTTCTTGTAAGCTGTCCCACCTGAAACACCAAAGGATGGAAGCAATTAATGAATTAATTTCACTATCCCCTTTGGGAAGGTGCTGGCCACAGCCCTGGGAAGCGGTTGATGGGGATGTGGAAGGTAGCTGCCTCCCTTGCTTTGAACCAAACCAGTGTGAGTACCTGTCCAGAAATGTGGGGTCATGCTTGCATCTTGCAGTGCCAGAGTCTGAGATGAGACATGGCTTCTCTTTGAAGTCAGGATCAACAACCTCTGAAAATAATATTAATTAAAGAAAAGCAAAACAAAAAGCAGGACGTACTCCACTCCCCCATTGGGAAGATATAGCAAAGCCTTTCCTGTGTTTGGGTTGGTGCTCAAAGAAGAGTAGGGAAGATTTCTAGGAGCCTATCTCCTTAGTAATGGGCCCATTTCAGTCCTATGGTTAATTATATTAATTACAAGATTTAGCTCCCTTGCCCTGTGCCTTTTCACACCCTGGGTGACTATGTGATGGCAAGTACCAGACAGAGTAGTGAGGGGAGGGGGACTCATGCGCAGCCTCAGCACTCCGTGCTGGCCCTTCTCCCAGTTGGTGAGTTCAGAGGTGCCCAGGCTCGTGTTGGCTGCTCGAGGAGCATCTCGAGCAGGGGCTGGTGCAGAGGGAGCATCCAGAGCACTCTGGAAGCTGCGGTGCACAGGGCCAGGAACTGTTCCATCTTGCTGTGTAATGAAACACTGCCACACCTGTGCAAATTTCCCCATAGCCTGGGGCTTGGGTGGAAACCTGTGGGATCATTAAATCAAGTTACACAGGAGCTACTTGAAGATGGAAGGTATGAAATCTGCATATGAAATGGTGGTCATGTCTAGGCCATCCCCTGAGCTCCTGACCAGTGACTCTGGCTCTTGGCCAGTGCCCCTGTGGGACAGACAGAGCTGGCTCATGCAGAAAGCCCAGCTGAGCCTCTGCTCCATGTTGCAGAGTGTTTGGGGCTTGCCTGGCAAGGCCAGGATGTCACCTGGCATGAGGAGCCAGCTAGCAAGCTCAGGTGGTGCCTGTAAGGACAGGACCTGAGGGAGATTGAGGAAGAGGTGTGTGGATCTGGGATGCAGGGCGAGTCCTGCTTTGGGGAGCAGTTCATGCCAATTTCAGAATGATTCTGTTTAACTCTTCTGCATTTGTGCCTCCTCCTTCCCTTAGACTAAGATCCTAAGGAATTGGAAAAGAAGCTGGGAGGGAGAAAAAGGCTTTTGGTTTGAAAGAGGCCTGGTGTGTTTGGGAGCTTCCTTAGAGCTTTGCTGCATGCATCCCAGAAGTTCCCTGCTTATGTGTGTCCCTGGGGAATTCTGTCTTGCTCCCCCACCTTCCCAGGGCATTAATTCCTGGGAGCTAGAGCTGTGCATTACTGGGGTATACGAGAGCATTTCTGGGGTCTAGTAATACAACATCATTTCCTTTGATAGTCAAGACTGCAGGGTAGCAAGCTGATTGCAGAGGAGATCCCACACCACATCTTCATTCTGCAGCTCTTCAGTGATGTATCTTACCTCTGGGCAAGGGGGTGGATCAGAACATGGTAGCCACATTTTTCCATCGGAGCCTTGTGCAGAGCAGGAGCAGCTCCAAGCACAGCTCCCAGGCTTGCTGCCTGCTCCATGCCAAGCTGCAGTGGTACAGGGGCTGACGGGATCTAGGATTTCACTGGAGGAGCAGTGGTTCTGGTATGAGCAAAGAAGATGCAGGCAAGTTGTTTTCCTCCTGTTCCACTGCCTTCCAGTGTGAGGGATGTTTTCCCCTGCCTTTGCACGGCACAAGGTTGGTGTGTAAATTCCTGTCCCCTGCCTGGGAACAAATGCAAACACTTGGTCAGCCATGGCCTCCTCAGGTGACACTTAGCATGTGCCTCCCTGCAGCCTCAGCTCACAAGCACCACTCAGGCTTTAGCATCTGCTCTCTTTGGCTTTGCAGCCCTGAAATTTACATTGGCTTCATCACATTATGTGCTGCTGACTGTTAGATGTGCCCAAATACTGAGTTATTTCCCAAGCTGAGCCTAACTGCAACTGATGGGATCTAAGGCTGTTTTTTTCCGCTTGGGTCATGAAGAGAACTTGGACAGGTGATTAGAAGAGGTGCTGCCCTCCCCAAACTGATGGTGGGAGAGGCAACTGGCAGGAGAGAGCTGGGTTGGAAGTTTGCTTGAAGAAAGCTAAAGTGAAATTCTACTGGGGATGTCACACTAGATCTGAAGATACCTTAAGTATTTTAGAGAGAATTAAGGCTGATGCTAGATGGTAGTAAACTGCTATCACAGGGGACATTTGGGAACCAAAATGCCAAGTCTAGACCTGGATTTTGGGCTCTTCTTTCTTACAAATGGGGCTCAGCACATGGGACCTGCCTCTTCCAACAGGATGAATAGCACACAGCTGTATCCCCCTTCCCAAAGAAGCCTTGGTCAGCTCCCATTTTATCACTTTAAATCCAGCCCTGCTTGACCTTTGTGTCCAGTTTAACAGCATGATGGAATCCTTGCCATGGGGAAGCCTTTTTTGATTGTGGAGGTAATAAGATGATTCGAACACAAGAGCTGATAGTTTCAAGTAACTGAAACTTAACCTTGTCTGCATAAAGCGTCATTGTCCTGCCACAGAAATCCTCTGTCCGGGAGAGCACAGCTGCGAGGGAAATAAATGCTCTTCTTTTTTATCTTTTTCTTTCTCTTTTTGCTGTTTGTTTGTTTAAAACCCAGGGCCCTTGGGTTGGTTTGCTCTTGTTGGCTCTGACAGAGCAGTGGTGGGGTGTGGGTGCTGAGCTCTCCCCAGGGAGCTGAGGCTCCCTCAGTGACTATGGGGCAAATTCCCTTTAATCCAGGGAATTAAACCCCAAGCAAAGCCACTGATGGTCATGGGTTTAGTTGAGATCCAGGCCAAATCCTGTTTCTATTGAAGTTAAATGGGAGCTTTAGCTGCTGGTTTCAGAGGGATCAGGACTAGGACCTGCATGCCAGCACATCTGCCCTACTGACCTCAGCAGGATGGGCTGCCCTGTCCAAGGTTCTGGCTTCCTGGATGCTTCAATGATCTCAGAGTACTTAGGGTGGCAGTGGATGCTCAAGCTGTGCTTTGCCTTCCCTGTACAGGTCCTGACTCCAAAACTCCAAGCCCACCTTGCTCCATTTGAGCCATCACCAGGCAGCAGCTGCTGATTTGCCTTCTCAAAACCACCTCCTGATATGGAAACAGTTCATCACTGCCTGTAATCAGCAGGAGCACCAGATCCTGCCAGCATCTGTTTTGGGCATCAAGGCAAGTTGGGCCTGGGACAGCTTAATCTGGGGTAGAACATTACTACTGGTGTAGTACTAGAACTGCTGCTTCCCTGCAATGAGGCCAGGAAGAGCACTCCCAGGCAAGTTGAGCTTTCAAGGTTTGTTATAAATAGAGTAAAAACCCAGGTATTTTTGAATACATGTATATGAGTGGTTGTTTTGGACAGAAACTGCTGGTTCTGGGAGCTGCAGGAGCAACCACCTCCATCAGTTCTGCATCTCCAGCTTAGGGCTGTATTGCCCAACACACACAGCCATGTTTTTCTTACAGCAGTTCAGACTGTGTTACAGTAAAAGGTAGAGGGATTATTTTGTTTGCTTAGTTTTATTTTTTAAAAACTTCCTCTATTTTTAAAATTCCTCATCCACACAAATCCATGGACAAGCAAGGTCTTAGTCCAGCTGTTTACGTTTTTTTGCACTTAGAAATCCCCACAGGGCTTTTTTATCTGGCAGGGCTGGGATCCTCTCTTCCTGGTCATAGCTAGCATAAAAACAGTTCTGCTGATTAGTTGCACTTAATTATTTGTCCAAGGACACAGCAGCCCAAGCCTGTATTTGTGTGTGTACTCAGACGTCTTCCAGAAGCCACTCCTACCACCCCTGCAAAATAGTTGGAGGGTGACACAAGAGTGATAAACATCTGGCCATGGGAATGCTCTGCAGTGAATGAAGGGGGAGTTGTGAATGGGGACCAGTGGTGCTGAAGTGGTGATGACTTCACATGAGACCAAAATAATCCAGGCTTCATGCCTTTGTATCCCACGGGAGAGGCAGTGACCCTGAGCACCCAGCTCAGAAAAGTCCCTTGCTCAAGAAAGAGGCTTCAGTAGATGCTTCATCCAAGCTTTTCTGCTGGCATGGATTGAGGCTGGATCTGTGATTTCAATGTTCACACTGAAATCTGTGCTTAGCATTGGCTCACAGGAGGAAGCAGAGGTTTGTGATCTGTGGCAGGAATCGGCTGTCCTGTTCGTCAAAGCTTCCAGCTTGATTATGGGATATTTGTTGGTAGATGTAAGAAATTCTATTGCTTGGAACTGAAATAATGTCACTTGATTGCTAAGACACTGGGAAAGCCTCAGAGATTGATACCAACTGCTAGTTCACATGCTAGTGAGATCCTGCTATTGTAACTATATTCCTAGACAAATGTGATTTTTGTGCTCTGGGGAGTTAGCAAGGTTTAATTTTTTTTTATTTTTCAAACATTGCCTTTACAAGCTACTCACACTTCTCCAAGAAAATATCTTTGCCATTACAACTTAGTAGGTGCTTTTTATTATTTTTAAATGAACACTGAAATGAAATCCAGAAACAATTGAATCATCCAGTTCTGAAACCTTTTCAATCATAAGTTATTTTCTCTAGTTTATGGGTGTCTTCCCCAGTCTCTTCTGGAATGCTTTGGGTTTTGCTTAAAAAACATTACAGTAGTGGGAAGTGGTTTTGACAGAAGATCCAGCCCTTTTTTTTTTTTTTGCATGTCCTCAGCACAGAGGCAGCAACTCTTAGAAGAAAACCCCAAATATTTTCTGCCTGACGTGTTTCTCATCTGCCAGTTTTGTGGGCACTGGGAAATGCAGGAACACTCTGCCCAGCTGCTGGCAGTGCCCTGAACCTGCCACTTGCTGTTCTTTCCCAGGACAGCACAAACTGGCCCTCCAAGCTCAACAAAAGTTTCATGGTGCAGCTTTTTAGGCCCACACCTGCCATAACACACATTGCCAAGAGCCCAGCTTGGCTCTGAGCCCTTGGAGGTGCTGATGGTGGGGGAGCTCCATGGACCACCTGGTCCTGCACCTTGCATCTCTCCTAGCCCTCATCTGCAGAACATTTGCAGCTCTCTTAGGAATTGTTGTGTCCCAGCATCCCACTGCTTTTTGACCTGAATCTCTAGCACTTCTGTGCTTCCCGTCTCTCTGCTGCCCATAAATAGGGGCAACAGGAACAAGTAGGGGTGGGAATGTTGTTGTGGCTCAGGCTGGCTAAGGAGGACCTCAGTGATGAACTCAGACAACAGGGACTAGGCTGGCTGTGCTCTGGGATGGCCGTGATCTCCCCAAAGACCTCCCCTTCTGGACGTGAGGTTCTTCACCATATACCAGACTCAGATCCCAAGAAGCTCCAAGCCATGTGTGGCTTGGCCTGCTCATCTGGAGGTGCCTGATGAAGCTCCTGTTACCTTCCACAGTGGCCCAGAGCAGGGACCTGGCTCTGCTTGTATCTCCTTGGGCAGAGGTATTTCCAGCTGCCAACACATCAGTTTTCTCCTCCAGCAGAGATGTGCAAGCAGGGAAATTGTCAAATCATAGGGGCTTATCTGCTTTGGACCTTGAGAAATGTCTTTTTCTTCCTTTGTTTGGTGACCCGTGCCTTATCCCAGCTGGTGAAGAGCTGGTTTATGATTCATGGCAGGAAAGAGGCTGAATCAGAGAGTTTTGGCAGAGGCCAGGCTAAAGGTGGGGTTTGGGGATGGTAGTGGCTGCAGGAGCTGTGAAGGCTCAAGCAGCCCCTCAGGAGGGTCCCCAGCTGTTCCCAGGCCACCTGCACCTCTCCTAGAAGCAGCCCCTTGCTGGCATTGAGATTGCCCTGCATGGTGCCTTGGTTCTAGGTGGGTTTTTTTCTCTGCTGGGGAGGGTTGCATAGAAATAACCTGATATGGGAATCTGCTCTTTGCACTGAGGGGGTTAAAGTCTACTCCCTCCTTGCAGGCTGACCATGGAAAATACTGCTCATGCCAGGGACTATGCAGGACAGAAACTAAGGCTCCTAGGATACAGTTATACAAATAATACAGCTTGTTCCACGAGCAGCGGAAACCAGCAAAGCCTGGTTTCCAGTGGGTTTATGTTGTGGAGTAAAGGATGTGCATAAGCTTCAACTGGCCAGTAAAAGCTAAACACACACCATCACCTTCTCATCAGCCACCAAACTTCACAAAACTTACATTCCCATAATAACTGGGACCCGTGTGTGTACTGTGTGGCTGAAAGTGTCAAAAAAGAAGGGAGAGCTGGAGAGGAGGGGTGCAGGGGTGGTGTGGCTGTGAGAACCTTGTTTCTGTAGAAAATCAGGTTGTAAAACTGAGGATGCAGGCAGACAAACTCTGGGCTAGTTTAATGATGTTTCCATGATTTTCTGCCTCAAACTATGCATCCACTTTGTGATGATGATCATTTTGCCAGGGCCAAAGGCACTCAAAGGCAGAGGTTTTACATGACAATGTAACATGGTGTGACATGGGGTGCTTTGGACCCACAGGGAAAACTGTCATTCTGTTTGGCAGTCTGGCTTTTGGCCATCAGACTGGAGAAACTTGTGTCCCACTTCCCATTTCAGCCCAGACTTGGCATTTTTGCTTTGCCCCTCAGACTTTGGGATATCTGGTGGTCAATGTGTGCTAAAAGTAGAGCCCTGGCCCTGTCCTCTGCACCAGGTGTGAGTGACTCCAGACACTGAGAAAATGCAGCTGTCACATATCCAGCCTCTGGTGACCCTGTAAAGAAACCAGCATCTCAGTTTTCTACTTTCTTTTTCTGCTGGGATCATGTCACATTTGATTTCTAGGAGACAATACACATGTGATGGAGATGTTCAGCAGATGCAGGCTGGAGCCTTACAGGAGCCAGACCTTCACCTGTTTGTCACAAGCCCTTTCTTAGGAGCAGCACCAGCTCATGTCACCCTTTGAGGCATAGAGGAGCAGTGGAGATGATGAAGAGGTTTCTAACTAAACCTGACAAAGGTGTGCATGATGACTTTTGTCAGGATGTGGTGAAGGCTCCTTGGTGACGCACTAGTGGGGAGAAGGGGAAGTTACTGTGTCATTTTCATGAGAGTGGCAGTGGGGCCACTGGTGTCCCTTGACTCTGAGCCACCCACCCTTGGGGAAAGGCCACAGCAGAACTTGGTGTCCTGTGAGTTAGTGGGGGCTGGGGGAGCCCTGTTCTTGTTGCCACTCAGCTGGGTAGGAAGCAGGTGGCTTATACCCTCCCCCACTCTCCTGAGCCATCCATGGGAGTTGTGAGTCTGGTGTGCTCCTTGACAATTTGTCTCTGGGTTTGAGGGATGAGCATAAGAGCTGTGCCCAGGCAGGTGGGGCGGCAGGAGACTGCTTTGCCTTGCTGGGAGCACAGCCCAGAGCCATGGTGTGGGCAGGAGGTGACACAACTGAGGTGACTCCTGACTGCCAGCACACAAGACACCTCTGGGGTACTCATTACCAGGGGGAGGACAGGGTCTCAAGGTAAACAGAGCAAGGCTGGCAGATGACTGCGCCATCTCTTCGCAACCTCATCTAAGCCTATTTATATAAATCATGTGAAACCCAAATTAGAATTTTATCCATCTGCTGTGCTGTAAGTCGCTCTTCCACCAGCACAGTGAGCCAAAAAAATGCTCTTAACTCCCTAAGACCTGCCTCGAGTGTAAGCAAGTTTTGTATACAAGCCACATGGCTGGTGGCGGGGCTGCAAGGCTGCAGGACAGGCTGTCACCAGGCCCTCCAACAGGGTCTTGGCATCAAAGGTGAGCCAGGCAGAGGTATGGATTTCAGTGAGAAGTCTCCAAGGCTCCTCAATGTGTGTAGGAGGACAAGAGCTCACCTCTGCCTTGTGTGTCACACAACCACAGCTAAAAGTCTGGAGCAAAATCATCTCTGCCTGATTCCTGATGCTGAGGCCCAAACACTGGGGTGAACTTGCTATGGCTTGGCACAATGAAGGAGGTTGGGAAATGCTCTCTGCTCTTTCCCATGTGTCCTGCTTATAACAAAGCTTTCCCCCAGGGAGGCTTTGAAAAAGCCTGGTGCTCTGCACTGAGCAGCTCCTTGGAGGAATCACACCCAGGTAACCCTGGTGTGGCCACAGCTCTGTGCCTGCCTTCATGTGTGGTCACTGAACCTGCCACTCCTGTGGGAGCACACACTTGTGGGAGCATCCCAGGGCCACTCCTGTGGGAGCACACACTTGTGGGAGCATCCCAGGGCGGCTGACTCACCGGCTGGACGCTGCCCTGGCAGCCAGCACAGGCTGGCCCCGCCACAACACAGTAATTTCTAGGAAATGCATCTGCCTTCTCACACGGGAGGTCCCCGATGGAGATGATGACTCACCAAGGGATCTTTTGACCTCTTTACCTGCCACTGTTAAAGTCTGCCTTTCTTGGCATTTAGTGCTTTTCCTGTCATTAAAAATAAAACATTTTTTAAAATTAATATTATTATTATTTCCCCCCCCACCAAATTGATGATTTCAGTGAACAGTTTGGGGGTAAACAAGCAGAGATGATACTGTGGAGGAACAGTTGGTCAAGTTTGTGAGAGAAGGAGCCAGATCTAAATATGGCACAGCCTCGCTGGTACGAAGCAGAAGGAAGAAGGCATATGTGTCTGAGCAGTTGGATTGCTGCACGCTCTGTTAGATTTCCTTAACATCAAGTGCATATCTTCCTCTTTTTTTTTCTCTCTTTAGCATAAAAAAAGGAGTAGAAGCTCACCAAGAATGTCTTTGGGTGGAAATAGGGAAGGGCTATGAGGAAGTGATGGAGCCTCTCCATCCCCACTGGCTCAGTTTACGGGTGCAGGTAGATAGGTCTGGATGAGATGCTCCTCTGCAAGGACCAAACCAGGAGGCTGCCCCCGAAATTTGGCCTGGCAAAGGCCTTTTCACAGGTGACCTCCATGCTGCTTGACATTGAGGGAATGACTGCTTTGTGCCATGTATCCTACAGAATCCAAGATCTGCAGGAGGGAGGAGTCATGGTGTTCATCTGGAGATGCTACAGCCTTTCAGCTGTGCCTCTGCCCACCAGGAGCAAGATGAACCAGGTGCTCTGGGCTGTGCCCTCAACCCGGGTGTCTCCTCCAAAGTCACAGGCCACTGTGCTGACAAGAGAAAACCCAACTCCCTCTAACAGTTCTTCCTGTGAAGTACATCCTCACACCCACTGGTTGCATCAGATTTTTGAGCTCTTTTGTCTGCTGCCTAAAAGCCTGCAGAGAAATCCATGTCCTTAGAGTGTGTTCACTGCTGGAAAGAGCTGCACAAGGATTTCATTCTCCCTATGTGGCTGACTGTGGAGACAACCAGACGTCAGGCTATGCTGGGGAGACAATGTGCTGCTGGATGCACACTGCCACTCCCCATGTGGCTCCTGCCTTTCCTGGTGGGCTGCTCACAACCCCTGGGCTGGGTGACTGGGATGCTCTTGCTGCATTTTCCCACATGCAGGGAAAGGCAGAGAGCTGGAGAGGAGAAGCCAAGGGTGAGAATGTTGGAAGCAGCTTCAGTCAGGGCTGTGCAAAACATGACCCCCACTAAAAAGTCAGTATTTGCCAGCTAATAAAATGTAGTTTTCTTTTTGATTGCCTCAATCTCCTTAACTGCATTTTAGATCAGAGACCCCAAAATCCTCAGCACAGGAGAAAGAGCTACAGAGAGAGAATGAAGCAGGGCAGGTCCCAGAGCACTGGTTGTGCTGCCTGGTGTGTCCCAGAGGTGCCAGTGCCTCAGAGCAGCACCTCAGCTACTTCTCCTGCCCTCTGAGCTCTTGTGTGGAAATGACCAAGAAACAAAGGGTCCAGGCTGCTCCTGAAAGAGGAAAAAGTTCTTGGTGTTGCTTGAATGAAGATGCTGAGGACAGTGCCTGACTGTCTGCATTCACATCCTGGGAAAGCAGTTGGAGATTGATCCTGGTTTGGTCACCCAGTGATGAGCTAATTTTTAACACCAACCATGTGAGTATAAAAAGGATTAACCCTAAGTTTCAGAGCTTTAATCACATGAAAAAACATGGTCAAATTGTTTGTGTAAGGAGATGATTCAAATGCCCTTTTGCAAATGCAAAGGTTCATTTTATTTGGAGAGGTAGAAATAGGAATACAGAAACAATCTTCTGCAATGCAACGCTGCTGCTTGTTTCACAATTTTGCTTAATTCATTTTTATGAACAGGCTCTTAATTCAATTTAACTCTGTTTTCTCCCCCTGCTCCCCCTCTGCAATGCAATCCCATTTGTGTCTAGGTTACTGGCAACCAGTATATCAAGCTCTAGCCAAGCATATATTAAAAAAAGCTGCAATCTGCCGAAAAACAGGTTTTAAGATGGAAACAAATAATTAGAAACACACAAATTAGTGTCTGTCTGACAACAGGTTGAGCTCTGCAGAGATTTAAACAAAGCTGTAATGGCAGGATGTGAGCGATTCAAACTGGAGGCAGTGGCTGAGTGCTGATTTTAATGGGTCAGCTGGAAAAAGATGTGGGGATGGAGCAAACCTGGTTGGTTTCGGCGGGGGCTGAGCACCCAGAACTGTGAGATAAAAGAGGAACGCTGGGGGCTTTGTGTAAGTCACAGCTTTGCAGGGACTGAGGCTCGGATGAAGCAGAGCTTTGGCTGCTGTAGAGCGCAGCTCCTGCTGCTCCGGCCCCTCTGCGGGTGCCTGCGCTGGTGTGTGTGCTGGGCAGCGCTGACACACCGGTGCCGAAGGTGTGGAAGCATCTTCTGTGGTTTGGTACCTTTGCTGTGGGCGTTTGTGTGCCTGCAGAACTCTGGCGAGGCATGGGCAAGGCAGAGAGCCCTGCCCGTGCCCCTCGGCCGGGCAATGGACAGCATCGCCTCCGGGGACCTTTCCAGCGCCTGCTGAGAGCGATTCACTCAAACGCTCTTCTTGTCTCGTTCACACGAACATCTCACCGCTGGAATTGCGGTGTGCCCGCTCCTCAGCAAGCGTGAGCCAGCAGATCACCCCAGCAGCATGGATCGTTCTTCTGCACCCATTGTTATGGAAATCGCCTTAGAGACTGTTGCTCCAGCAAACATTTTTAGAAGCACGAGTGAGTTGCGCAACAGGAAAACTACTCGGAGGTGAGGAAAACCCCCCTCCAGGCTCTCAGCACTGCCCCTTCCTCCAGCCGGGCAGTGGAGTCCTGCTGGCTCTCCTGGTAGGGATGGGATTCAGGGGGTTTCTGTGCCTGGTAAGGCAGGCAGAAAGTATTTCTGGAGGAGAAGCCCCTTCTGCGTCAGTCTCCAAGGAAACCCTCGGTGTGGCGCGGCTCAGCCTGCCTTGCACGCCTGGGCAGTGGCTCACACATCCCAGACTTGTGCCTGAATCATACAGCCACACTTCGATCTGCCAGTGGTGTTTTATGGGCGCAAAATTTAGGCAAATGGTGGGGTTTTCCTACCCCTACACGCCACTTTATCTCCAGGAGCCTCATGGTTGGATTTGGTGCGTAGAAGTGAAACTAGCCCTATCTCTGTTTCGAGTGCACATTCCTCACGGCTGAGTCTGGAAGGAGAAGCCTTCTAATGCTCCCACAGCTTCTCGAGAGCAAGCCTGGGAGCTGTGGTGAACAGTGAACCTTGGGCAGCAGGTGCTCCCAGATCTGCTGCCATCAGCCTGGGTGCAGTGCCTGAGCCAGGGCAGGTCACCCCAAGCTGGCAGCCTCTGCTCGCTGCCTGGTGACAAGTGGGAGAGCTAGAGGGGAGCAAGTCACTGTCCCAAAAGTTTCCAAGCTCCCATAGGTTAGGGCTGCCCACCTACACAGGCAGTTTCACTGCTCTCCCCCAGTTTGCACTCAACATGCCCAGCTCTGACTTTTAATAAAAAAAAAATCATCTCTTCTTGTCTCAATTGACTACAAACAATTGCTCCTCTGGAGTTTGCTCATGCTTCTCATTCACTGCCTGCTGTGGAGCAGGACCAGCTCTCCAGCCTGTGCCCAGGAGTTTTGAGTAGCCTCAGCTGGTGGAAGGGCAAAAGCACAGATCCAGTGACCTTTGTTTGCATCACTGCTGCCCACAGTCCCTGCCTGACATTTGAGGAGGGCTCTAAGTGCTGGAGGGGCCATGGGGATGGGGTATTGGGCAAAGCACATGAACCTCATCCTTGCTGGTAGAATACCAGGCTGAGCTGTGACCCTTCCTTCCGCTCTCTGTAAGTCGCAGTAGATTCTCCTGCTGGAGTCTCACCAGGAGCCAAGAACAGGACACTTCCTCCTTGCTGGCCAGGCCAAGGGACTGACCACAGTTTGTCTACTCCCAGGACTGTTTTACTGCCCACAGCAATGGAGCTGGAGCAGGGTGGGATGTTGTGTTGCTTGCTGCCAGTGCTGTGGGATAGGACAAGAGGGAGCTGATAGGCTGGATCTGGAGGGGACCTTGTCATCCCAGTGGAGATACTGGGAATCATGAGGTAGTGGCAAGATGCCACTGCACAGTCTGGCTGTTGAACACTGACCTGTGGGGTCCCTAGCCCTGAACCTGGCAAACTCTTTATCCCAAGGATCCTTGCTGGTGTTAACCCCAAAACCTCAACTCTCAACAGCCAGAAGCATGAGATTAGCATAAGCCCCCAACTTTCTCTGCATAAAGAAAATTTGGAGGGAGGATGAGAAACAATAATTCTTTGGATTTTACATTCTGAGCCACTTGTGCTTGTTTTACCTCCTGCACTTACTTTATCTGCTGCACTTGCGCAGGCTGGAAGCTCCTTTATTTTTTTTGGATTTTTTTGTTTGTTTGTTTGCTTTTAATGTGAAAACTGAACTTTTTAGGGCAAGTAGCTGAAGCTTGTCCACAGGTACTGAGCCCTGAGCCATGCCTGACTATGAAAGTCAGATGCCTTTGCTGGACATCTGGCTGCTTTAGTGCCAGATAGCAGGGAAGAGCACTTTAATATTTATCCCGAGCTAAAAAAAAAAACAAGTAGAATGGAGAAAAATATACAAAGTAGGCCATGAAAACAGGGTTTGTGAGCATCTGAGATCCGCTCCTAATTAATAGCAGTTCCCATCCCAGAAATCATACCATTCAGCAAAAGTTAATCATCTTTGCTCATACATACAATACACTTCAAGAGAGAATGAGTCACCCTCATTGAAATGTCTGATGTTATGAAATCCAGTGTGACTGATGTAACAGACCCAGCTAAGCTCTCCAAACTGGCCGGCAGCACTGCGGAGAAGCTGTCTGTGTGTGAGCTGACTTCATTGAGTTTTGCTTGTTTGCAGGATGGATTTTCCCTTTAGTTTCTGGAACAGACTCACAGCAAAGGGCCCAGCAAGGCTGTGGGAGGGCAGGAGAGTGTGGCAGGAGGGGCTGGCATCACCAAGCCCCCGTGGTCCTCACTTGCCAGCATGAAATTGCTTGTCCACACCTCTGGGAGCCCACAGAGTACTCTGCACAGCAGCCCCGATCCTGCAAATATTTGGGCACCCACGTAATTCACAGCTCTTTGGGGTGTCTGGGACCAGCACTTCAATCACACCACTCTGCATTTTTAACCATTCACTGGTCTGGGGATTTATTCTTGCCTGCTTGGTCGAGAGAGAAATGTAGGTTGAATTCAGCATTAAGATTCTGCCTTGATATCAGCTGTTCCCTTTTAAATTAAATATTATTACCTGCAAACATTTTCTTTAGCACTGGGAGCCGTTTGCTTGGTGTACTTTGTTTAAATGTCACCATATGAATTACTGAAAGTAATTTAAATATTTAAAGACATATACTGCAAGTCTAATTTTATTTTGAAATCCCGAGCCAGGCTTGCAGCTGATGCAGCAGATAACAGCTCAGCCTGGAACCCCTGGTTCCTGGCCCAGTTCTTTAAAGTAATGATTTGCATTTCCAACACCTTTCACCCAACAAGTCTGGGCTCTGAGATTTTTTCTCCAGCCAGATTTTCTTTTCTCTTTGAGGCATTTCAGCCCTTCTAGGATGGGCATGAGTGCCTTGGAAGGTTCTCTCCCATTCACCCATCCTCCTTGGCTGCCCTTCTGGGGCATCTCCTCCAAAGGGAAAAACCCTTGGAGCAATAAGAGCAGAAATGCCAGGGCCCCAGCAGAAGAGACAGCAGCGCTCTTGTATTTCATGTTTTCCAACTAGAGAAGATCCCCCTCCTGACACAACCTTTTCATCTCTTGTTATCTTTAAGAACAGCTTAAAAAAAAGTTCCATTTCTGGCACACTGTCCCTGCTGCTGAAGAGCTCTTCCTCTTGCACCTCCTTCACCTGCTGAGATTAAAAGCTACAGGTAATGCTGGGGAGTAAATGAAAGGCTTTCCATGAGGAAATATGCTAAAACAGTAAACAAAAGGCTGATTCTTAGAAGCAAAACAACTGTCACCAGGAAAACATGATGATGAAGCACTCTGGTCCTCGGAAGTTGCCTTACATGTATTGGAAATTACCTTCTGACTCAACCAGTTCAGTGTGTGCTCAGTGTGTCTGGGCCATTGTGCTAAAAGCTTTTAGTTGACCTAAATACCCAAGGTTTTCAAGGAAATAACATTTCCCATGAGAAATGTCACCACCAGAGCCAGAGGTGAGTGATTTCTCCTGCTCCTGGGAGCGGGCTCCCTGAGGAGCTGGGCTCCCACTGCTGCTCTGCGGGCACACCCAGAGCTCTGCTCTCACACCTCTGCTGCCATGGCAGGGGGAGTCTCCAATGCAACATCCCAGCAAAAGCCTTTTAATCATCCTGCAGCCATCTCCTGGGAGTGTTCCCCTTTCCCGCTGCCCTTCTCACGAAGAGCTGGTGACTCATTCCCTGGGATGTCTTCACTTAAATTTGCCTGGTCACCTCTTTCCCTGGGCACTGCTTCCTCGCTTGTCATGTGGGGAAATGAAGGAACACAGGCAGTGTGTGCTGAGATAGCACCAGCAGCTCACTGTGCCTTGAGTGTCCCCAGGCTGGTGTCCCCCCTCTGTGGGCAGTGGTCAGAAGGGAAGGGATGTGTGTCTCCAGTTCCATCCTTTTCTCCAAGATCCACCACTTGAGCTATTAAATGCTGTGAGCTCTCCCTGCTCCCCTGGCTTTGCCCTTCACAAGGATCTCAGTGTGCAAAGAGGAGCTTTATGAAGTCCAGCAAAGGGAATAGGAACTCCTGCCCCCAAGGAGGAATGACCCCACTCACCAGTACAAACTGGGGACCAGCCAGCTGGAAAACAACTTTGCAGGTAAAGACCTGGGAGGTCCTGGTGGATAACAAGCTGACCACGAGCCAGTGGTGCTTTTTCACAATCCAGCATGGGCTGGATTAAGAAGACCATTGCCAAGGGAGAAGGAGGAAGGAGGTTTTGATTCATCCTTTTTGACCAAGCACTGCTGCTGCTGGTGGAAACTGGATTGGCACCTTCTGAGTGTTTCAGATACTTCTTGCCAACTCTGAGGTGCAGCAAAGTGCTGCATGAAGGAATTAAAACCCCAATTCAAGGTTTGGAAAGCAGGACACAGACAGAGGAAAGGGACCTGCCCAGCATCACACAGTTAAGCCAGTGATGGGTTGGGAAGTGACTGGGCTCTTCTCTTAGACCTGGCTCGGTTCCCTCTATACTGGGTCATGTTCTTGTAGGTGATATATGTGCATTCTAAAGTTGTGCGTGTACCCAAGGGTGTCAGGCTGGCTGAAGGTATGTTTTGTGTTCAAAATAAAGTCCTGTTTCCTGGAAACAAAACCTTTTTGGGGCAAAAAGAGCAAGGTTCAGCTAAACATTGGTAACACTGTGAGGAAAATAGAAGTTGTTTTTTGATGCTATGAAAGAGGAACCAGCCCCTTGCTCCTGAAATGCTTCATGGAAATGGCTTCTTGGGAGTTGTTCGGTTTTATTTTAATTGCAGTGAGGGGTTGCAAAACCAGAGGATGCAAGGAAAAAACCTCTGGAACTAGAGCATCTTCACAGATGTCCAGCAGAACTTCTGCATGGGAGAGCAGTGCTGCCACAGCACAGGTGCTGAGAGCTCAAAGCAGGGCATGAGCCTGTCCTTCCATAGCCACAAAATACAGCCAAACCAGAACAACTGCATGAAGGAAAAGCAGCATTGTAGGGACATGCACTGGCTGGGAGACCTGCACAGCTCATACTAAAAGGTGCTTTTTGGGGTTTCACTGATAAGCCAGGGCTGTGGGGCACTGCCATGGTGCTGACGCTGCCTCTGGTGTGCTCTGGTGTAAATCCCAGGTGGCACTGCCAAAGCCACTGGGACCGCCCTGGCTCCACCACAGCAGCAGTGGGGAGAAGCCCTGGCAGGGTTTGCATTTCAGGGAGCACCCAGAAACCCAGGTGCCTCCCAGAACCAGGCAGAGGAGCAGTGACCACCCAGCTCCATGTGGAGAGAAGCTTGGTCCTGGTAGTTGGTGGCC
This sequence comes from Sialia sialis, assembly GCA_009812075.1. NCBI lineage: Eukaryota > Metazoa > Chordata > Aves > Passeriformes > Turdidae > Sialia > Sialia sialis. The sequence goes on along the minus strand of VRYO01000638.1, from coordinate 5,901,953 downwards.
CTGCTTGAAATCAGACCCAGCAGCACAGTGAAGAGGGAAAATGCAAAGGCTGGTGAGCCAAAATGTGGTGAAGTCTTATGTCTCCTCTCAGCTTCTCCTGCAGAGGGACAGGCCATGCATAACTTGGGATAGAAGACTGAAGGTCTCAGGCCTGGGCATGTACTGGGAGGCTGGGCTGGGGACACAGAGCTGGTGCAGCCTGCTCAGTGACAGTCCTTCCTGGTGGGTGGCAAAGCTGCTTTCACAATGGTTTCCGATGAAAAGCCTGCACCAGGAAGTTCCCCACTTAGGCTCCTTGGGAAAAAAAAATCTTTCCCTGCAGGAAATTGCTTCTTGAAAACAGCCTGGCCTCCTGGAGAAGCTGCTGAGGAGCTGCCGTGCGTGCAGAGCAGGCACAGTGCCGGGTCTGTGGAGCCAGGGAGCCAAGGGAGCTGAGCAGAGCCGAGGGCCAGGGCTCAGGGAGCATCAGCAGGACCTGCACTCTGTGCCTTGGGCCATCCCTCTCCTGCTTGACTCTTTTCGGGGAAGGAAGGGTTGTTCTGCCGTACAAAAGGAGGAGTAAATGGGATGTGGAGGTCTGTGTTCCACTCCAGTCTGTGTCCAGCACAATACCTGAGCCAGGCTTGAGGGTAGATGTTATTGGCTTCTTAAATCCCATAAATATCCTGTCCTACTCCATCACTGCAGTGACAGACCCTGGAGGGTCTCATGCCAAAGGGAGCATTGCAGCTTTCCCCTCTTCTGGTCCTCTGCAGGGGAGGAATCTCTAAGGGTGGTGACACACAGCTTCCAGACCTCCTCATTTAAAACTCACTACTAAAAGGATAAATAATCTTAAATATTCTCCAGTTCTTCCTCTGGAAGGAGCCTGGAGCCCAGGAAGCAAGGCAGCGAAGAAGGGAAGTGGGGTTGCTTAAGGATGTTTTCTCAGTTTAATTGGATTGGAGCTGCCCTTCCTTGCTGGTGGAGCCTCTGGGCTCTTGGCTCCTGCTTAAACATGAGCCACCTTTCTCTCCTGGGCTTCACAGAAAATACACCCTTTCCATAAAAATGCAGACATCTCCTCAAACCCTGAACATGGAGCCAGACTTTTCCTGGGTGGCCGGTGAGGGCAACAGGAACAAACTGAAGCACAGGACAGGTCAGTTCACTCTTTAACTGTGAGGATGGTCAAGTAGTACTGCACCAGCCTGCCCAAAGAAGGTGTGGAGCCTCCATCCTTGGAGATAATGGGATACCCAACAGTAGGTGCAATACTTGCCCTAAGAGATGCTGCTGTGAGACACTCAGAGAGACCTCCAGCCTCAGCCCTTCTGGGCTGCTGTGACCACTGTGAGGTGATGACAGCCCCAGGCTGCCCAGACACTGTGCCTGCCTCCTGGCTTTTGCACAGGAGGGGATGGTTTGCTTCTTCTGCAGCAACCCGCCAGAGAACAATTTTATTGTCTTTGGAGCAGAGTTCATTGACACATTGGCATGAAAGTCTCCAGCTGTGCAGCAAAAGGGCATCTCGGAGAGTCAAATGTTATATCCATTTAATAGAAGAAAGATGGCAAAATAGACAAAAAATATCCCAGGACCTGGCAATGCCAGCTCCACGTGCTTGTGGCTGCCTTGTGCTTCATGAGATGCTCCTCAAAGGTTTCTCCTTGTGGTGCTTCCTCCCCAGCCTCCATCCATCTGCCTTGCCATGTGGAAGATGCCTCCAGGGCTCAGCATCCTGGCAGGATGGAGCCCAACATCGGAGACTTTGCCCTGAGGCAGGGCTGTGTGAGGAAGTGTGAATCTGTTCCCATGGCTGAGTTGGATGCCTGCAGTGCCAGAGCTGGTGCTCCACGGGGATTGTTTGCTGCAGACAGGAGACTTGGACCCTCCTGCTGAGCCTTTGTGGGTGAAAGGCTTCGCCAGGCCAAAGTCATCTGACATTTTTCTCGGGGGCGGGTGAAGTTAATGAGTCCAGATTAAGCAGTGCGGAGGCTGGGGAGCTGGATTTCTGCTGAATATATATGAAGACAAATGTAAATTCTAAACTTTCTAGGGAGTATTTTTACCCTGGCTCAGTGTTAACACTGATAAAAATAGTCGCAAATTAGTGCAGGAGTAGAAAGTAAAATTGGGGATTTTTTTTTTCCCCTGTTAAAACCATGCATCTGTTTCTCTACCAGGAGTTAACCTCTTACATGCATTAATGAAACATGGGATAAACCATCAACAAGTGCCCTCTCCTGACAAAATAACTCCCACTACATTAAATAATTGGAAGGGAAGCTGAAGTTAAATAAAAAGTCTTTTTTTAAACATTTTTTTTAAAGATAGAAAAAAGTGATTCAGTCCTAGAAATTCAGCACTGCATGAGGATGTTAACATCACACCAGCCCACCTGCCTGGTTCCTTAGCACCCAAACGATTGCAAAGGTGATGGGAGGTATCAGCCCCATTCTGCAGATGGGAAGTACACAAAACTGAATTCACTCAATGTCACAGAGCAAACCAGAAGCTGGCCTGGAAGCCCAGGTTACCTGAGCAAATTTCCAGCTGAAATCTTGCTCACAAAACACTGCTTTGAGCTGCCAGTCCAGCATTAAGCTGCCAGGAAAGTGCTTCCTGTCTTGGTACTGATGGATATTTGACCACAGGCACCTAGACAGGTTTAGACTCCTTCTAGAAGGAGTTTAATAGCTTCATGGATTGGTATCTAGGCCACCAATCACGCCTAATATCTCTTACTAGATGTAGCAAACAGCTGATGAGCGGTGAGAAGGTAACTTTCCTATGAAAATTTAGCTGCTACGGTCCAGATTTGTTGGGGGAGAGGCTGGAAGGAAAATTCTTTGGGGGTGAAGTGTTGTGGAGAAAGTGCATGTTAAAAAGAAAAATGCTTTTCAGAGGTTCATTCTTAAGAAGAAAATATGTATTGATTTCTGACCAGCTTCTAATTTACTTTGCTCTGTAAATCCTTGGGAGCTCCTACCTCACCTAGGCTGTAGGTAGTACCATGCATCCCCTTGGGGTGTGGCAGCTTCTGCCCTTCACTCACACCTTGCCTCCCCTTGGCTCAAAGTAGGGTCTGTCACATCCTGGGGAGTGATGCCTCTGCAGGGCTGGCAGGGCCTGGAGTGGGTTTTGGGCAGACATCTGCTAAGGATTCATTTACCTTGTGTTCTGCCATGACTCATGGTCTTTGTTTCTAAAACATCAAAACAACCTGTGGGCTCTGCAGTCAGAGAATCTGGGAAAAGGGAGGTGGTGGTGATGGAAAAGAAAAACCTGAGCTGGTATCTGCACTACCATCATTGGAGATGGGGATGGATGAAAATAAAAGCATTCTGAAGTGAAGCCAGCGAGATGGGGCTGTGGGCAAGGGGAAGTTTTCAGGTCACTGCACTGGGCATCAAGCAGAAGGACTGGTGGAGGAGAGAGCCTTTCCACAGCATAAGAGCAGCCAGAAAGATGCACATGTGTAACCTGTATTAGAAACCCAGGGTCAGGTCTGGTATTGTGGTGTGGGGATGATGGCAATCCCCAGACTCCCCTGAGCAGTGGTCACAGCACCAAACCTGCTGGGGTTCAAGAAGGGTTTGGACAATGCTCCAGGCAAGGTGGGACTCTCGGGATGGTTCTGTGCAGAACTAGAAGCTGGGCTCTGTGATCCTTGTGGGTGCCTTCCAGCTCAGGATATTCTATGACTTTGTGAATCCACATGTAGAGTGGCTATCAGTTTGTGCAGTCCTTGTCACAAGCACTTGGGGCTTTTGGGACCTCAGCTGGTAGTTGCCCATTTCTGGACATGTATTGGTCTTCTGCCTGTTAGCAAAGCCTTGTACATGGGGAGACAACCACCACCAACACCCCTGAGCCCTGCCAGCTGTGCAGGGCCGAAGGAGGTCCCGGCACACCATCTCCTGCCCCCAGCCTGCAAGCCACGTCTCAGGAAACCTTGCGGGGTCGAGGCGCCTTCTCCGTGGGAGGGGATGTGGGAGGCTGCCCAGAGCTCTCTGCAGAGCAGGGATTGATTTAGTCGCTGAGAGGATGTCAGTCCGGAGGCGGGCAGGATGGTGCCGCTGGCTGAGGCGCACTTTGGAGCGTCTGACTGCAGAGGGCAGCAGGAGGACGGGCTGGGCTGGGCTGGGCTGGGCTGGGCTGGGCTGGGCTGGGCTGGGCTGGGCTGGGCTGGGCTGGGCTGGGCTGGGCTGGCAGCGCTGCGGGCACGGGCACTGGGCAGCGTGAGCCCTGCCTGCGAGCCCGGAGCGGGCACCAGCGAGGGACAGCCCTTCCAGTGCCGCTCGGCTCCTGGTGGCCGGGCGGAGGGTGTCACTCTTCTCTTAAGTGACATTATTTTGCTTTGGCCCCTCTCAGGGTGAAATCTGGTCTTGTCCCCGCAGGTGACGCGTCTGGAGCCTGTCCCAAAACTTCTGTGGTTGCTGATGCGACCGCAGAATAGAGGTGAAACATTTCTCTTCTGGTTTCACGGGACCACACGCCGGCGGCTACACCTGCCTCCCTCGCAACACCAAAAAGGATCCCCGTAAGATTTCTGGGCTGTTCTCAGCAGAACAGGGACTTTAGACCCAGATTTTGATTCTTTGCACAAGCTGCTGCTGTTCCCCTTGTGAACTGAAGGTGCTTCGATAAACAATATGAAAGGTCAGCTATTTTCACTGTGCCTGTGTCTTGCATAAGAACCTCAACATCCTCTGCTGCAAAGAGCGGTGTTAGGAACTTCCTACTGCCACACTGAATCACAATAGCTTCCCACAGCAACCAGTGGTAAAAATAAACTGGGCAAGGGGAAGTGGACAGCTTCTGCTGTTCCGCTTTCTTGGGCACACTTGAGTCACAAAAAAAGCGATGTAGAACAAGACATTTATTTTGCTGATGCCAGTGAAATCCATGAATGGTTCAGAGCACGGTCCCGCTGTAATCACTGAGTGTTTTGCAATGAGATTCTCACTGTGCTCTAAGTTAAGCATGTGCTCAAATGCTGTCTTAAGTTGGCATTTTCATTAGGATCCAGTCTTAGAAATTAAAATAAAAAGAGGCAGGGGTCCCTGCACATCTGAGTGTTGCTTTTTTACTAGAGGCACAGGAAAACAGCCCTCTTGGGATATTTCATGTAAGAGTATATAAAAGACCACTGGGGAGACAGTGGCTCTGATATGGTTTCAGTAGTAGATTTCAGCTTTGAGAAAAGCAGATTTTGACCGGAAGAAAAATGTCTTCAAATACAAATCAAGTAGAAGTTTTGCCTAGAGACAATGCCATTTGAACAGCACCATTGTCAACATTACAACTAAGACTCTTGTGTGCACGTGTTTGTTTGCGTGTGGGGGAGTGTTTTAAAAGCAATATCTTTCCTGTTACACAAGGTTCAGCCCAGATCTTGAAATTAAGCCAGCTGGGTAAAAAAAAAAACTGAGGAGACCTAGTCAGGTTGCTGAGCCTGGGAATGTTCTGGTGAAACAGACCCTGCCTCTTCCCTCCAAACAGCATGTGCTGATAAAGTTCATATTAAGAGGCTAAAGAGAGGAGAAGTTAGGGAGAAGTAAAAGGAATGGCTCATCTGTCCCAGACTGGGGAGAAGGAATGGTTCCCACTCATGTTCACAGGAATTTGGAGTGCAAGGGCTTGTAGGATAAGCCCGGTGAGAAGAGACCACAGGGGAGCTCCAGTCGAACCTCTGTCTGAAAGCTGGGTCAGCCCTGGGGTCAGGCCAGGTTACCTGGGGATGCATTGAGTTGGATCTTGAAAACCAGCAAGGATGAAGAGTGCTCTCTGAGCAATCCACCAATGCTTGACTCCCTGCATGGTGAAAATAGACTGCACTAGAAGTGGCTCATACAGAGACACGTTTTTAATGTCATCTCGCTCATTAAAAAGAGAAAGATCAAATCTATTTTGTAACAGGAACAGTTTGTGTGAGGCACGGAAAACTTCTGGTACCAGAGGACTGATTCACATAAGAAGGAATGTAAAAGATGGAAGGAAACCAAAGGGTGCCTCCAGTTACATTCCCATCTCGAAATGTTAGTGTTGCAGCACAAAAGATTTGTTGTTATAGTAGTCGATACCAACAGGGAAGATACTCTAAAAATAAACAAAGATGCGAGGATAAAAACATTTATGTTGTAGCTCATTCTGAGAACGAAGGGGATGCGGAGGCTTAATGAGTCGCAGTCGATTTTACTTTGGAACTGTAAGTTCCCGTCAAAGACCAAACAGGGCTGGGCACGACCCACTCCAGACCCACGCGGGCCTCCACACCCGTGGGCCGGGTCAGTTCACCCTTTTTTACAGCAGTGCCCCGCGGTGCGGCGGAGGGCTCGGGGCAGTCCCGGCGGATTGTGCCGTGCCGTGCCGTGCCGTGCCGTGCCGTGCCGTGCCGTGCCGTGCCGTGCCGTGCCGTGCCGTGCCGTGCCGTGCCGTGCCGTGCCGTGCCCGGCGCCCCGCGGCTCCCGCGGCCCCGCGGCCCTTCCCGCGCTCGGCCCCTCCCGGCCCCGCCCATGCCCATATTTGGGCTGCTCCGCTCCCCCAAAGCGCCTCATTGGCTGTGGGGGGCGGGAACTAACGGGGGCGGGGCCCGCGTGTGCGCGGTGCCGCTGCGGGCGCGCCGGGCGGGGCTGAGGCGCCGGGCCCCGCCTCCCAAGGCATGACACGCCGGGCCGCCGGCAAAGCCCCGCTTTAATTGAGGCCGCCGGCATGGGGCGCAGCGCGTAGGGCAGAGCGGGGGCCGCCGCGCTCCGGGCCGCAGACACCGCGCACCCACGGCCGTGCCGAGCGGAGCCGCGTCCGGCGCAGCGCGAGACCGACCCAGCGGAGCGGGGCCGCGTCCGGACGCCGCGTGGGTGGCCGGCGGGCCGGGCGCTGGCGGCCGCCGCTGCTGAGCCCCATGAAAACGCAGGTCTGGGGGAGCTCCCCGCGGGCGCCCATGGCTGCGGCGATGCCGTGCAAGAGCGCGGAGTGGCTGCAGGAGGAGCTGGAGTCGGGCGGCGGCCGCTCGCTGCTGCTGCTCGACTGCCGCCCCCACGAGCTCTTCGAGAGCTCGCACATCGAGACCGCGATCAACCTGGCCATCCCCGGCCTCATGCTGCGCCGCCTCAAGAAGGGCAACTTGCCCATCCGCTCCATCATCCCTAACCACGAGGACAAGGAGCGCTTCGTGAAGCGCTGCAAGGCCGACACCGTGCTGCTCTACGACGAGGCCACCGCCGACTGGCAGGACAGCGGTGCCGCCACCTCCGTGCTGGGGCTCCTGCTCCAGAAGCTGCGCGATGACGGCTGCAAAGCCTATTACCTGAAAGGTGAGGTGCCTCGCCCTCCCTCCGGCCCCGTCCCACTCCCGCAGCCCCTGGCCGTGAACCCCTGCGCAGCCCCTGCCCGGCCGCTGCATCCCCAGGGTGCCCATCCCCTGGTCGGACGGAGGTGGCTGCCTTGTTCTGCTTCCTTCCCTTATCGCTTCTGCCTGATTTATTTTTATTTTTCTCTGTGTATTTTTTTTCCCCCCTCTCCGCTGCATCCCGCTTTAATCCCCCGCACAAAATGGTCGCAGGCTGGAAGCGGCCGGGAGCGCCCCGCTTCTTCCTACGCCGGCGGCCCGGCAGCGGCGGGAGGAGCCCCCGGCCCCGCGGCGGGCGCGGCCGCTCCAGCGCTGCCCCGTCCCGAGCCCAGCCCGGCCGGGCCGCCCCTCGCCTCCGCTCCTCGGAGGGGGAGCGCAGGCTCCTCTCCAGCCCTCCCGAAGGAATGGCCGGATTCTAAGGGGCAAGAGAGCCTTTCCCTGTTTTTATTTTACCTCCCCACATAACCAAACAGCGAGCTCTTGGGTTTTCCTCCCCGTTTGCCAGGGAATGCCGGCGGTCTGGGAGAGGGCAGCCCGGTGCTTGCCCGGGGCAGGGCGATGGGGAGCGGGGATCTGCAGGGGAGCCGAGCCCCGCTCAGTTCCCTCCGTCAGGGCTGGGGGTGCTTCGGAAGATTTGGCCATTTTGGAAGATCGCAGCGGGCTGAGCAGAGCCCACAGCTGGGCTGCTGGGACCCTTCCCATCTTCCCAGTGCTCCCAGTCCGGTCGCTGGGTGGCGGGTTTGAGGCAGGAATAACAGGAGAGCGGGGGAGCGTCTGTGGGGGAGAGTGGTCAAGAAAGTTGCCACTTGCGGCTCTTTAAAAAGAACCGCTGTTCCTTGACGGACCCTTTCAGGGGAGCTGGGCAAGCCCCTGGTGGCGGGGTGGGGCACAGGGACAGCCAGGTATTTGGGGACCGGCCCTCGGGGCCGCGCAGCCCGCACACACCTCACTCCAAAACACGGTGGGGGGCCAGCACATCGCTCGATCCCATTCGCCCTCGACCCTCCGAGCCCTGCCCCTGGGCGAGTCTCTCATCCCATCATCTCGTCCCGGTTTGGGTTTCCCCATGGGCTCCGTTGCTCCCTCGCTTTGCATTCCTGCTCCTCTCCCCGTCGTCCTCATCCCTAGCAGGAAGGAGCGGTTTTGAAGTTCCTAAGCTCTCCCCGATGGGCAGGGGAGGAGCTGAGCCCCTTTCTCTGCTTTTTCCGGGAGCCTCGGTGGGAAATGTTTCCAATTAAAATTCCAAAATGGCTCCTCGGCGCTGTCTGGCGGCGCGGGGGGAGGAGGAGGGCGAGGACGAGCCTTTTTCATGAATGGATGTGGCAGGAGCTGTCTGTCCTGCTCAGTGACCCTGCCACAACCGCCGAACCCACTAACGAAGTTTCCAGGAGCCCTTTCTAATTAAACCATTTGTCAGTGTCAGATCGCGATGGCTGAGCTCCGCTTTGATACTGCCTGGAAGGGAGCTAGATCTGTGGGATTTGTGCTTCCCTGCCTCTGCCTTCCTGCCCAAGCTGAGGGGCTGAAAGAAAAAGATTTAGGGGCAGATGTGAAGGATCCCATCTCTCTGCAGTCCTGCTGTGGTTTGGGTGAAGAACAAACCTGTGGCACTGCTCTGTAGCAAAACCTATTTGTAGTGATAAAATAAGTTCTGAGGATCACTCTGTGGCACAACTTAGGGTCTTTTCTCCTGCTTGGAGATGAGTAATTTTATTGAGTTTTAGTGCCTGGGGTGAGTATGTGATAGTTGTCCCTAATCTAACTTTTCAGACATGGATCCTTTTCTCTCTAAGTAGCTTAATAGCTCTTGCTTAAACTTCCCCAGACCCTTATTTTTGAGAACCTAACAAGGCAACAGTGTGTCTTGACATTGATTTTATTTGTAGATGTTTCTTTGTTTTGTCGTTGAGATTTTGCCCTATTTTTCACAAGCAATATTGAACTTTGTAAGAACCACTCTTTGGTCTCCTGGGACCTGTTTGCTCAGTATCAGTTTGCCCAGGGAAGATGAGGGAGCAGGGAAATGCTTTTCTTGGTGTGAAGTTGAAGGGATACCAACTCTTCTCTGGTAAAGACTTTCTGAGTAGCTTATGTTCACAGGTAGAAGGATTTCCCATTCTGAAGAATAAAACATCATTTTTCTTTTCTTTCTCTGCTTCTCTTCTTTCCCCCTTCCCAGGTGGCTTTAACAAGTTTCAGACTGAATATTCTGAGCACTGCGAGACAAACCTTGACAGCTCCTCACCCAGCAACTCTCCCCCAGCATCAGTCCTTGGCCTGGGAGGGCTGCGGATAAGTTCCGACTGCTCGGATGGAGAATCCGACAGGGAGCCCAGCAGTGCCACGGAGTCGGATGGGAGCCCCATCCCCAACAATCAGCCTGCCTTCCCAGTCCAGATCCTACCTTACCTGTACCTGGGCTGTGCCAAAGATTCCACCAATTTGGACGTCCTGGGCAAATACGGCATTAAATACATCCTGAATGTGACTCCTAACCTGCCAAACATGTTTGAGCACGACGGAGAGTTCAAGTACAAGCAGATCCCCATCTCAGATCACTGGAGCCAGAACCTCTCGCAGTTCTTTCCTGAGGCCATTGCTTTCATTGGTAGGTAGTTGGCAGAACATTGCTTTTCATACTCACCGCTCGGGAATGTGGTGTGCCGCTTCCCAGGGCTGCTGCTGTCTCCATCCTTATCTCTCTGGGGCACAGCATCAGCTCAGCAGGAGTGTCACGCTGTGAGGTGGCATGTCACCCTGCCTGAGTTCAGGGCGGCCTCCCCTTCCAAATCCAGCACTCTTGCAGCAGCTCAGCTGAGCTACCTGCAAGTGATTGGACTGGCCCCGCTGCTTCTCGTCCTTGTGTGGGGATCTGCTTGGGGATGGGAGCTGCATTAGTGTGGCTGGTGCCAGCAGTTCCTTAGTCCCAAATGTGCTTAAAACCAGGGAGTGTGTGCTTTGTGTGTGTGTTTTCTCTTCCCAAGGGGATTTGCTAGTCTAGTTGGGATCCTCCTTTAAGTCACCCTAGCATAACTAATTCCTTGTATGGGTACTTCTCCTAAGGTAAGTGTCAACACAATGAGTTAGTGATTGTGATTATACTGCAGAGTTTGAATGGAAAAACTGCTTTGTAGACAGCCCCTGCAGCAATTTTGGTTGCTGGTGGTGGGGTTCAGGAAGGAAAGATCTCTTTTCTCAGGCTAGCCTTGACTTTGAGAATTGCTTCTTATTCTGTGGGAAGTGTATCGTGGGCTGAACAGGGATGTACACTTCCAGCCTCACCTGTGCTGTTTGCTCATAATAGTCATTAGCCTAATCAGCTTTGTTTTATGGGGGTGAATGGCACAGGCAGTAATATTACCATTAACCACTAAAAGTCCCATGTCTTCATGTCTGATTAGAAACACTTGTGTAGGTAAAAGGGGGGGGGTGGGGGGGCCTTTACCTGCAGACTGAAGCCTGTGCAGTTTCTTTCAGCATTGCTGATTCCAGATGCTGTAGCTTGTGCTTGCTGTGCTGTAAGGCCTGAAATGGGACAGAGCAGTGGTGATTCCTTGGCTGCTCCTCAGCTGTCAGAAATCCTGGTTCCCACACGCTCTCCTTTGCCCACAGCTTCTGCCCTCCAGTAACATGACTGTGGTCAGAAGCCACTGCTCCAGTGTGGCAACAGGGACCTGTCTGATGTCCCATCTGCACTTCCTGCATGAGCAGGGTGTTAAATGTCAGGGGTGAGGTGCAATGTCCCTGTTGACATGTGGCATTTGGGATCTGTCTGCTCCAGTCAGCCCATGTCTCTGTGAACACTGAGCTTGTGCTTTCCAGTTAATGACAGGAAATGGAGGATTACTTCGCTCTAAAACCAAACACCAAGAAAAGCTGTGCAGGTCAGATGAAAGGCAAAAATGTCTGGAAAAATGTTGAATGGGAGAGCCTGGGGGGAGGGCTGAGTACACTGATTGCCCACCCTACTGGAAATTCTTGCCTGGTTTTGGAGGCTGGGCAGAAAACCTGTTGTAGCTTGAGTCTGGATTTTTGTTTTGCCTGCATCTTGGCCCTTCCCTGCACTTACGGTGCCAGAGTGTCTCTTACCTCCAGCTTTGCCCAAGGATCCTCTTTCTCCTGCCACCTTTTCGCTCCCCGCCAAGCTCTCAGTCAAATGACTGACTTCAAATAAGGCTGCCCAGAAGTAAAAGCAGTGCTGGGTACTTGCGTGCATTCAGTGCTCTCAGTGGCGTGTCCCTCTTTCAGCACTGAGATGTCAATTCATAAAGGGATCACGCTGTTCCGGCTGTGCGAGAGACAATGAGTGTGTGTGTGCTTTTCACTCGGGGGCAAGGGAGGGGAAATTTCGCCGCTGTTCTCTTGCCATTTTTTGGTCCAGCCTGCATTCCTGCTTCCCGCTACCATTCATCCTGAGAGTCTTCTCCAACACAAGCGTTTGTTTGTAGTGAAGTGCATTTCTGTCGATCCTGAAGAACAATTTCACAATAAGGGAAGTTCCTGCACTTCAGACTCTGCTTAAATTAGCATCGGCTGCATTCATGCAACTTTCTGGTGGAAGGAGGACAGGAACAGCAGAAGAGAATAGCTCATGTAGTGCTGGGCTGCAGCCTTGCCCTGAGTGCACAGCCTTTCCTGGTTTAGTTGAGGTTGAGGTGGGTGTGCTGTGCCCAGTCATCAGCATCTCTGAGCTGTTGTCTCCAGCTCCATCTGCCTCCTGTGGGTTACTCCAGCACTCTTGAGTAGAGGGTACCGATGCTCCCTAGGCAAGGGATGTGTTGCTAGACTTGATTGATACTTCTCAAGCACGTGAGATGTGCGTGGCCTTGCTGGGGATTTGCAATGCAGCAGGAATATCTCAGAAGCCCTGTGGGGAGAGATGTGGGTGTCCAGGGGACATGGGATGGTGTCACTAGGGGCAGGGGACTCAGTTCTGGCAGTTGCTGTGGTACTGGGAGCTTGCAGCTGCCACCTGGCCCTGCTCCAAAGCACGTGTCTTTGGTGCAGAATAATAGACTCCCCCTTCCCCTTGTCTTGTTTCAGATGAGGCCCGTTCCAAGAAGTGTGGGATCCTTGTTCACTGCCTCGCTGGCATCAGCCGGTCTGTAACAGTTACTGTCGCCTACTTGATGCAAAAACTCAACTTGTCCCTGAATGATGCCTATGACTTTGTGAAAAGGAAAAAATCCAACATTTCCCCAAACTTTAACTTCATGGGCCAACTCCTGGACTTTGAGAGGACTCTGGGACTCAACAGCCCCTGTGACAACCGCTCGCCCAGTGAACAGCTCTACTTCACCACCCCCACCAACCACAACCTGTTCCAGCTGAACACTCTGGAGTCCACATGAAGAGGACGCTGCCTGGTCGGGAACTTGAGCATCGAATCGCTTCTCTTGAGTATTTCAACTCTTAGGAAAATATCTGTCTTGCCAGGCAGCTCTGAGATGAGTAGCTTCTCTGGGCAGAGGTGCCTGATCGCTGCTTTACGAAGGCTAATGCCGCTCACTAAGTATCCTGATCCAAGTGGTTTGAAGAGGTAGAGTTTTTTCAGGGGGTTATTTAACACGGGCGATGTTACAGCATTTCGGACGCAGCTGTCACAGGCAATAACCGCTTTCCTGGGTGCATTGAGACTGTCAGAACATGCACACATGTGAAGAGCTACCAGGGGTTAGCTTGCTGTGGAAAATGAGGAGATTTATGCACTTGCAAACCTTGAACAAAAGGTGTTGGGCCAAGACTGTTTTAAAACCCAAGTTCGCTTTTTTTGATTTAAAAAAAAAAAATAAGAAAAGGTAGATCTTACTCGAGCTTTGGGTTTAAACTCTTTTTAGATATGTAAGTTCTTGACTGTTTGTACAGACCAGGTTGCAAAACCAGTATTTTATTCTGTTTCTTGTTTGATCATTTATTATTTTTTTTAATCAAATGTTTATATTGACCAAATGCATTTTGCACACTTTGTGAAGCCTTGGTATGTCCTGGCATATTACTGGGTACTCCAGAGAGAGATACATGCTGCTGCTGTTGTTGTTAGCATCTGGTAGGAAGCTTTGTTATGTGTGAAGGCCAGTTGGGCTTAAACGCACCCCCTTCACCACTCCTGCACTCACAATCACAAACTCTGCACTGATTCAGCCAAGGTGACTAAGCCGCAAGCTTTTTTTTTTTAATGCCACCCCTGCCAAAAGCACTGTTTGCTATTGCCAGAGGTAAAACTCTTGTAGCCTGCCGAGCTGGTAGAAGCATGTCTGAGCCCGGCTTCATTCTCTGCTGCCTGTTGACTGACTTAACGTCGTCCAGCTGGCCCGAAACCATTGCAGCTCCCCAGTGCAGAAGGAAGGTGGTTGCAGTGCTGGCGTTTCTTGTGCGCACGGAATTCTTTCCCACGTGCGCAGGGTGCGGGGGGAGCGCAGCGAGCGCCTGGAGCAGAGCGAGGATTGTGTGGTGGGACAGGACTCAAATCGTCGTGCACGGAGCGCGTGAGGGGAGTGAAGAGGTGTGGAAATGAGGAGAGCATTGTAACAGAGAATTTATATATATATATATATATGAATATATATATTAAATGGCAAATTCTGAGATGATTGGAGCTTTCAACAGAGGTTCTGATTTTTTTCTTCCTCTTTTGAATAACTTTATGCCGTGCCTTCTATTCTGAGAAGACTTGTATGTATTTCTGGCTAGTGTTTGGCAAACTCCTTTTACCAAGCTGGGAGGGGAGGAAGTGGTAATAATTTCTGGGAGGAGGGCAGAACGGATTTGGAGATTCCTTTATTGGCTGCAATGTAGTCCCTCCTTTCTCCCCCCTCCCTGTCCACTTTAACTCTCACATAAGTGAAAAAACAAAAAAAAAAAAGCCACGGATTTTTTTCTAAATATCCAGTTTTTTGTACTTTTTTCAAGAAAAAGAAAAAATAATAATAAAAAAAATCTCCATCTGGAGGAATGTTTGATGCTGTCATATCCTGAAACTGTTCTTTTTGTTAAAAGTTGTTATCAGAATGTTGGAATGAGCTTCTGTTTCTTGTTTTCTGGTTGTTTTTGTTTGTTTGTTGGGTTTTGTTTGCCACAATGTTGGGATCGTGGGTCATTGGAAGGGAGAATGGGCGTACGTTTGTGAGTGAGAAAATTGAGAATATTCTAACTGCATCTTACCTCATGGAGGAATTTATTTTTTCAGGGATTTTTTGACAGTGCATCTGTATTACATTACAGCTAAGCTGGTTTGTAAAGGCTTCCTGTGCTGTTAGTGATCTTTATTCTTTAAAGGAAAAAAAAATAAGATGCAACTTCTGATTAGTACAAATGAGAGCTTGTTTGTGAGGAATGGTTCTGCTTTCTGAGTTATGAAGGAAAATTAGTGACCCTATATATACTGATCCAATATTGGGACTTTGTTTATATTGCAAATAAATATTATTTTTTCTTTAAAAATGATGTTTGTGTCAGATGCTTGTCTAGCCTCTGCCCATATAAGGGCACGCTGCTCTTATCCATTTTTTATGGTCGATTAGGATCCTTCTGTGACCATGGAGAACATTTGCTGGGCTGTGTTCAAGTGTGGTGTTTGGTTTCATGCACAGCTTAATTTTTAAGACCTCTGGTAAAATGGAGAGGGGGAGGTGGGCGGGCGAGGAGAGGGATAGGGGGTATTGGATAAACTGGAGAACAAAGAACAGCTTGAGAATGGGTCTGGCTTTGACCCCAGCCATTCCTCTGTGCCAAAAATAAATAGATAAACTAAAGACACTTTTGTTCGCTGTTTAAGCATGGCCTACAAAGGCATGGCAAGGCCTTGCCCACCACTGTTGTGTTAGCAGACTTTATTTGGTTAGGAAAGCAAGAAGTCAGGGGCTTGTGGGCAACCACCTGATGGGTTATCCTGGGGGAGCTGGAGCCCCCTCCTGCATCCCTGGAGAAAGGGGTGCTCTGTGTGTTACACTTGGGCTGTGCTGTGTCCCCCTGTGCTCCCTGGATGGTTTATGGGAAATGTGGAAGGGTTGATGAGGATGCTTTAGAGCGAAACATGGCTCTAAACATCTGAGTGCAGCCCAGCTAAGGGAGCTGAGGCTCCCTGTCACTACCTGTAGCTGAGCAGGAGTGCGTCCCTCCAGTGTTCCTTGTTTTAACCTGAATGGCAAGAAATTAAATGACTATTCAATTGTTCAGTTCCTCAGAGTAAGTCTGTGTGTCATCTTGTTCTAAGCCCAGGGTCTGAGCACCAAGGACAGGCAGTTTTATTCCAGAGGCAGCTTAGGCTAGTGGGTGCAGAGGGGAGGTAGAGGCTGAAGCAGGAGCCCAGGAAGTGTGTGCATGACTTTGTTTACTCCTGGACTCCATGATGGGAATCTATATATTGATTTAGAGGCCTCTTTGTGGCTAAACAAACAAAAGTCTACCTGGTATGCAGGAGAAAGAAGACCTTTAGGTTTCACTGTGTCATTACACGGTAGAGTAGCTCTTGAGGAAGATGGGAAAGTGTGCTGGAGGCTGGCTGTGCACTGAAGGAGTGCAGAACAGCTTGTCAGGTGTATGGCTGTATTTGCTTCCATCTAATTTCCTCTCAGGTTTTCTGCTAAGGTGTGGAGCAGGATATTGGCAGTTAGCATTGTAAGCACATTTGTGCCGTAGCTGAGTTGTGGCTGTCTGCAGCAGCACAGCTGATATTTGCTGTAGCCATAGAGGAAGAGCTGGTGTGCAGGGAGCCACCAGGCATCTCCTGGGGACCTGATCCCTGATCTTGGGTCATGCTGTGAGTGTCCTGGTACTGTGGCACTCAACAGCCGTGTTGCCAAAGGAAGGAGATTGGTTGTCTGAAAATCACCCTGCCACCTGCAAACAGGACACACAGGAGCTTTTTCCAAGCTTCTCTGCCTCAACAGCAAGGAGCAGCCAGCCTGGCTGGTCTTCAGCCATCAGTGTTTTACAAATCTTGGAGGGGTTTCCTTGGAGACCTGATGTCCTGTAATTCAGTGAAGAGAACTGACATCAGGCAAGGGGCAGTGCTGGAGAAATAGTTACAGAGGGAGAAGAGTGTGGGGTCTGTCTACACTCCCTTGCAGAGGCAGGCACGAGCACTAGCTGAGCGTAGGAGCACAGGCTGAGTGAGAAAGCTGGTTATGTTCAGAGCAGTGGAATTTGGCAAGGAGATAGAGCTTCCCACACGCAGCAGGGAGAAGCTCCTCTGTTAACCCATTCATTCCAGACAAGTGTTTGTGAGATGCTCTATGGTGTTCTACTCTACAAAACCAGATTATCTCCTGCCTGGGCAGAGAGAGCTCCTGTCCTTGGGTTTTCACATGTGATGCTGTAAGGCCTCAGTCAATGTGAGTGGGAATTAGCCAATATGAGTGGGAATTTGTCCTTTTTTTTCCTCCAATGGGTGACTATCTTAACTCATTTTAACAGTTACAGGGACCACTGGTCCCAGGTGCTTTCAAAAAGTTTCTCCCTCCATTTCAGGTCATGGCAAAAGCACAAAGCTAAGCTGCTGCACTTCCCCACTGGAAGCCCAGTATCAGGAGCCCTGTGAGTAGGACACAAGCTCAGGGAAGGGTCTTTGTGGTTACTTGTGGCTTTTTCCCCCCTTGCATGTGTCTACCCTTGCCTTGGTGTGGCGTCAAACATATCCTGAGCATGATGCAAGTCAACTTTTGCAGCTCTGCACTTGCCTGCTATTGCGACACTCAGAGAGCACGTGGAAAATCAGACACTTCCTGCTACTGTCTGAGTTTGGGTGCACACATTGCCAAGGTAACCAGGTTATTTGTGGGCTGTTACATTCTTGTTTTATCCTTTATGTGAGGAAATCGGGCTATTTGCAGTGTTGTAAAGGCACGCGAATAGTTCAGCCAATAAACACATCCCTGTATTTACTGGCACAGGCTGTGATAGTCGTGCTCTGGGCTGCTCAGAATGTGTGTAAAAATGGGTTTTCTTCAGGGTTTTGTGCCATTTGCTCCCATGCTTCCTCAAATCTATTTCTTCATGGAGTGCTGGCTGAATGTGGTGTGTGAGAGATTGTTCAGCAGGGACAGCAGCTCCGGGGAGTGCCGTCCAACCTCCACGTCCTGTTCCTGCAAGCTCCTTTATTCAAACTGCACAGTTCCCCTCTCTGCTGGCTTTGTCCTCTGGCCTCTCGCTCTGTCACCAGCAGGTCCGGGCTCCAGGCTGCCAAACGTGGCTGTTCCCTGGGGGCCATGCTCCAGCTCCGCTCATGTGGCCTCTGGGAACTGCCACAAACTGGCAGGAAAATGTGAGAGGGGAAAACGTGAGGGGGAAGCCATGAGTAGGGAAAATGTGAGGGGGGAAGCCATGAGGCGGGAAAATGTGAGGGGGAAACCGTGAGGCGGGAAAATGTGAGGGGGGAACCATGAGTAGGGAAGCCATGAGGTGGGAAATTGTGAGGGGGAAAATATGAGGGGGAAACCGTGAGGCGGGACAATGTGAGGGGGGAAGCCATGAAGTAGGAAAATGGGACGGGGGAAAACGTGAAGCGGGAAATCATGAGGGGAGAAAATGTGAGGGGAGAAACTGTAAGGTGGGAAGCCATGAGGCGGGGAAATATGAGGGGGGGGAAATGTGAGGGGGAAGCCATGAGGGGGGAAAATATGAGGTGGGAAGTGATTGATGTCCAGTCTCAGGACAGCTGTGCCTAGCATGGGCAGTGGCAGACACCTGGGGTTCTGCCTCCCCACAGCTGCTGTGACATGTCAGGTGCTTCCCTGGGGGACTCGGGCTGGTGGCCTGGGAAGGCCTGAAAGGCTCGTGGCCATCACAGTGGCTGAGTCCTGTGGAGGATGAAGAGCCCAAGGAGGAAGGCTCTGAACCGGCCGAACCCCTCAGCCTACAATGGAGGTGGCACCTGCTGTCAGAGACTGGAGCTGCTGCAAGTTTCTGGAGTCTCTGGGCTCCTTCTTGACCCCTCCCTGGTGCCCTGCTCTGCTGCGCTGCCATTCTGGTTTGGGGTGGGAGCTGGGTCAGGGCAGAAGCTGTGGTTCAGCTTTGGTGGCTCTGTCAAGGTTTGGGGTTTAATTATGGGTTGGGAGTGAATCCTACAGCAGGAGCAGCTGAGCTGGCTGGCTGGCCCTGAACTGCTGGGACTCAGCCTCCATGGGCTGTGAGCCCCCTTGGTGCTGGGCTGCCTGGTGCAAGGTGACACCACCAATGCTTTGCTGGCCTTTCTTTCTCCCCCACCGATTGTACTCTTTGCTGACATTGCTCTTGTTCTGCCTTATCCCCAATTCCTTTCTCTGGTTTCTCCACTGCCTTCTGTTTCTTCAGATAGTTGGGAGTTGAGGTGATCTCACATGGCAGTGGCTCCTGCAAAGCTGTGTTCCTTCTATAGGAGAAAGGAGCCCTGGATTCCTCTGAGAGACATTGGGTTGTGTTGGAAATAGAACCTGCTGTGCTATGGGGAGGTTTGGAGAGGGTATGTTTATCACTTCTGTGCTGCTCAGTGGTACAAGTGATCCAAAAGCATGTAGGGCTCTAAGAAATGTCTGGTGAGGGACCCAAGTCTGGGGAAAAAGGGGAATCCAGACAGATTTATTTTCCTACTTTCTTTCCCTAGAGAAACATCTGGCTTATGTAAAGCCATTTGCTGGGTTTTTCACTGCTTTATTTTGAAAGTCTCTTCAATCGTGCATTCTGCTCTTCTCATCTCCCATCACTGCCTCAGGGGCAGATTCTTAATGATTTGAGGTTTTGCTTTCATGAAATTTACTCTTTGTTTCTGGTCTGTCTTTTTCTCTCTTTTCTTTCATTTTATTGTAAAGTTCTGCTCCAGTTTGACTTGTGGTTTTGCCTTGCTTTCTTCCGGGAGGTGAATTGTTGTGATAAGCCCTGCAAAAAATGGGAGGGAGCAGTCTGGTGCATTGGCGAGACCCTAGTCACTGATACGGCATTAGTGAAAGCCCTGTGCCAGGGGAAACTGAGCTCTGAAGTTTGACTGCATCCTAAAAGCACAGCATCTTACTGTATGGGAGATTTTGAATTGAATTATGTATAAGGAGGTGCAGTTAGAGGGATTAGCACTCTCCTTCCTTTTGCCAATGTGGCTCTGAATTGAAGCCATCATTTTCCCATGCATTTATCCCAGCAGTGAAATGCTCAGTACTTGGTGAAAGATTTACAGCCCTGCTCCAGTGATGCAACTTGTTTGGGTCTTACTCTAAATTTGCCATTTCCTCTCCTTGGGTGGCTCGTTCTCTGCTGCTTGGAGCAGGCAGTGGTCCAGGCAGGATCACAGCCCCAAGAGCCAAGCAGGATCCTCTCAGAGCTCTGCAAAGTGAGGGGAGAGTTTGGTGGGATTCAGGGTGCTGAGCCTGCAGAAGGCTGCCCTCTCCTCTGGCAGAACAAGGACCAGCTCTGCTGTCAGCTCCACCTCTGTGTCATGTCTGCCATTCTTCACCTTCCCTCTGCTCCCATTCCAGCTGCTGTCTTTGAGTAATCCTGTGCTAGAGGTTCAGGCAGGCTCCTGCATGTCTTGGCCTTGCATCCTCTTGGCAGAAAGCTGAGAATGAGAAATGTTTGGGAGAGTCTTGTGGCTTTTTTTTTTTTTTTTTTTTTTTTTTTAACAAGAAGCTTCACTATTCATTCAAATAGCTTTCCCTCTCATTGGACATCTTCCTGCTAGGAGAGTCCAAGCCTGCTCTGACAGGCAGCTTATCTGCCTGGCAGCTTTGACTGCTTCCTCTGTCTGTCCTTTGTGTGGGAGGTGTTTTGTCTTTCCAAACTTCTGCTGACTTCAGTGGGCATTAGCTTGTGCCCAAACATGCACTGATAGTGCAGTTCAGTGCTGAAGTTCACCGCTGTTTTTTTATTTATGTCCCTGCAGTGTGTTTTTGTTTGCAAGGGGAAAGATTTGAGTGGTTTGGGGAGGGAAGGAGAGTTGTTATTTTAAGTTAGTGAGGCTGAGGCTCTCAGTTCACCCTGGCTGCCTCCATCCTCCAGCAGGACATGGTGAAGGCACTGGTGTTGAGGGGTGCCATGCTGATGGAGGTTCAAATAAAGGCCTGATCTGCAAAAATACTGTATCTGAAAAAGCCCAGAACAGCCAGCTTGTTACTTTCTTGTGTTGCCAGCTGCTCTGGCAACTTAGAGAAATTTCCAGTCTAGTTTTAAATCTGGTAAAAGTGGAGAGAGGTACATGAAGTGTGTGTGCATGAAGCAAGGCTTACAACTGTTGGTATTTTTAATAAAACAAAATCAGTCATATTTGAACCTGCAGTTTGCCAGTGTGCACTCCTGACAAGAATCAATGCTTTCTTTGAGATACAGTTTCCTGTCAACAAAACTCTGGATGATGGTTCTTGAATCTCCAGAATTTCTGTAAGCCTGTTCCTTGTGGGGAATCATTTGGGTTTGTTTATCAAGTTTTTAACATTTCTCCCCAACTGAGACCCTTACTACTGTCCGTGTGATGCCACCAGCTGTCCAGTGCCACTGCCTGGGATGTTTGTAGGTCAGGGATGACAGATACTCAGCAGGGCTCATCGGTGCAATTAATTAATTGCATTCCAGCAGCAGCGAAAGCAGCAGCAAGAGTAATAAACAAATTATAATCTACATTATGAAGCTGACAAGTGCCACCCACTCATTACCTGTCTTTAACCACTCTTATTACTACCCAGTCTTTGTGGGAACTAATCTTGCTGCTCAGTGTCCAACTTGTTCACTTAATGCCATTATCTGAAGCAATCAGCCTCTCCCTGTGAAAGAAGAGGAAGGTGCTTTTCCTGAGGCTTGTTCTCAGGATGCTGGAATACAGGGAGCTCTGGGGTGGAGGAGGCTGAAGGTGCTCTTTGCAAAAGCATGGTGTGGCTGGGAATTGAAGACTGAAATCTACAGGGACAATCTGGGGAGAAGCTGGAGATGGGTAGCAGGATGGGAGATTTGTTACTAGGAGGAAAAGTTTGCACTTTGTTCATCTGGAATAGTCTCCAATGGAAGGGGTAATAGGAAGAACCACATTTTTTTGTGTCTCCAGATGTTTTCCAAGCTTTGGGAACACGTTGGGTTGCTGACTAATGACCCTTCTTTTTGTGGCTGCCCCAAGGTATTGCAGGAGGAAGTCCTGGTAGCATTTCTGTGGAGAAGCTCCCCCCAGGAACAAGAAATGGAACTCCAGAAATTTCTTGCAGGGGTCTGGCTTAGGCCAAGCTCGGCAGAGGTGAGGATGCTGAGCCAGAGAAGCTCAGGCTCCTTGTGTGGCTGCTCCATTGTGTGGGTCCTGGAGTTAAGGACTGTGCTGTGCCTGGGCTGCAGCTGTTCTCCTTTCCTCACTGACACAACTGGGAGCCTTGTTCTAATGGAGAGCATGGTTGAAACCTGAAAGATGAGGAGTTGGGCTGAGAGACCAGATGGGAAAATAGGTTTTTTTCAAGATACTCCATGGATGGCTGGGCCATGGCCAGAGGTCCTGTTGTGCTCTGAGGGTTTGGGGACATCTCATCAGGGAGTCTCTGTTGAGTAAATAATAAGCCAAAAGATGAGAAATAAAGGCAGAGAGGTGAGGGGCCAGCTTTCCCAGCAGAGGATTGTCATCAGTCAGATGCAATGAGGGCCTGTGAAAGCCAAAACTGTTGAATGTCTATTAATGAAAAAGAGGAATAAGAGGCTGATGAAGTTTTCTGTTGACCATTCAGAGTAGCAAAATCCAAAAGCTGCACTGAATAGCTGTAGGAAGTCCTTGCAATATGGAGTTGCAGCAGGTGATGCTTACAAAAGCAAAACAATCTATCTCATAACAGGAAAATATCACAAGGGAGAGTGATCTCAGAAGTGCAATGAATTGTGCTGTGGGAACAAGGCTTGATTCCAAGTATGGCCAAAACACCCCAAACAGTCAGCATCTTGAAAAAGAGTTAAGAACAGACTGGTAAGTCTTTTTTAAATATCAATACACAGCATCTTGTTGAGAAAATCCCCTATGTGCCAGGAGCTGCAACCCTAGCAAACATTAGTAATGTGACATAGTCACATGCTACATAGCTACATGGGCTGCTCTTATACTCTCCCTTGCTCCTGCTGTTAAGTACCATAGAAAACAGGACAGCAGAGTAGGATGAAGCTTGATCCAACAGTACTTAGTGGTTGTGATTTCTCTGCTTCTCAAAAAAAATTGCTATCCTAGAATAAGCTGTGGAACTCTGTGGTTGTGTGTGTGTGAAGAGCTTTTGTGGAGCTTGCAGATACTGTGTTCTCTCCGTAAAGAGAGCTGCTGAAGTGCATGGCTGGAGGAGAAGACTCCTGAGGCTTTTGTACATCTGGTACCCAGTGGACATTTCAGACAGACAGCCCAAGCAAGGAGAAGGTCTTTGTACCAACAGAAGCATCTTGTTCTTCACCAGCACCAGTCACTCTGAAATGGGCTGAATCCTTAGGTGATGGAAAGCCATTGCTGTGTCAGCAGACCTCCCTCTTGTATCCTCTGAGAAACATTTGGGCAGGAAACCATCTCCTGAAGGATTTCCTTTCTTTTAGCCTGTCGTCTCCCATCACTGCTTAAGTACTGTGCTTCTGGTACAGAGCTGGATGATGTGGAAGTGGCTGGATGGGTGAGGCCAACTCATCCTGCCCTCAAAGCCATCGTGTGCTACTTTAACACACACCACTGTGGGGCGAGACACTGTGTGGGAGTGGGAGACAGTTCCTAATGTTCCTGTTGATCAAATGGCCCACTGAGTCTCCTGATCTGCTGTGGTGATAAATCCTAACAAGGACTCTCTCTTAATCCTCATTATCCTCTGTTGGCACTTCCTGCCCACATACACTAGATATTTCCTATCAACAGGGAGGAACCTCTGTGGAAGATAGGATCAGATTCCCAGGAGCCAGGCTGTAGTAAGAGTGAAGAAAGAATGAGGAAACTGTCCTAATTTGAGGTTAATCTTATAAATACAGGGTTGGATACAGATAATAGGAAGAGAAATGCCGGGAGAGCTTTAGCATTTATAGGAAAGGAACATCTTTTTCCAGGAGTAGCCTGAATTGTAACTTATGATGTGGTGAAGTTGCTGTTTGATGTCAGTTTCAGCAGAGGGGAAGAGACAGATTCTGCTTTGTGTTACCAGAGGAGCTAAAAAACCAGGGAAAGGTATTTTTAAAAGCAATTTTTTGTCATTTGTGTACTGATTCAAGCTGCAGTGCATGGATGGAGTGTTTAATTTCCCAGGTATTATTTGAATAAGACACTAAATAAGCAGAAGAAAAGGGCTGTGTGATTTTCTTCCTGAAGCAGACATGCTAATATACCCACTGGGTATTTAAAGTTGCATGGCATCGCTGAAAATGCAGAAACCCACAGATCTTTTCTTCTAGTGTAAATGGGTTATTGGGGTGGAGTGTTTCTTTCCCCTACCTAGACCCATACCTGGAGCCTGGACCAGTCAGAGGCTTGGCCTGTCCCTCATGCTTACCTTTCATGTGGGCTGGGTGGAGTGTGCTGAAGCTGCTTGTAGTGGGGAGTTCTCTACAGACAGCTGCTTTTATAAACATTTTCAGACAACCTGTTGAACTGAAGAGCTGCCTCCTGCCTGTCCTGTCCACATCCCAGCACCACACACAGAGCCTGTGATGCCTCTATGTGTTTTGTTTGCCAGCAGGGTGAGATCTGGTGCTTGTTTGTGAGATGTGAATTGCCTCTGTTGGGGGTGTGAGGGTCCCTAATTGCACATTCCTGTGCATCAGGTGTTCCAGCATGATCCCATGTGAATGACTACAACGCAGCAAGGTGTGGACACTGGTTGCTCATCCCCACCCTGAAGGTGGTGTTGCAAGTTCCTGAAAAATGCCGTCATGCCCTTGCG
The DNA here is from genome assembly GCA_009812075.1 of Sialia sialis. Taxonomy (NCBI): domain Eukaryota; kingdom Metazoa; phylum Chordata; class Aves; order Passeriformes; family Turdidae; genus Sialia; species Sialia sialis. Next base: position 5,877,803 of record VRYO01000638.1, on the reverse strand, counting down.
GGTTTGGGCTCGTTCGGCTTTTCACTCTGCGTCCTGCTCACAGGTGTGTGGTGATGGTGTTTCATTTATTGCCCAGCTCTGGGCTGATCACTCCTCTTCCCTCAGGAGCTCTACAGGCCTTGCCTTGGACTGGTTTGTGAAGCTATAGTGATGTACAAACCTCTGCTGCTTCCTCGAAAAAAATTCCAGTCCCCTTTGGGTAGTCCAGCTTGTACAGGAGATCTTGCAAAGCTTTGCCTAAGACAAGTGATACAGTAGTTCCCTGTCCCATGCTTCCTCTATGAGTAAGAACAAGGCTTTTTATATGCCACCCATATCTTAATTTCTCACTTCCTATTGTTTCTGGCCCTCCAAGGATGATTGATTTTTGCCTGAAAGTCAGTAGAACAACCATGTTCTGCCACTGAACTCCCAATCCTTCCCCAGGTGGCTGGCTATATTGTTTTCTTTCCACCATGGCAGGTTATATCATCTCCAAGGGTTTTACTTCATTGCAGACAGTGCACAGCTTGACTCTGATGGCTGGTTTGGTTTTCTTTTTTGGGCTATGTGTAAGATAAACTCTGTCAGGGAGCAGGGCTGCCTCACAGGACATACACAGTGATGTGGGCAGATCGTCTTTGTGCTAAGTTTCCTTTCATAAAGGGTTGCTAAGTAGTGCCTACAGGTGGTTGATACAGCTGGATAGTGAGCAGAGTATAATTGCTTCTGCTATCTTCTGGAGATGTGCTTCCAGCAAGTCACGACACCTGGTAACGTGCTTGTAACATCTATTAACCTTGTAATTACGTAAGTGGCGCTTTAATCCTGCCTGGTCGCCAGTCAAGTCTGGAAACAGACTGTGGCTCTCCATGGTCACTGCTGAAATGCTGTGCCTGGTCACTGACTTCACTGCTTCTTGCTGTCAGTCCTTGTCAGGTGCTCCACTCCTCACAGCTCAAAGCCTGCCCTTGTTGGTTTTCTCACTCAGTTCTTCTGCAGTATGGTTGTTGGAATGCTGATGCTGTGCTGACCAGGTACTGCTGTGTGGTATTTCTCCCCTTACAGGTGGCAGCCTGCAGTGAAGAGCTGTGAAGCTGAAGAGATCAGCATTCCTGCAGAGCTTTGAGTCACCTGGCATGGCACTGGATTTCAGAAAGGTAGAACTGGAGGGAGAGCTGAAGCTTGCTGCAGGAAGGAGATTCAAGAATTCTTGTTTTGTGTGTGCTATTGGGATCTGGTCTGCCGCAGGAAAGGGAGTCCCTGTGCTGCTGGCTGTGGAAGGAACACACCAGCTACAGGGTGCTCAGCCAGGCAGGGGACAGATGGAAAGGGATGTCCTGCACTGGCTGTGAACAGACTCTGGACCAAGCCACCAGCAGCAAGATGTAGCTCAGAGCTTTTAACAAAGCATGACCTCATGGTCCAGCCTTCTTCTCCAAGGCCTCCTCTGAGCACAGGAGAAAGGATAGAGTACCCAACTGCTGGAATCCTGATCCTCACCTGGGAAGGCGTTCCCTGGAGAAGTGCAGACAGCAGCATCCTGCCCTGTGGGAAGCCCTGAAGAAGAGAAGGCTTGGCCAGGGGCAGGTGGGGAGCACACAGGAGGATCTTGGAGTGGGGTTTGAGGACAGGCTGACTTCCAGGTCCAGCTCTGGGCAGCCCTGGTAAATGCTCTTCATTTACTGGGAGGGACAGGTGTTCTGTGAGCAGGGCGGGGTGGATGCTCTGTGCCAAACTCTCACTTGTCTGCTTTCTCCTTAGGGCATTCTTCATTCACTAAACTTGCTACTAAGGCAGCTTTGGTGGAAGTAAGCAGTTTCCTGAAAGTGCAGGCCTTTCCTGGCTGAGCACCCAATGTTGAGGCTTGAGTGAACCGCTGTTTGGAAGAGCAGAGCGGGAAAAGTGTGGAGTTTTGCTGTGTGCTCCATTGCCAGAAACTGTGGACAAGAATACAGATCAACAAACAGCACCAAAAAGCAGAGAACCACTTTCAATTGCCTTCATTCAGATGCTCCTGGTTAGCAGAGCAAAGCTTTGAATGGAGAGCACAACCTGCTGTCCTCCTTCCTGGCTCTAAACAAGACTTCAGGTGCGTAGCTCCAGAATAAGCAGAGAGACCCAGTTTAGGGTGGGCACCATCTTTTCCTTCCACTGTTTCTAGAGCCCCAGTCAACAGGGAATTGAGCCCAGGCAGCACCCCTGTGGCATGGCTGTCAGAAAAAATAGCAAGCTGGCAAGTCCTGACTCCTTATTTATATTTTGCGAAGGTTTTTATCATGTTTCCTGCAGACACGGATGGAGAGGAACGGGTGGTTCTGCTGTTGGCGTGCCTTTCTGATAAAAGCCAATGCTTTTCACCAACTCTTGAGTTGCTGTTGGGTATCAGTATATCCCCTTTTGTTTTTTCACTGCTTCTCCTGTGCCTGCTGGAAGACAGGTGTCTTCTGTGCAAAGATTTTTAAGAAGGTGGTTAGCCTATTTACTTTTCATCTTTATAACCCTTATTCTGTTTTGTTTTTTTTATTCTTCCTCTGCCCCAAAAACCTCCTGTTTACCTTCCCCAAGTAGAGAAAATTTACAGGAATCTGCAATATATTAATTGAAATTGCTTCTTGCTTTGTATAGCAACAAAAAAAGGAAACTACAACTGCAACACAATGAAAGCATAAACAGGAAAACATACCAAAAAAAGCTTCATTTTTGAGACACAGTCCCTTAAGAATGCAAAACCTTCTAGGCCTAGAAGGTCTGTGAGTCAAGTATCAATTGATGTGATGTACTACAAAAGGAAATGTTTAACTTTTTTATTTATATCTAGTAAATTTCAATGAAGCCTTCAGGGAAATAAAACAACTCAGGAGGATTCGAAGAAAAACATCTCGGAGGGCTGCTGGATGTGTACACACCACTTTAAGAGCTTCTTGGGAATGTTAATAGTTATTCTCAGCAGTGTCACTGGAATGAGTCTGTAATTTGGAAACATTTGCACAACTTTCAATTTTAAGAGAGAATTCTGGCCTAGATTTTAAAAAGTGACTATAAAAAGGTCCATCAAACCTGTGGTTAGGTAGCCCATGAACAGTGTCTAGAAAAGCAAGGCTTAAGGCTGTCTCCTCTTGGAATCCAAATTTAATATGTGATTTATGTGATCTCATGTTGGGAAGTCACCATGTGATTTGGGCAATCAAAAATTGGTGAATTATCCATTAGCCGAAATATGTTTAAACTGAGTAATTGAACACAATGGGCACAGTCATCAGAACAAGTGTGTTCATGGCTTATTTGTTTACTGACAAAGGAGCTCAATCATTAGATGAGCATTTGGCTCCAAGTTGTACACCTAGCTCTAGTGTCCAGCTACAAAGGAGGAAAATGTTCAGTTAATCTCAATATTGATGGTTTATGAAGATCAGATCTGGTTTTATTGCTTTACTTGGAAAAGACTTGAGAAGTCCTTGGAACATCTTTTTTTAAATTTTTTTTTTAACCCCTTCCAGCAGGATGTCAGCTGATCAGAGCCAGAGCCAGGCAATTATCCCCTGCAGCTGGTCAGACAGCCATCAAGGAATTCTTTGGTCTGGAAGTTTGAAGGGGGGGTCCTTATCTCTGCTGCATTGGGACCTAGCCTGGCAGAGCAGCACATTTCCTCTCTGCAACTTGAATTAGGGCAAAGGAAGAACAAACTGTCACTATGAGGTGTTCCAACCAACTCCCTTCTTCTATCAACTGCCAACCATGATTTTATGTTTAATTATTTGCATTACATCATTAGTCCTGTGCTAGATGTTGTACATGGCTAATGATGCAAAGCCTATCCCAGGTTTGGACACTGTACAGGCTTCCTTGTAGGGTGGATGTGCAGAAGTGTTTGAAGTGCTCAAGGAGGTGAAGCTGGCAAAACCGCCCCTACCTTCCCTACCTTTTCCCTTGGAACAGTAAGATATTTAACATGTTAATTTAGCTTACTTATTAAAATGAAATAGTCATCTGCAGATGTGAAGCCTTTATGCTTTCTGTGCTGTATGTCTGAGCAGGGAGACCCTGCCAGAGGTCCACTGGGCTATTCCCACTGGCACAAGCCCAGGCTGGGCACTGGGGCAATTATTCAGAAACCTTGGGCAAAGCAGAATCCATTGAACTCTTGGCTCTGCAGAGTATATAAGTCAAAGTATCTCTTCTGAAGGTGCCTGGTCAACAAGCAGATCTCCCCCCTCCCAGAGCCTGTGGTCAGGGCTGCCTACTTGTCATTGCCCCAGTGTTATTTCCATGTCCTTGCAGCCTGTGTGTGCGCACGTATTTCCACTTGTTTTTTTATCATGTTCTCCTTTCTGAGCTTCCCTTTTGACTGTTGATAAACTGTATTGCTTAATATGGGCGAGGGTGTTGGTTTTGGAGGGTCTGGCAGGGTTCCCTGCAGAGGAGCTGTCACAGTGTGGTCTCGTGGTCTATCAGTGGAGCTTGCTGGGTCCCTCCCAGCAGGAGTGTGCCTGCCAGCTCCTGTGGTGGGGGTGAAACTGGGAAAGGATGTTCTGTGTACTGGTAGTAAATCTCTAATTAAATTGGGCTAGGAAAGGGGATGGGCAGTGCTGGTGGCAGAGTAGTTGCCTGGCTCACAGAGCCCCTTCGCTGCACTCACCAAGTCTGGTCTGAAAGAGAGGAGAGGGAAATGATTTCTTCTCTGGCCTGTGTTGGTGCCTCGGCCCCCGTGCTCTCATGCAGGGCTGTGTGTGTAGTATTTGGGAAGCAGAGCAGGGCAAGGCAGCAGGTGCCCAAATGCTTTTCTTTCTCAGTCCTGTGACCAGAGTTGAGGCCAGTTGTCTGTCACCTGAATCAAACCTGCATTAACCTGGTAGAATTGAGGTCAGGGACTGAAGCTGGAATATATCCTGATATTTCATGGCTGGCTCCACACTGGGGAACCCAGGAGTTAATGGTGCTTCATCATTCTGGTAGGAGATGCAATTTACCCTTCTCTGGAGTGGTTGATTCTGTCTGCACTGAAAAATGCTCTGCTTCTGGAGAGGAAATGCAGGCCCTGCTTCTCTGAGATGCTGCAGGGTGGCCAAACATCCTCAGCAGATAGAGATCATGTAATTCAGGTGGACCACTAAACTTTTAGGCAGCAATTAGGACTTATACAGTAACTCTGAGTCAACTAATACATCTGGGTGTTGCCGTGGCATACTTCCAATGGCAAATCCTTCCTGTGTAGGCTTGATGTTCTTACGTTCTCTGATGGCCTCTCAAATGCTCCACTTGGAAACTTGATCAAAAACCTGTGGTGATGCCAAAGGGAGATGTCCCATTAAATTCCTCAGTCTTCCTTTGGTCCTTTAAACCTGCAGATGATCCCAGGCAATTTCTTTGATGCCTTCTTCCCCAGTGGATGAAGTAATTACGACTTCTGTGCAGCAGGCTAATAGCTCTGAAGGCTTTAGTCAGGCTGATTAACAACCACTGTGTTTTAATAAAAAATGTTCTGGTAAATCTTTCTGAATTGCAGCCCTAATTACTCTGCAGCCTGATGTGCAGCAATTGCAAAGCTAATAGGATCACCTGAATCCAGTTAATGAATCCTCTGTTATGGCTTGCTGTGACTCACTAGATGTGCAGTGTTTCTTCTGGTCTCCCCTGCCCTGCTCCATTCCCTGGTGAATATTTATGCTCTGTATGGCTGAAGGTAAGGAGGTGTGCACCTAGACTCTGAATGAATTAACTTAAATATATGGGCATCCTTCCTCTCATTATTTCAAGGGACTTGCAAGGATCAAGAGCCTGGGCTTTTTGCTTTGGTCTCAAGGTGAATTCACTCCAGAAGTCACCAATAGCTGCTGTTGCCTGATTATTCTTTTCAGGCTCACAGGTTTTGATGAGAAATCTGTTCAACCCTATTCTCTGCTTCCCCAGTACTCTGCACCTATGTAAGAGAGCAGAGTTAGGAGAAACACCCTTTCTCCTTGCTGCTAGCATTTAAAGGTGGTTTGTCCTGTGTGAGAAAAGGGAAAAAAACCCCAAAAACAAAGCCCAAACATTATACTGAAAGTAACTAGTTTTGTTGGAATTTTTGTTTTAGGATTCAGCCCCTTGTATATAAACATATTTGTGCTCCCTAGCTGCCTCCACTCCCCTTTCAAGAGCAGCAATACATATTAACCCCAAATCCAAGGTTTTTTCATCTTTTAAAAGGTTGTGAGCTGCCTATTTAGTTTTGGAAAGCTTTGGAGTGGGACTCTTGGCAAGAAACACAGACCTACCAGCGCTTTTGGTTTTAAGGTGCCTTTTGCTCTTACAGGTGATTTAGGGTTTGTTGGCAGACTTGTGTTAAAGTTTTGGCCTCAATCAGGGATAAACAAGGATTGTTTGAAAGTGGTCTTTCAAGACTTCCCTCCTTGCTTGCTTCTTGCTCTAAATGTAATATGCTTCTTACATAGATTTATAGGTTTAACTCCTTGTTTAGGCACACTATAAAATGTGCCTCTGACCATGTACCTTGTAACTACCATAATAGCAAGGAAGCCTGTCTGACGAATTTAGTGGCAGGAAGCAAAGTCAACATCTAAAGGATGTAATAAAGAGATTCAGGTGGGTAGGACACAGCAACATACCAGAGGAAAGACTTGACACCAGTTACATTTCTGGTCCTGTAGCTCCAGTGCTGTCCTTTACTGGGCATAATCCAGTGAACCATTTGTCTGAACTCTCATGGTGCTGGAGCTTGTGTAAAAGTCCAGGTGTGAGGCCTGGGACTGGCTGTTCCCCACCTGTGGGGGTATTTCTGTGGAGGATGTATGGAACAAATCTTTCTGTTTTCTGCTGCTCTCGTCACAGATGATTTCATACAGGGGTCAAGCTGAAAAACTCCAGCTCAATACAGGGATGTTAACAGAGGATTGGACTGGGGATTTTCAGAGGCTTCATTAAATTTCTGTCTAGGAGCTTGAAGCCCTTGGGTAAGAGGGGGAAAATGCTAAATGATTCAAGTTTGGCAGCAGAGAGAGATGAATGAAGTTACAATGGAACTGTACAAATATTTATTGCATGCTGGCAACAGATTTCAGATCAGCCCTTTACAGCTGGGAGCAGAGAACAACAATATATTTTTCTTTTAAGCAGAGTTTAGAGCAAAGTGAAATAAAAGGCCTAGATGACGTTTAGAAGAGGAACAAATCTGAGCCTTGCAAATCTGCTTGTACATGATAAGGCAAGGAGTGCAAGAAAGCAGAGGTGGTGCTGGAGGGTTTGTGTTGCTTTCCTGAGCATGAGAAGTGCAGTATCAGCCCTGTAAATGTTCCTGCCTGGCTGGGACTTGCAAAAAATCTGTGAATGATGGGCTAAATGTGGGAGGAAAGGCGTGCAGTTTATCTTAGATTTTTAAATATTATAGTATCAGACTTCTGTGTGTCTGGCTCTCCCCTAAAAGTTCAGAGCCTTTGAAGGCTCCTTTCATTTCTGGTGTTCACAGGCATTTATCCTCTGTGCTGGGTTTGGTAACTGGGAATGGAGTAGGAATGCAGGAGCTGTAGCCTGGTTAGACACCAGTTTTGATTGCTTGTGGTGGTTTTCTTGTTGCTGTTTTTGTTTGGTTTTCCTCTGCATGGAAGAAATGGGTAATGTTGAAGTTAGCTTGACTCTGGGCTGCTGGATGCTTTGGCAGTGACATTAGCTTGGTGGCTTGGGGAGAAGGGGAATGCTTGCGCCCCTTGCCTCCCAGAGGTCAGAGAGCTTTTCTCATGGTGGGTGGGAGGAAGTCACTTCTCACTTCCTCCTCAGACAGAACAGAGGTCTGCTGTCTCGCTTACATTTCCTTTAGTCCTGCTGATAAATATTTGTAATTTTGATGTTTTGGAAGCTGAGTGCTGGAAGATCAAAACTCACACTTGCTGGCTTTTGTGGAGAGTGAGAACTGGCTGCTTCCCACATGTTGTCTGTGGGATTGCTTCACATGGCTTTGTGCTCGGACAGTGCCTCACCCTTTCTTGGGAGCTCCCCAGACAGAAGCTGGGCATGAAGCAGCATGGCTGTGTCCTGGGCAGAAGCAGGACCTGGGGACCAGGAGGGATGCAGTTAATTCCTAGCTTCAGAGCGATGACACAACATGGAGAACAGCATGAGCTTGGGTACTGCTGGCCAGCAGCGGACTCTGTCCTCCCATCACATTCCAATGGCTGACCAGACCCTGCCTAGCCCACGCAGAGCTGAGCCTCTCCCACTTGACTCCAGCTTGCAGCAAGACTGGAGAGGAGCTGTCACAGTGGAACTCCAAGCTCACTCTCTGAACCAAATGTGGGAGTTTTTGGCATGCCCTTGAGTGGGACAAAGATTTAAAATCCTTACGCTAGCCTATGGGGAAGGCATTCAGGAGACTTTCATCTCTGGAAAATGCACTGGGTTCTCTGGATGAAAGAGCTGTTATTTACCTATCAACAACATAATCCCCCTCCCTCCTACAGATTGCAGGCAAGCTCCCGGGGCAAACGGCAGTGTAATTAAGAACAAATATTTACTATGAAGGACTAGCTGAGGCCTGGCTGGGCAAGCAGCCATGAGCCTTGTCTGAACTTGCCTTCTGTTTGCTCCCCTTTGAAAGCAAGGAGGCAAAGTCTTTTGTCAGAGGAGTGTTTGTGAGGCACAAGATGGTGGGTTGGGCCTCTGAAGCAGCCAGGAGCTATCAGGCTGCTTGTTCCAAGTCTAGGAAATCCCCCACAAGAGGAGTTCCTTGCATCCAGAGGCACTTCCCGTTGCTCTTATGGATGGCTCTTAGGTACATCTGCAAGTAAGGGCTGGTGAGGGCACTGCACCCAGTGCCATGCCACAAGCAAGTCTGTGGAAATACTTGTCTGCTCTAAAATTCCAAATTAATTCCGTGTTCATTTGCATCTACTTTCCCCTCTGATTTCTGTTGCAATTCAAGGTTTTGCTTCCCAGGACTCAAACCCTGGTGTGTAGATGCAAGGGAGCTTGGCTGCTGGAGAAAGCATGAACTTACAAAACTGCTGGGTCTGTTTCACAGCTCAGACTCACAGCCTACTCACTTGCCTCCTGCCACTCTGATCAACAGCAAGCAGGGGTGACAGCGTTCTTGCTCATCTCCTGGCAAGGCTTGGCAAGCTGAAATTTAATAAATAAGTCGATCGTGAGTAATAGAAACAATTGCAAGGATGTGGTGTGTGGTTCAACCAGCTATCACTGCTGTGGTAATGCAGCAAGGCATGTGATTAGACTGGGAAATTGCTGTAGCAATTCCAAGATTTACAGCATGAGTCCCACAGAAGGAGTAGTCATGGGAGACACACACAGACACTCAAAGCTTGCAAAAGGACTTAGGAAAGTGTCTAAACAAGGCCAGCACCATCTTCCAGAGTGCTAAGGAAGCCATGGAAGTGACTGGAGAGGTGCCCTGCACCATTCTGGTATTTCTGCTTTAAAACAGTTGCAACTTGTCAGAGTTTTTGAGGAATATGTCACCAACTGAGCTGATTTAAAATGACTTCTTTTATTCATTGCTCTTTGTTGTAAGAATGGTCATGAATTAACAGCAGTGTAACAACTGAAATCAGAGTTCACAGATACCTGTGCTTTTGGGCTCAGCCTAACGTGCCTGGAACTCTGATCTTTGAAAACTGCTTTATATATTAGATATCTTGTGTGGGTATTTTAAATAAAATCCTTTGCTCCCAGAGATAAATATTTACTTGAGGCTTTGCTCTGAATGACACATCTACTTTTGTTTGGGAGCTTGGATGCAACACCAGGGAGAAGGCAGAGATTTATCCAGTACACAGGGTCCGGGAGGCCTGGAGAGAGGAAAGGCTCTCAGCCTTGGGCTAGGAAGTGACAGAAGAGCAAAGAAATGAGCTAGAATGGCTCTTGCCCTTTAAGAGGGCAAGAACAGCTTCAGCAGTGTCATTTGCTGTGGCTTTATCAGTGCCCACCTCCTGCTTTGGTCCTTGGTGTGTGCAGGGAGGATGTGGCTGCTCAGCCACTGCAGCTCAAGTGTGGTGACCAGTGCGTTAATGCTGGCAAACCCCAACTGAACTCCGAGCTTGGGTAGAACAAAACTTGCTCGCTGTTTTTCCCATTAAACCCACATGCCATCCTGGCTCGTGAGTATGTGCGTGTTTTGGCTGTGCTGTCCAAAAGAAATGCCAAAAAAGCTGTCGGGTCTCTAGTTTGGCTTCTACAAAGGTGTTGTCCATTCCGGTGTGTCTCATGCATATGGGCTGTAGGAGGAGAGCCCTGCTTTTGTTAGCCTTGCCAGTGAGCCAGACATCTACAGTCCCTCTGCCAAGCTTGTTCTGCTGTTCAAGGGCTCTGCTTGATTTTAAAAGGGAAGTTGATTTCTAAAGCTGCCTGGAGTATGTGCTGTGCTTTCTGAAAGAGAAGTAGGCAATGAAGTTCTGGTCAGAGAAAATATATGTTGGTTCTTTTGGGGAATGATTCCTGCCTTATTTTGTTGAATCCCACTATTGCCATTCTTTCTTATTTGCTCATTGGCAGATTGGGGGATGCATATCTTTGGTGTACTGTGTCCTGAAAAGGTGAGTGCTTGCAAGAAGGCCTTGGATGAGAGACCTTGTTCCCTTGGCTAGTAGAAGATCCTGAAGCCATATACGCTGCTAGACAGAGATGGTATCCAAAGATCTGCATCATCCTAATGCAGCAAAACAGTAATCAGGACTAGGGAGACTATCTTACAAAATTGTGTTTGGAGTATTTTATCAGGGACAAGTCTGTGCTTGGGACTATGCATACACTGGAGAATGTCCTCATTTCCTTAAACTTAGCATGTTAAAGAGGGGGTTGCTGAAATACTTCTGCTCTTCCCCAGTAGTTTAGAGACAAGTTTAATAATTATCATTTGAAAAGGACCTAAGGAAAGAACTCAATATATTCTTTTCTGTCTGACATTACAAAGAGACTTTCACACCTTATCCCCAGGCATTGCCAACTGTGTTGTGTCTTTTGTGATAGTTATCAAACAAATAGAGTAGGTATTTCCTAGCACTGCAGGTATACCCACAGGACATTGAGGTGAAGCACCCAAAGAAAACTGAGAAGACTTGGAGGATCTCTAGAGAGGCAAGTGGGAGCTACAGGTTGCAGTGACCTGCACATTCCTACATCAAGCTGGTGAGGAAGAGTTAACTCACTTCTGTCTGAGCTGAGGCTGCAAGCAGAGGTTGATTGACTGATCATTGGAAATCCTCTCTTCATGCCAGGTGTAACAAGGATCATCTGGTAAAAATGTATGTCTGCCCGAGACAGATCTGCCTTAGACATGCATTAGCACAAATGGAGTTTGCTGTCTGCTGGAGGAGCCAGGTCCCCAGTTGAGCAAAGCCTAATGGAAATTGGATCCAGTCCAGAATGTCTGGATGGCATATGATATTTACTGAAATATGGCATTGCTTGTGTAAGCAGCACACCCTTCTCCCTCACTCTGGAAACCATCTGGGCTTCATGTGCAAGCGGTTGAAAACCGGAGCAGGAGAGCATCTGATGCTGTGTGGCTCCTGTGATATGTTTCCCACTCTGGCCCCCCTGCCAGCATGGGAGCAAGCATGGGAGTCTCAGCCATGCCCCAATGTCCTCTTCACCCACTGAGGGTTTTCTTCCTGTGCTCTGCAGTGGCTGTAAAGGGAGTAGGGTTGTATGAGGAGTTTGCACAGGGCTTTACTGACAGGGTAAGAGGCAAACTCTCTTGCCTCGGCCAGGGTACAATCAATTTGCTGGCCAAATCTTGCATTTCTAGCTGAGTCCACAGCTTTATTGACTGCTGATTTTTATACAAGCTGGACTCAAAGCTCCTGGGAACAAGGAAGGATTATTTAGCATGTTTGTGCTCTTGCATAGCAAGTGTTTTTTCCAAATGAAGCTGAGCACCCTTAGCAGAGACCTGGGACTGGGCAGAGCCTCCTGTTCTTGACATAGCCAGGCTAAGAAATTATTTGTCCATTTGCTGTGTTAAAAGGGCAGGAGGGGACATGGGAGTACAAAAAATAGTGCAAGTTTGGCTGTGCTTTGCTTTAGCTTTTGGGAGGGGGGTTAGTTCAAGGTAGGACTTCTGGGGTGGGGTTAGGGTTTCCTCTGCTGTTTTTAAGACCTTCCTTTTAGCTTCCTCTCTGTCTGTGTATGCACACTCCGTGGGTTTTGTTTCTTAGAGGGAGCATCATATAATGGCCCCAGCATCTCTGATCTTTCTGGCAGACTGATCCCTCTTCCTTCCTGAACTTGATAAACAGTCCAAGAAACTGTGCTGTGTGTGAGTGCAAGTACGTCTTTCAGAGACCACAGCTTGTTTCTCCATTCTTGGTGTGGTTTTTCTATCATTCTGTCAGAGTTTTTGGTGCTTCTCTGCTTTGCTTTCCCATCTCCCCTCCTGCTGTGGTTTACCTGCTGCTGCCTGACTTGAAGATCTGGGTGATATGTGAACAATCCGTTTCTGAGAACTCTGACTTGTGCTCTCTGGCCTCTCTCCCTGTTGGCACAGGGATTCGGAGGTGGTGGTCAGGGTTTCAGGCCCTCTTGACAAGACTTTGTAGGGCTTTCTGAACCCAGCCTGCTCGAGCAGTGCTGGCAGTCTATTCCTGCCAAGTGGTTGCTGAGGTTTGCAGGTTACCCAGATGGCCAGTGCAGGCAGATGCTGTTGGAAGAGGAAAGCCTTCTCTGTGTGTCTGTGCAAAGCACTGTGGCACAGCAGAGCTCTGGTTCAGAGTGGGACTCAGATGTGGTAGCACAATGTGAATTGTTCCCAGATTCCAGCTGTCTTTGGCCTAATGTGGCTAAAATACAGAGAGCCACTGAAGCAGCTTCCCTTGCTTCCAACCCCAGCAGCTTGTGCTTTTGTGGCTAAAGGAGCTGGCTCTAGCTCTGTTACTGCTGCTGGAAAGTAGAAATGCTCTGTGTGCAGATACCCACCAAGGTCCAGGAGGGTCTGGAGGCCTGACTTTTGTAAAAGTCTATGCAAAGAGGGTCTTGTGGGCTGGAACTTACCAGAGTCCTTTAGACCTGTGCAATCCCTTGGACTGAGGGGTGCATTTTCCTTAGTTCCTGACGTAGTGCACATTTGAATCTCCTTCTCCTCTCTAGGCCATTGCCAGTCCGAGCTGCCAGACCTAGGCTGGACTAGCCTTGTACTGTGTCTTCAGCTCCTCCAGCTGAGTTTGCCCCTTTCCTCAGGTGTAGCTGATATTTAAGAAGTGTTGTGTGCATGTCCCCATCCTCCAGGGTAGGAGAAAAGTTCCCATTTCTGAGCTCTTTTCCTGTCCCATGGAGCCTTGGAGAGATCCAGCAGCTGGTGTTCAGCAGCAGCATTTAAACAGGTCACTTCACTATGGAGGTACCTTTTCTGCTCCCTCCCTTCCTTTTTCCTGCTTTGGCAGATTGCCTGGCCTGATTGACTGCATTTTGATTCATCTCTGCTATTTAATCTCCTCCCAGGAGAAAGATGGGCAGCAGAGATGCTGTTGCTGCCCTGAGGTAGGAATCAAGAGCTGTGGAGTGTTATTTCATTCAGTCCAAAAAAGCCCTCTAACAGCACAGAGGACATGTTGTGCTGCACTGAAAGGCGGCTTTGAGGGATCATGTAATCTGCCCTCGCCTGGCCTTGTGCTGTCTCTTGCTGTAGGGCTGGAATCAAAATACCATCTCAGATACTGCAGCCCAATTGATTGGAGCTGTTTCAACCAATTCCATCTCTGTGTTTTGGAGGAAGAAGACCTTTCTTTCCTCCTTCCCCATCTTAGTTAGATAACATGCAGGAAATTTGGTGTCCAGATGAGAGGTTCATCTTTTGCAGGGATGTGACCCTGTGAAGGAGACAAATAGGTTTCTAGTTAGTGGGGATGGGTGAGTTAAGGCTGTTGGAACAGGAGAGTGATAGCAGGGAGCAAATGAAATTATGTCCTCCATTTCTTTCAGCCAGAAGGGTTGTTGGGGTCCAAGGGATGGAATACAGATGAGCAGCTGTGAGGCAGAGGCTGGAAAGAGCTTTTTTTGTTCTTGCTGAATAACACTTGGTGCATTGGCTGGCTGTGTCTAGCTCTATGCTGTCCTACAGGGATGAGAGCTGTGCCCTGTTATCTTTTTCCATCCTGTTTCCCTGGAACTTTCTACTGGGATGATGCCTCCTTAGGCTGAGCTGACTCTAGCCCTTCTCAAGGGGTGCTGACTGATGACGCGCACTGAGCTTTAGGGCAGTGGGGTTGGCCTCTTCTCTCACCTACAGAAAGGTGGTTTTCTTTCTGGTTTGCCATGGCAAAGAGGGATGAGGGTACCAAAACTTGCTCAGGCCAGCCTTGGGGAAAAGCATACGGTTCAGAGCTCTGATGTTGCTTGAGGTCTACCTGTGAGAATTTCTGTACTCCTCCATGTTGCCTGTGTCCCTTTGGCAGGAAGGGAATGGGATGAGAGCTCCCAGTGAATGTGGTAATTTCTCCTGGGCTGTATCTCTCCAAGTTCACTCTCTTGCAATTGCATGCATATGGGTGGTCCCTCTACCTAGCTGAGCTCTTGGAAACTCACCAGGAGAAAGATCTCATGTGACAATGAAATACAGAGCCTTTATATAGCCATCTCAAATGCTATTCTTTACCAGGACACAGCCTACTGCAGCAGGGCTCTGAAGGGAGCCAAGTCCTACATCCAACTTAATTTCTTCTGACCACTGCTGTCCTAGACCAGCTCACATATCAAAGGCCTGTTGAGAGCAGGGTTTTGCTCTAAGTGTTTTTTTCTGCTGTTTGGAGTGCCCGGTCTCCTGAGGGAATGGTGGAAGGAGGTAGTGCCCTCAGCCTTGGCTGTGGCTGTGCTCCCTCCTGATGCTTTGTACAGTCTTCAGTGCTCCAGTGTTTGGAGAAAGCTGACTGCAGTTTTATTTACATGCCATGGGTGGGGATATAATGAAAGGAAGTGAAGAAGCCCACACTAATAGCAATAGCTTTTGTTTGTCACCAGCCATACTGTGAGTCTGGCCTCACTAAAAAGCAAGTACTGAATGGCCAGCTGCCATCCCATCTTGTGCTCTGGCTGTATGCTCTCGTCTGGAGAGAGGAGCGGAATCAGGCCCATTTGCTCACTGCAGGTCCTGCTGCACAAAGTGGTGGGAATTAAGAGATGCTCTTCCCCAGGAATTAATGCTGGATGAGGCACGTATTTAACCACAGAAGGTCGGGCTCTCCAAGAGTTCTCAGAGTAAGACCCCCTCCTCTCTCCAGATGCTTGAATGTCTCTGAAGAGTTCTCACTCTGGATAGACTTTTTTATTTAACTGCTTGGCCTCTGCCCAAGGGAGTCTGTGTGGCTTTATGGGAACAGAGTTTTAGTTGAGCAGTGAGTGTTGTGCACGTTTGAACATGTGTACTCAGTGGATCATTCAGATGGGGATGGAATTGCACTGTTGACCACAAATCTTTGTGTATATGTATTGATTGCACTTATCTGTAAAGTTATAATCTCTACTCTTTAAAAGTTAAAGCTTCTGGTATAATACATCTGCTTGTAATTGTCTGTGCTCTGTAAGACTCTGCTAAGCCACCTCTGCTGCATCTTTATCCTCTTATGTTTCCCACCCAGCTGGAAAGTGGCTGTGCCACTGGGCCTTGCTACCCACCTGTGCTATTGGGAAATAAGTGATTGCCTTGGAGTGTCTGAGCCTGGTTGAACAGCAGGGCTGATGACCCAGACTCTCCCCTTGGTGTCCAGAAAGGATCACAATTGTTCTGTGGCTTCCTGAAAGGAGGTATTTGCTTGTGTCTGCAGGGAAATGTGTTACATCTGACTTCCAGGAGAAAAATTTTGTTATTCCTATTTCTTCTAAATGGATGGGAGGAAGACAGGATGAGGAGAAAGGAAGAACTCTGAGAATTAAAAGTTGGTAAAGGCCTGTTATAAATGCCAGGCAACACTTCAGAATGTTTCAGTCACACAGGAAAGGAAGCATGTAAAAATAGTCTAGATCCAGTTGATGGGTTGTGCATGGCCCCTGCTCTGAGAAAGGTGGTGCAAGTTCAATGTTTGATATTCTAGCAAAGCATCCTTGTGGTGTAGGTTTTATCAAAATTTCAGGTCATTTCCCAGTCCTACCCTGAGCTGCTGTGTGACCTCCTGGAAACTGTGTTTGCTGTGTGTGCCTCAGGTCTCTCCTTGACTGGATCTCTTCTCTACATCGCAGTAGACTCTCTTGCTCTTAAGGCCTTCTGCCTGAGCACAGCTTTAGTTTTGAGGTGGTAAAAACTTACAGCCTTTGTGGTTAAGAGCTAAAGCTTCCAAGGGGTCTGAGCTTAACTTCCTGTGTTCCAGGGAGGTAAATCTGGGAGGGAAGGGGAAGATGCAAGGGAAATTTTGGGCTGTAAAATGGAGCAGCATGGAGTTTTTTTATTCAGTGCTTTTGTGGGCCAAGCAAAGCCTCAAGTGCTGCTGGTGCTTCTCTCTGTCAGCTTCTTCCACTGGAAACTCCAGTTCCTTTCTACCTTGGACAAATAACTGCTCTCAAGACCTGCAGGAATGCCAGATGGCAAGTGTTCTGTTCTTTTCAGACTGATTGGGCACACAGGGCTCATTTACAGCTTGCTGGCATGTGGTAGTTGTTCAAAGAGCTGACTGGGCACTGCCTCCTCACATGAGCAGAGAGAATCCAGGCTCCAGAACCTAAAAGAAGTAAAGGAGAAGGGATTTGTATGGCAGATGAAGGTGGCTGATGTGCCAGTGCTGGCAGTGCAAAGGTGTTCGGTGGAACCTAATCTGCAGAAAGACAGACTGCTCAGCTTCCTAACTATGCTGGTTTTGTTCAGGCGTCTCCAAACACTTGTTGGGCATCCCTACTTCAATGCAGCCCTCAGATGCAAATACCTCAGGGAGAGAAATTTAACCTGCCTCAAGTTTGAGGCTACAAAGTAAATTAGTGGCGTGGTTTGTGATCTGACCAGAAGATGTAATTTCTCCATCTGTGCTTGGGCACTGCTAGGTACCACTAATTTTCCAGAGACAGACATTAAAATTAGAACCAGCTCTGTTCTTGCATCCCATCCAGCTTCAGCCTTCTTTTCTTCATATAACTTATTACAGTGCTTTTAGAAGGAATGGGGAGCTGGTAATGGTAGGAATACCAACAGGAGGAAAGGAAGGGTGTGAAAACACACTGGTAAACAGTGGAGGAGTAATATGGATGGCAGCAAGGTTCCCAGGAGGCCACCTGTGTGCTCAAGCCTCTCACTGGGGCACCAGCAGCCTTTGATAGAACTTTGGTAGGACTGGAGAAACAAAGTGCAGAGTTGTCCTAACCTACAACCCTTATGAAGGTGCCAGGAAGAGAACTTGTCCGAGCTTTTTGTAAGTGACAAAGTGTTTAGGTGAGTGTTTCTGAAAACATGACAGGTTGCTCTATGAGATCCCCTCACCTGATGATCTAATTCAGATAAGTGCTAAATGGCATCATGGCCAGTGTCACTATCAGCTGGGCTTCCTGCAGGGCCTTCAAAGGGATAGAGAGGTGTCTTGGTACATAAAAGGGCTGACTTTGCAATAACACCTGAGCTTTTGCTCAGCAGGCCTCTCTCATCTGAGTCTGAGAGGTGTATGCACGTGCTGTGGTGGTGACTGAGGCCAGATAGGTGCTCAGACCTAGCTGTCCCTCACCTGCCCTGCCATCAGGTGTTGGGGTGTGAGCTTGGGCGAGTCTCTGTGGATTGGTGAGTTTAATACAGGCTCAGACATGGGGGAAGAAGAGCTCACCCATTTCTGCCTCTTCCCAGGGCCCTACTCTGACAGACAGTGCTGTCCAAGCTCTGGAGTCCTGGGGCTGCTCCAAGGCCACCAGCCTTGCAGAGGAGAAGATGGTTTTGTTTAGCTTGCTTATATGAAGAAAATAAGTCTGTCAAACTAGGGATCTGGAAAGGAGCGGGGGAGCAGGAAGTCTTCTTGTTGGCATTTATTAGAAGGGAAATTAATGGTTTATGTTCAGGGGGCCCTGCTGGATGTGCAGTGCTCAGAGACAGTGGTCTGGTGAAAGCCTCCTGACTTCTTGAGTCCGTGGTTAGAATGTGATCTGGAATGAGCAAGAAAGGGATAAATATAGAAGCTGCTGGCTCCCATCCTGCAATGGCTGCTCTGCCCTCACTGCAGCCCTGGAGGCTGCAAGTTCTGCCTATTGTTCCGGTCACATTCTTGTGTCCCACGATGGGGCCTCTGTGATGGAATAAAATGAAGAGAAGCAGATGGGAAAACAATAACCCAAGGAATGGGCCCTGAGCTTTGCTGGAAGCTTCCAAAAACCCATAAATCCCCAAATGCGTTTGTGCTGGATTAGGGAACTGAAGCAAAGCAAGGGCGAAGTACTTCCCTTCCTTTATCCATGTGCTTCTATTGCCCAGAGACAACTGTCTATGGGGGCTTTACCTTGCAATAAATTATTGTAGTGCAACTCTCAGAATTTTAATTATGGAAACTTCTTCATCTGCCCTTTCTCTGCACTTCCTGACCATTTTGTCTTGCCGGCTGAGGAATAAAGTGACCCCACCTTTTCATCCTTCTCCTGTACTACTGAGCTGGCTGCAAACAAAACATGCTGGGAGCCTTGCCAGGCAGTGGTGTGGCTCCCCCGAGATGCTAGTGCTCTACAGAAAGGAATTGGTGACTGGGAGGGAGCCTCTTGGAAGTAGAGAGGAACTGATGAGCACTGGACCAGGGAATATGACCTGCCTGAAACACCATGTTGGGTGATCATGAGGATGTCAAAGTGATTGGAAGTCCTAAGATAGCTACAATTTTTTTCTGTTTGTGTTCCAAGTGCAGATTGTTATGTTTGTATCCCTTCCTTAAATGTGTGCCCATGCAAAATCCTCTGCGAGCAGCGGGGAGGATGGATGAATGAAAGAAGTTTGGTGCTTTCTGCAGAGCTCTGCTTTACCTTGCAAAAAGCAAACAACTTGTTTGCTCACCTGCCTGTCTGTGAAATTGGTTTGCTCACACTCAGCCAAAACCTGCAACTTCTTTCCCTGACACCCTATTTCCTGCTGTCTCTTTGAGATGGAGCAGTTCCCCAGAGGGTTACACCAATGTTGCAGCTGGCCCAGGGAAAGAGGGAGGCTCTGCTTTGGGGAGCAGGGGATAGGATCCAGAGTGAAGTGAAATGAGGTCTTAGCTTGAACCAAACTCATCTTTTGGATCTGAGCAGGAAGAGCTGCACAAACTGAATCTGTGCTGTTACAGCATAGAAGCTAAGTTATTTAAAGACAGGAGGGATCTATATACCAGCAATCTTCATCCTTGTTAAAATTCCACTTCTCTCCTCCTAATCCTTTCCCCAAGCATATATTCTTTCAGTCACCTTCCTCCCTGATATGTTTGCTCTTTCCAATCACTGCTCCATGTTAAACAGCTGTTGGTGCTCTGAATGGAGAGAAAGGAAAGGAATGCATGGAAAGGAATGGTCAAACTTTTCATGAGCTGGAGTGGATTGGTCCAAAGTTACTGTAACCACCATCCAGGTTCATATTCTGTTTAATGGCGTTTGAATTAGGTTTGGTGTTACTCAGGTAGTTTCATTTGCAGGACACAGGTTTTCTGTGTTGCTGGTCACTGTATTGGGGGTTATTTTGAACAGACAGGTATGTACTCTGAGATTGTAATCATGTAGTTTGTTAACTTTATTGTCCCTTTCATTTGAGTGGGAGATTTTTTTTCATTGAAATGATAGTGTTTATGCCCTTCTGTTCTTTGTGTACAGAAACCACACAGGAACCTCCAAGTTCCTGGTAAAAAGTGAACTTGACATTGATACAAACCACTATGTTGTGCACAGGAAAGTGCATTGCTTCCTCTGACTGGGTGTTGTGCTGCCAAATTAGTTTCATGTCCACTTGCCCTGCTGTGCTGCAGCACTGTGGTGCAGCTGATGTGCACTTGTGTCTCTGCTTCTACAGCTGGGGATAAGGAGCACACCTGACAAAATGTGTTTCAAAGGCAAGGAGAGTCAAATCTAACTGCTTTCTGCTCCAGTCAATGTGTTTACTTGGAGAACTGTCCTCAGAAATAATGCTGAGGGCAGGGAACTGCTCCTGCCAGCTACAGGAAATGAATGTTTCTGTTTTGTTACCCACCTTAGTTTTAATTAGGGCAAGCCCTGCTTCCTGCTGAACAAGGGACCAATGGAGGTGGATTTCATGAGAGACATGAAATGTGTTCTCCTTTCTTTGGGCTTGGAGCCACCGACAGCCTTTTCATGCCATCTGAATGGGATGTGGGAGAAAGCAAGGGAGGAGGAAAAAGACCCCAGGCTGATTTTCTCTTTTAGAGTCTGATTCCCATTCTTGTTGTCCCGGAGGAGAGTGGTTTAAACCACCAGTCAATGACCTTTTCTCAAATGCAAAGTAAATATTTTCTCAGCAGACAAAGCATTGTGAAAGCAACAGTAGAGGGCAGGGAGGTGGCAGGTATTTGTGGATAGGTTGGGTGCCAGGGCGGATAACACCAGGAAAGCCAGCAAAGACCTCCCAACCATTTAGATAGGGGACTGTCCGGGCTGCACAGAATGGGAAGAGCAAAGTGTGGCTCACACAGTGAGGAGGGAAGGCAGGGACTTCAGTAGGTGTGAGGTCATCTAGTTCAGAAGTGAAGGAAGGGGTGAACTCTCCAGTTTGCTGTGTCTCACTTCCACAGCACCAGCTAACACCTTTTGTATGTGTGTAGGTCAAATGCAGTTATTGTTAAGAGATAAAACCCCTAAAACCCCAGACCAGCACATAGTGAGGCATAAATGGTTGAATCCTCAATTAATCAGTTGCATATGTGGAAGCAAAATGTTTAGGCTTGAATGAAGTATCAAATTCCATTTGGGTAGGATGGTATTCAGTAATGCCACACTACAGTGTTTTGTTTTAGAAGAAAGTTGGAGTAATTTAATTCTTTCTTAGCATTGAAACTATTCTGTAATTTGCAATTTGAAAGTGCAGCTTGGGGGAGCTGATTGCATTTCTCAGTGCCTGATCCTGAAAGTGAACTGATTGATTTAATGAGCCAAACTGAGTGGGAACAGAACTACCTTCACATTCAGAACCCTACAGACCCCTTGGCCCTCAGAAATACAGGGGCTGGAGGGAGCTGTGAGGTCTTATTGCTATTAGGGACAGAGGCTCTAGGCTAAGAGTAACTGGGAGTGATCGCTTTGTATTGTATGGTTTGTACTGCAGGAAGAAGGAACATTTTCTTAGGTGATTTTTTTGAAAGCATTAAAATTTGCTCTTGCTCAGCCTCTGAATGGCAATCTCATTTTTGATATCACACTGGTATCAAGTCCTCTTCCATGCAGTTTTGAAGTAGATTCTCTAAGGATGCTTTTGCCCTTGGTATGAGTAGTTTGGTTTGCTTTACAGCTCCACACAGTCTCAGAACGAGTTTATCTTGAAGCAGGAAGGATTCTTGCTGCAGTCCCTCGAGGCTTCATTGTGTTTGTCCCTGTACAATCACAGCCCTTAGCTGGAGGCGTTCACTTTTTTGGGAAAGAGTAGTCAAAGGAGTGACTTGTCCCAGTGTGTGGGGGTGCTTGGAGAGGCAGCCTGAGAGTAGACTGCAGCTCTGCAGTGACTGGAGCCAAAGGCTCAGCCATCAGCAGCCTCCTCCCTGCTTCCTCAGGGAGCCCAAGCCTCACCTAGCATTTGAGGTGTTGATGCCACTGCAATTTCTAGTTACAGCCTGCAAATGACCAGGTTTGTGGGTCCTTTAGCACTTATTTGGCTCCTGCAATGGAGAACAGACAGAAAAGGACTGAAGTTTGGCATATTCTATTTATAACTCTAAGCACCTACTCTGGTACAGCATCCCTTCATCCTTGAGAGACAGGTTCTCCACCTTCCTGTTATTGAACCAAACTTGTAAATCAGGAGAATCCTTTGTCTTTACTATTTTTGTTGGCAAGTGAGTAATGCCTAATGTTGCCTTCGATATCCTGTTGATGCATACGTATTTTTCAAAAATAATAGTTTCTGCCCAGTCCCTTCTATCCCTTTCTGTATAGCAAACATATGTTTGGCTGGAAAAGCAGCTGTGCATGAGACAGACATAGGGCAATGGCAAATCCAGCCCATGATGTATGTTAGCAGTATGAATAGTTTACCCCTTTTCTCCTGCTCCCTGTCTTTTCTGACAAGAGTAATGGCAAGTTAAAAGAATTTGTTAACATATGATAGATATTTAAAGAAACACTTCTTCCTGTAAAATGTGCGCACGGTTATCGACATCATAAGGAGAGCATTTTGTCTGGCTCCTGAATGATGGGAACTCATAACGTAGTAAATTACACCAATATAGAAGTTAATGTACTTGGCTTTAACATGGATATTTTACTGTTATTATCATGATCAAAAGTGACATACATCACTGTGACATGTACCCAGAATGGGAAAAAAAACCAAACTCTGCTGTAGTTGTGTCTAATAACCTCAATTATAGAGCTTTTTCTAATGCCTTTTTTATAACAGTTTTGCAGCTCTGTATTATCTGCTATTAATGTGAATTCTCTCCTATCTATAAATTTCTCAGGATTGCCTCTTCCCCTTCACTTTCCGTAATCACCATTTATTATCCACATGCTTCCCATAAAACAAGGCTATAGGTGACAGAGAGAGATTGATGCTGACCTAGATACAGGCTCACCCCCACCTTTTTTCTTTCCTCCCCCTCAGTAATAATGTGCTCGTTACAGTGTGGAGCAACCTTTGTTAAAAGGTTTAGCTTCTCCCAACTATGGGTGCTAAAAATAGCATCATTAACTGAAACTTTTTGTGATCAGCAAAGGAGCTCCTGGGGAAGAGGTACCGAGGTGGACTCAAGACATAAATAACCAAGAGGAAACTCTACCCCACTGCCCTATCAGCTCCAGGACTAACTCAGACTTGCAAGGTAACACACCTGCAAAGCTTTCTGACTCTATCTCTGAGTAAAAGGAGGCTTCTCCATCCTCACTGCCTGGAATAACCATGTACCCAATGATGATTTTGTTCACATAGTTTTGTAGATTTATTTTAATGTTCTCAAACTGAACCTTTTCCCTAGGCAGCCAAATGCTTTGGAGACCTTAAAAGGCTGTAGCACTTGGAAGTGCTCCTGGGAGTTTGAGTACTTGAAAATCAGCCTTCTCTTGAAGGGGACAGATGTGGAGTGGTCCCTGGGTCACTGAAACCAAGGGATTTAGGATCATCTGTGCCTGGCTGCAGGCTGCTGTGCTGGTTCTGTTTTCAAACAGCTTTATGATATCCCATGCATTTCCCTGAGTCTTCTGGGGCTTCTGAGCCCAAGTAGCTCATTTCTGCCTGCCCAGACTCCAAGAAGAGAGTAGAGTGCACCTGACCCTTCTGTACCTCTCCCTGAGCCAAGGTCCCTGCCAAGCAGGATGCATCTATGACGTGTGGCAACCTGGGGCAGTTACCCAGGTTGGGAATCTTAAGGAGTGGCCAAGGAGAAGGGAAAACTACTTTAGTTGCCCAGAGCTGGTTAATTTTTTTCTGTTCCCCCTTTTTTAGGAATGCTTGGCCCTGTTTCTCGGCACTGATGAGGAGACAGTGGACTTTGCAGCTGCACCTTGCTTGCTCTTTGGTTTCCTCTGCTAGGAGACTGGTGTGAATAGCAAAGGATGTCTCATTATCTGCTGTCCAAAAGGGAAATGCAGCTCATAGGGTAATTATCGCTGCGATCCTCACTGCCTGATTTCTCACCATGTTAGCACACTCATAATTAACCACAAAGCCTTTTTCTCTCCCCTCCCTCTTCCTAGTTCTTGCAGTTGTACTGCACTGAGCAACTGGGCCATGCTTGAAATAAAGCTCTGCCTGTTTCTCTGTACTTGAGCTGAGTTTAACTCTGTTCTTTGTTAAAAACTGAAACCTCTTGTTTTGAGGGAAGACCTCTGCAAGCCATACATGATGAGGCTGTCCAGGCAGCTGGCATGAGGGAAGTGTGCTGCAGTTCTAGTTATCCTACTAAATTTTCATGGAGTATGAATTTTTGTACTTTATATGTGTTGGTTTTTTGAATACCCTAACTTTGGTTTTGCCATAATTTGTAATGAAAAAAAATAGATAAAGTAAAAGTTTGCTCCTGCTTTGGTGATAGGCTGCAGTTTGGTGAGAGAAAAGCCTTCACCAAATGCCATGTTAGTAGTGAACCATGGGTTTGATTGTCTCAGTAGTGCCCTGAATATTGTTTATGTGACCAATATGTGAAAAATTTGGGTAGTGGATATATGCAGCAATGTAAGGGAAACAGCAGCATTTCTGGAAATCCCTTACTGGCCACCCATCTCAACATCCTTCAAAACTTGTTGCTGATTCAATTAGCTGGGGCATTACCAGGAAGGGCTTGTTTCCTCCACTGGTTTTCCTGCTCATAACAGTGGTGGGAGGTGGGGAGCAACTCAAGTGATTATTGGTAATTATCCATCATCATTGTGAGCCTGATCCTGGCACCTTGCCTTGGGGGCTGGATATGACTTTGGCCATACAGGAGCAAAGCCGAGGACTCGTGATGACCAGGGCTGTGAAGGCTGCAGGTACTTCTGCCAAACTGTGGCTCTGCAGAGCAGGAAACTCTTCCCTCAGTGGCCGGGAAAGCAGCAGATGAATAGAAGTCAGTGCTCACAGACAAGGATCAATAGGTGTAGGTGGGCTGGAGGCAGATGGGCTGCCCCTGTTCCTGCTGGCACTGTCAACCCTGCTCTTTGTGACCAGAGCTGCATAATCTTGCTGGCCCTCAGGCAGCAGCTCCTCTTGCTGTGCTTGCTCTGGCCTCCTGGCACAGACCACCATGGCACAAGAGCACCTGGCTGTCAGCTCTGTCTGGGCAAGGGAGGCTCTTCCCATGCAGCAGGACAGTGGGCAGAGGAGGGAAATGTCTGCAGTCTGGGTGGCTGCTTGGCCTTCCCGGTGGTTGCTTGGGTTGTGTGACAATAGCATGGAATATGTCATTGCTGTGCTTCCTTGTTTGATATGGTCTCTCCTTGATTTGCCATGTGGGCTTTGGTGCCCAGGCAGGAAGAGTGATTGCTGTGCAGCCAGATGGTTTCATTTTTTTCAGGGAGATTAATTAACTCACATTGACTGGCCCTGGCATCTGAGGAACAAGTACTTATGGCAACAAATGAGCTGTTACTTGTCTCCTCCTGAGCCCACTGAAGGAGTTCAATAGACTTTTCCTCAGGCATTTGGTACCTTGGTGTTTTGTGCTGACACGTTACCTGTCTCTGTTCTTAAGGTGTCTATTGAAGCTTGTATCAGGGTATGTATGTGTGTTAAGGGAGGAGTGACCAGAGTTTGGGTATATTTTCAGGATCCCCTACATCTATGAGGAACAGTTCTGCTGCCAACTTCATACCACCATCTCTTCCTCCACAGAGGAAAGACTTCTGAGCCTGCTGAGAGTTGCCTCATTGTGTGGGATGGTGGCAGGGATGTGACTGCAGAGGAGCCCCTATGCTCATCTCCTGGGAGCCCCCACAGCTCTGCAGAAATGTTCTCAATCGCTACCAGTGAGTAAGTCCTCAGAGTATGAATTTCTTGGATCAGACACCCTACATCTCATGCCTTGTTGGGCCCTTATGAATGGGAAATAGCATATGCAAAGCTGTAAACTTGGCTGTACTAAGTGGATGACCCTGAAAGTGAAAAATGGATTTAAAGACTATTCAAACCATGAATTTTTTGGGAGATGTTGAAGCTTGTGTAATGGGCATGTGGACATGTTAAGAGAGGGATGTCAAGAGCTGGGTACAATTTGAGGATCCACTGCCTTTATAAGGAACAGATCTGCTCCCAGCTTCATGCTCCCAACTATTCTGCCATGGAGGAAAGTCTCTTGTCAGGAGCACTAAATTAGGTGCCCTTGCCAAACTGGAGTTTTTATGGCAGTTGCTGTATTAAGAAGAAGGATTAAATAATAATCTTGGAGCTTCAGAAATAAAAGACTCAGTGACACCACAGCTTCCCAGGTGTTTGTTCTGAAATCTGTGCCCAGTGCTGGAGCACATGAACCTGTCTGTTCAGGTCCTCACTCAGGGGCAGTGAGGTTTAGCTCATTCCCTTTGAGCAAGTCTCTGCTTGTTTCCTGTACCCATTTGTGACCTTCCTGGGAGGGCTGGAAGCTCCAGGGTTTTCCCTTGAGGGATGATTGCTCATCCTTGAATAAGGTGTTTACTCTTGCCTGTAATTGCATGGGGTATGAGCAGCACCAAACCCTAACTGTGCTTCCTTCCCATCTCATTGCTTTCATGTAGAGACATGGGTGTGTGCTTTGCTTGGGGAGTTTCAAGTTGGGGCATGATAAGCCCCATCTCCAGGCACTTTCCCAATCTAGTTTGTCAGGAGCTGGTTGTGCTTTTGCTTTTTGTTGTCCATTCATTGCAAACCCCAGGATACATCAGGGTCTCACAACCTTCCTTTACTGCCCTATCTCCCTTCTGGCTCACAGTATATTTGGAAACAATTTACTGGTTTTAAAATTGGAGGAGAGACATCCTTTATTCCACTTTGAAAAACGGGGGGGTTTGGAGCAAGAGAAGAGAAAGGATGATGGGCTCATTCCAGTATTTGTTTTGCTTATTGGAAAACAAAACCATTTACCAAACTGCTTTCAGAAAGCAGCCATCCACAAGCTTGGTTTTCATTAAAAAGGCACTCACTGTTTTTCCTCTGAGTATTTAGTGACATTTTTCAAGACTTTCTGTACACAATAATTGTATTTTTTTATCAAATTTTGTTCTGACTTTGTGACCGCGATAAAGTTTAGGAAACTACAATTTATTATGGGTTAAAAAAATATTCTATGAATCTGACTCCTTTCCTTGATTACTGGATCATACTGTGATTCTTCACCCTATTGCAAAAGAGCATTGTAAGAGCTGCTTACAGATTCTGTGGGATGTTCCTCAAATGTATTGGAGAGCTATTCTGTCATCCATTGCTCAGCTCTGTTGCTGAGACCCTGAAAGAGAAACTATTTTTTTGTCTCTTTCCCAGACATGGAAGTGTTTGTTTCTGGTGTTTTAGTTTTACTTTGGCAGTAATCTTTAATTTAGTTTTAGTTTCTATTTTTTTTTTTTTTTGGTGTCTCTCCTTGTATCACTTCGAAACTGAAAAATAATGTGATGTGATGATATTAAAAGTCCTCCTGCAAAGCCAGCCCTGCTACACCAACATTAGCAGACTTCAGAGGCTGTTTACTGTTGCTTCAGGGATGGGGCTAGTGGGGAGAGAAGGTGATTTCCCCCGAAAGAGGATTCTTGTAAAATCTGTGCTTGCTTTGCAGACAGGGAGTTGGCATTTGCCACACCAGAGAAGATCTGGAGATGGGGCAGTGACCTGCAGAGGTTCCTCAAGTCTGGTGTGTGCTGTAGCCCAGTCTCCAGCCCTAAAAGCACGGGAGCAGAAGGCCAGGGCAAACAAGAGATCCAAAGGGTCCTGTGTCCCCCAAATACAGACCCAGGGAAGCTTCCACATGTCACTGTAGATCGTGTGTATTCCTATTGAGGGGAAGGAGCTCTTACATGGAGGGGCTGCTTGGCTTCCAGGCTTGATCTGCTGCTGAGCTGGGGCAGGTAAGGCTGTTTTCTAGGAGCTAAACCATGCTCACTGGTTAGCTTACAGGTAGTGGTGGCTGTAGGTCACTATTTAATTCATCTCAATGACATCTGAGCTCTGGGCTGGGAGTGCACAGTACCCACCTAGTCACCAGTCAGCTGAGTACTACATGTCTTTTGCTAGAGAGGTCCTCAGGTATCCTCCAAAGCACCTGGGATATGGTCAGGTTTTGTTAACAAAATAAACTCTGCATGGATTTTTTTTTCCCCCTCCATCTTTACCCAGAGGTGCTGTTGTCTTTCCATTCTCCCAGGACACTTGGTGGCATTTCATTCTTCTGAGGTCAGCTGATTATGGCCTTAACCTAACAGAGAACATGAATTCCTCATTGCCTTACAGTGAGACTAGTGGTTTTTAAAGAACATGCTATAAATCATCTGTGGTTATGCACTATAAGCTAGAAGTGATGAATTAAAATCTATGTTGATCATGGAGGAGGGAACTGTGAGCTGCTGTTAATTCTGGAGAAGTACAAATGATCATCTGAGATGGAAGTCCACAGAGAAAATAACACGAATGTATTTATTTGTTTCTGTTTGTCCCTGCAATGGGCATCTTAAAGCACAAAATTGTTTTTAAAATCTAGTTTTCTTTTCAGTTTATGACCTGAATTTCATAACTAGATGTGTAAATAACGCACAAAGTATCTTGATATTCTCCTGTGTGTGTTCAACTGCTGCAGCCAGTCTAATTACTTGCAAATATTGTGTGCAGCAGCAAGGGGAAAATCAGGTTTGCTCTGTATTCACTGTATTTCACTCAGCTTGGCTACTGGAAGCATCTTCAGCCAGCTTTGCTTCATCTCTCTCACACCTTTCACCCAAAGCTGTATTGTTTAAACTCCTAGGAGAATTGGTTGGGAATCTTTTGAGATGGTTATTGGTAAATGCTACATTATGCAGATAACAACTTTAATAGAGAAATATAAATTTGGGTTTAAATGTTTGTGGCTGCCTCTTGTAGAGAGACACCTGCTTACTCCAGCAGTGAGTCAGACACAGGAACTAAGTG
The DNA here is from genome assembly GCA_009812075.1 of Sialia sialis. Taxonomy (NCBI): domain Eukaryota; kingdom Metazoa; phylum Chordata; class Aves; order Passeriformes; family Turdidae; genus Sialia; species Sialia sialis. The sequence goes on along the minus strand of VRYO01000638.1, from coordinate 5,849,191 downwards.
AAAATTCCTACTCCAGATGCAGTTCCACAGATCTCAGCCTCCTCCCTCTCAGCTTTGGACTGTTGGCTCTCTTGGATAGATATGTGGGATATGGGTATGCTCTAAGCTGAGGGACCACCTTTACTTTTTCCTTGGTTCTTGGCTTTTGTGTGTTTTTTTAAGGGTTTGAATTTATGTCACATCAAATGTTATATAATCGTCCCTGAAATTAAGTATACAAGGGCAGATATTTTTCTCTGGATGACTTCTAATTCATGTCTGAGAAAGAGGGAAGTATTTCAGGAGATTAAGCAGGGGAAATGGTATCTGCCTTTGGATTGTGTTTTTTTCTCTGAGGGGGCTCTTTGAGACCCGTCTCAAGACCTGCCCACTGTTGAGGCTTGCAAAAAGCCAAAATGCTTCTTGCCGTGGTTGTGTGCTTGCTTGAGGGAGCCAGGCCTGGACAACTGCATGAGGGTTTAGATCTGATTTAGCAACTGCTAGCCCAAAATGATGGTGCAAATTGAAGCACCTAACAAATCTGAGATTGGGACTGGTAGAACATAATTTTTCTTGAAATTTTCTGAGTGTGTGGGCAACTGGAAGTAGCACTTTGCCTCAGTTTCTGTATCTACATTTGGGCAAAGCTTCAGGAGTGATCCCAGCTGGTCTCAATAGTGACATGTGACATACAGCTGCCTGTGCCATTTTTACTTTTTGTTGTTGACATATGAGTCTTTCACCTTCAAAATAGAAAAGTTCTCTTGTGTTTGTGTGTGAACATCCACAAACCAGAAAGACCAAATCTCTTGCTTTTCCTGTCCCCAGCACAACTTGTAGGGAGCTGCCTTTGCTTGCCCACAGCCCCAGCTTCACTGTTTGCAAAGCTCTTCATGCCTGACCAGATGAGCTCCAAGTTGGATTTATGGGAAGATTGTTTGAGGTTCAGGCATAAAATCTAGGATGGCTGATTTTATGTAAGGGGGGCTGGGATTCCAGACCGCCAGAATTGATGGGGCTGGCTTGTATATCTTGTCTACTGAAGCCAGCTGACAGTTTTAAACCATCACTAAATCAAACCTTTGTCTTTAAGATTTACTGGGAGCTTTTTACAAATGAAATGTAAAATCTGGTGCTCTCCATGTGGAAGACAAATTCTTGAATCTGTCTTCCTGTATGTTGACAGAAATGTGGGGCTTTCAGGTATATATTTACATGTACATGCTGCTGAGCCCTGCAGTGGTGACAGACACTTCCAAATGGCCCTGCCTGGAAAGGAGAGGTGTCTCAGTGTTTGAAGGCAGATCCTGCCAGCCTCATGGATTTATGGGAATGAGGGCCAGAAGTAGGTGAATGGGACAGGTACCTATAAATACAATGAGCTAGTCTTGCACACAGGCAGAATAACTACATCTAGCTTTATAAATAACAGCAGCCTTTTAGGTCTCCTAGGAGGTCTGGCAGGCTTACAAATGAATGTGCTGCTAGTTGTCTGAGCCCAGACATTGGAAAGCTGTCCATGAGTGCTGTTGGCCCACTGTCTCATTTTTTCCCTGCCCCCATTCTCTGTCTCTTGGTGGGGGTGGTTTTTTTGCTGTTTTTGGTTACTGCAACACAGACCCTGCCTGGCCTGCAATCTCTCACTGTTGCTTGCTGGAGATGAATGATTCATCAGGCCCAACCTGATAAAATTGTGCAAACCAGTCACCAAATTTAATCAGACCAAAAGGAAAGAGAGGAGGGAAGGGAAAAACAAAAACAAAAGGGGCCCTAGAGCTAGTTCTAATTTTCAAACCTCCCCTGGGAATTTAAAAATGCATCTATGATGTCCTCAGCATGTGTTCTCCACCTTCCTCCAGCCTTCATTGGGAAATGGGAGAGCAGGCCAGGCAATGGGTTTTAAATTGCAACTTCCGATGTTGCAATGCAGGGGAGCAGTGATTCATCAGGGCTCTGGCTGTGGCTCTTGGGTGCCCTGTTTGGCAATGGTGCTGCCGAGCAGGCGGCCCTGGCGGCAACCTGCTCATCACTTCCACTCTGATTTGTTGTCACACCAGCCAGGATGGGGCTGAGGGGGCCGGGGAGCTGCTGACATGAATCATGTGGTGCTCTGCTGTGTAATTAGGAAAGAGCCCTGTGGTTCTCAGTGCACTGGTGAGATTTCTCAGGCCTGAAACATAATAAAGGTGGCCACCCACTTCAGCAGGGAATTAGCATCTTCCTGGGTGATCCTGAAAGAGTCTGAGAAGCCTGGCTGCTTGGGATCAGGGGAAGCTGGGTTTTGGCTAGACAGGGCAGGGTGGGGCACTGTCATGTCACTGCCATGGCCATGAGGATGGATCTAGGAGGGAGAGCATCAGCTGAGAGGAGTGCCTGGGGTGCACTGTGAGAAATCCATCACTCCCTACTTGGTGTGGCTGCAATAGTCCTACTCACATCCACCTTGTGACTAAATGAGACAGAGTTGCACAAGTGATTGCAATGTCTCCCATGTCTGGTTGCTGTGATGCTCAAGGGCTTCCCAGGGTGCTGCTTCTGTGTCTGCAGCTGAAGAATATCTTTTGGTTTCTCTCAGCTGCTTGTAGCAGTTCAGTTGGCAATGGGATGCTGTGCAGCACTCACCAGCTGCAAGCCCAGCAGGCCCCTCTGGGCTGTTGGGGGCTAGTGAGGGGATCACCATTACAGTCACTGTCTGCCAGCTGTGCTCTGCATCCTTGGTGCTTTTGGCTGCAGGAATTACAGTGAGGTCTTAGTGAGCATGAGGAAATATGTTAAACCCTGAAACCTTCTGAATGTAGAGACTAATTAGTGAGAATGCTTCAAGGGATTTCATCAAATTGTCCTGTAATTCTTTCTACCCTCTGAGTCCACATTACAACAGAGAGGCATTCTCTTTGCTCTTTCTCATATTAGGTTCATTTTAGTTCAGTTCACATTTGGTATATTTAGCATTTAACAGCATTTTATCAAAACAACATCTCCACATGATTTTAATTTAGAATTACATTACTGTGATACTGTCAGGAGAAAACCATGTGCCAGACCCTGAGCTGCTGTGAATGAGCAACAATCCATTGATTTCAGCAGGGCAGGACTGATTTATTCCAGCCAAGGATCTGGCCTACCCTTGCTTAAAAGGAAAACCCATTTCCTCACCCTGTTTACTGAAACATTGCATATCAAGATGGGATGTGTCTAAACCACCTCCTTTACTTTTCACCACTTGTATAATTTTGTTTCTGTTTTCCACTGCTCCTCATTTTTTTGCTGGGGCAGTGAAACTTTTCTGTTGGGGATAATTTCATTCTAAGTTTACAAGCCTTGGCACAGCTGAGTTTTGAGAGGATGGTTTTAATGTTGCACTGAATATGAAAAATGAGATTATTTTCTGCAAATTAAGCCTTCTGGCTCTGATGTTTTAGCTCTTGTATATAACCTTCTTCTACAAGGCAGGGAAGGGGCATGGGAGATGTTTCCTATGGTTTTCTTTTCTTTGTATGACACTCGAAGCCAAAGGCTGGTGTATAATTGCACTCTTCAAGTCAGAGAACACCTTAAAAGTTGGGTACCTCTTGAGGCAAATTAGAGATCTTCTGACTGACTCTTGTACAGTTTCTCTGCAAGAAATACCTTTTATGGGCTCAATGAAAGGTACTTAATTTTTGTGATTGTGCCTCTACCTTCCACAGCACAGCTGTACTTTTGTATTAGCACTGTGAAACTGCTTTGTTTGAACACCACAGATGGCAGCTGCATTATCCACTGCATCCTTTCCTTGTGAGGGGAGATATTATGGTATGTGAGGGAGGGACCCCAGCTCTGATTTCTGATCCAAACAGTCTCAGGAGTCCTTGTGCCTGACCCAGGGCAGGATGATGCTGTCTTAGGCATCAATATGGTTGACATATTTGAGAGAAAGCCCCTTAAAGTTAGTGGCTTCTGCTGAGATAACATTGCAACCTCAGGGACCTTCTGGAAGAAAGAACCCCTCTTTTTGGCAGGTGAGAGGAAAAGCAACGATGTATAATGTTATAGACTTGGTGTAGCTGCCACTCTTCATTGACTGCAGTTGTGAGACATTATTAACACTCCTTTCTGGAATCAGGGAACTGAAACAATGGTGACCTCCACCCCAAGCACACGTCACTGCCCAAAACAAAGGCACGGCCTCAGCCTGCATAGGTATGGACAGGTTTCCTTGGCAAGAGCCTGGCAGGAAAGGCAGGGGGGCAGCTGGGGAAAGCCTCAGGCAGAGAAGCAGTCAGTGCTTTGTGGGCTGACTGATGCTGAAAAGGGAGCTGAAAAAGGAGCAAATAAACTGGGTTCTGGCATGGGGAGGAGAGATTTTGTACCTGCACCCTACATGGGCAGGATTTCTGGAAAGAATTAACTGGCACTCCTGAGAGGCAGAATCCACATATGGAGTCAGGCCAAGGCTCTGGTTATCCACTTGTCTGAAATAAAGTCGCTAAAGAAAATGAAATGGGTTGGAAAACAGAAGGCATTGGCAGGAGAGCAGCCTGTTACCGGAATATATTCGTTGTATAGCAGTAAATGGAGGAGCCTGATTTGCCTGGCCCTGTGCAAATCCCACTAAGCTTTTACAAACCCAGAAGTGATGACTGACACAGAACAGAGGGGCAGCAGGGGGAGAGTAAAGTGCTTTGAATGTCTGCTTTTCTGTTGACTCAGTTCCAGGATGTCCACCCCAGATTAAAAATAATTAAGCTTCAGGATATCTTTTGGGAGTCTTGCAGGTTCGATTCAGCCTTGATTCCTTTGATTCAGTTTGATTCTTTTTTAAACTTTGATGCTCCCCTCTCTGTGGAATTGCAGCTGATCTAATACTGTGGTGATTGGCAGCTGTGACAAGGCCCTTGGCCTGCCTTCCTCATTTTAACTTGGAAATGTAAGGAAGATGTAGCAGTATCCTTATTTTTACCCAGAAATGCTTTTCATCCAGAGGCCAGAGACAGTAGACCCAGGAGGTGTGACTTCTATCTCTCAGTGTGAGTTTTTGGAAGAACTGGTGGGAGCAAGGACTGTGTTTGCTGAGGCTTTCTGTCACTTCTTTCAGTTGCCTTTGCAGGTGTGCCAATAGAAACACCTCCCTACTGTCCTTTTGAGTGATTTCACCTCAAATTTTGCCTTTGTTCAAGAGGCAGTATATCATCTCCAAGTAATCTTGTCAACTGAAATCATCAAGTGTAGTTTAAAATGGCTGCTTCAAAATAGTTGAGGGTTTCCAACCCTGAGACTTTTTATAGCTAGAATTATTTGAGAATTTGCAGAGTTTCATATGTTTCCCTGTGAATTTACAGTTTTCTGTAAAACTAAATGAATTCCCCAGCTCTCTTTAGGTCAGATGGAACAGGCAGTGTGGCAGCTGAGGAGCCAGAGGTGCCTGGTTGGAAGTGACCAGGACTTGCTCTGCCAACTCTCCCCAAGTGCTGCAGGGTTTTGGAAATGCAGCTGTCATCTGAAGAATATTTCATGCTGCTGAAGACCAGAGTAAGAAATCTTTTCTAGGAACTCAAGCCTGAAAAATATAACGATTCCACATATTTCTTGGTTTTCTCTCTTATCTCCTCGTGCTGCCTGCCAGTCCTATCTGTCTCCCCACCCTTCAGGGTGACTACGGCTGTTCCTGTGCGTAAGTGAGGGAATGTTCCATTTCCTTGTAAGGAGTGTCCACTGGCCTTACCTGCTGCTGCTTTGCCTTGCAGGGAGCATGACTTGCACAGATCCTGTTGCTTATCTCCTGTGGGAGGAAGAAAACATCTTCATCCAGCAGGAAGGTTGGAGTGACCACCTGTATGTAGAGAAGGACTTTTCAGTGGAGGGCAGGACTTTGCTGCTGCTGTTTGTCATGATGTGCAAAGCCCTCCCATCAGAGATGGGATCCTCTTGTGTGAGGCATGCGCAGGTAAGAAGAGATTGTTCTAAATAAAAAAAAAAAAGTTAAAATATGTAAGGAGAAAGTTGGGAAAGGCTGCACAGAATTATTGACTGTTCTCATGGCCTTTTGGTGGACTAGTGGCACATAAACTCAGCCCACGCAAAGCCTGTTCAGCATGCGCAAAGTGAGTTTCTCAAGAGAGTAAGTGTCCTGTGCTCCTTCAGCTCAAAATACGTGTTTTGGGCACTCATTGCAATAGTCTCACGTGCCCTGGGTCGATGCAGCCAGGCCAGGTGACTGAGCCCATCACTGCTGCAGTGGTTTTTCTACTGTTAATTTTTGCTCAGTTCAGTGAACTGAATTTGGCTCATGTAGGCATCTCCAGTGCTGGAAACATCATCGGAGTACAAAGTAACAGTGGGATTGAGACTAGCCCTTTGGGCAACTGTTACGTTAATCCAGTCACTAATCCAGTCACGCTGGTTTACTCAACCCTGGTGCCCCTTCTTCCCTTTGCTGGTGGGACCCTGGCATCCATGAATTTCTGCAATTTACAGGTGTCTCCCTGGTGACAGAAGTGGAGACCACACTTTCCAGCATGATCCATGCAGCACTGTTTGCCACTGATGAGAAACTCAGGAGAAAGCATGTGAGAAGTGAGTAGCTCACAGCTGGAGAGAAACTCCTGAAGTGAAAGAGGAAAACAAGGAGTGTCTCCTTTGTTGGAGTGTTATTTACAGAAGCTGACCCTGCAGTGGGAATTGATGAAAACTTAACTTACAGTCCTTCACCATTTTACTTTCCATAGATTTTTAAATTCAGTTTATGCTCTCTCCATTCCGGTGTGAAGATTGCAGCACCTCCTCAGCACAGTACCTTAAGCAGCTCTTAAATTGTTTGCCAGGCTCCTGTGGTTCTCATCAGAGCTGGGGTTTCGCCTCCTGTTTTTCAGGTGGATTGAAATTGCAGGGTTTCCTTGCACTCATGTTTTTTTTTCTTTCTGGTGTTTTATCACATCTCTCTCTTTTAGGCAGGCTGCTATATCTGATACAACATGAAACTTTGGAGAGGGAAGGCTTTGTTAAGTAGTTGAGGATTACAAAGCCTCTCAATCAGAGGAGAGCTTGTGGTGTCTGTCCCTGGAACCCTTTGGAAAGAGGTTGTCCATGTGCTTCAGCCATGCTACACAAAAGTGAGGCCTGCTTTAAGATGGGATGAGAACATCTTGTCCTTGCACCATTTCTTCACCTCTGCTTCGCAAACAGTGCTTGCTAAGATAATCAGCAATGACAAATGCTTATGGAATATTGCAAGTGTGTGAATAACTACCTAAGAAGTATTTGGAAATAGCCACTCTTAGTTTTCTGAGTCTTTCCAAACAAGAGCTCCAAATAAGCAAGCAAGGGGAAGACGTGTTCTGTTAGCTGTGGGTACCCTTTGCTGAATGGGTGTGGGCAGCAAACCCATGCAGAGGCTGTTAGCAATTCTCACAGGCTCTGATGTGGTCACACTGAACCGGAGGCTTTGTGTTATATGTGAATGCAATGACTTTACTTTCTAATATTTGGCTGGCTTTATAAACCATCCTCCTTTTTCCCTGCTCTTGTTTTCTCTCATGAAGTCACCATTTCTTGTTGGTTTTGGGCTGTTTTGGTGACTAGAGAGGAATGTAGTCTTCTCAGAAGCACATGGGCTGCTTTGCTTTTCAGCAGTGTCCCTGTTCTGTTCATAGAGGAGAGCTGGATGGAGAGGATCAGTCAGGAGACTAAGGAGAGGCATGAAAAAAAGCTCTGAAGCAGGATGGAGTGGCAGAAAGGCTGCTTTTCCTCAAGGGATCTGTGAAATGAGATAATCCTGCTGTCATTTCTGCAGCAGGTAATTGCATGGATTTTGTGCACTTTGCATATCCTTTGTGACCCATGTGTTCTCATCCCTTGTGCTTTTCTCTGAGTCTCCTGAGCTGTTCTTTCTTATTGTCTTCCACTTTTGTGCATGAAGCACAGGCCAGAGATGCCTGTTACCCCTTTGATATCTTTTCAGCACAACTGGTGCTAGCCAGGCTTTGGAACAGAAGCAGCTGCAACACGAGCCCTCCCCAGCAGGTCTCCTGTCCTGCTTCTGTGGTGTCTCTGTGCATCTGGAGGGGACAGTCTGCTGCAGTGCCATGGCTGCAGCTCCAGCCAGCCAGAAACCTCTACAATTTGCCTCCTGTGACACTGACTCACAGGAGGAGGAAGGTCTTGATTCACTGTCTCATGGGAAGTGCTCTGGCTCCAGGCATCCCTTAGCATTTCCTCGCTTAGACCCCAGCTCAACAAAGCCCTTGAATGGAGTTTGTTGAGCTGCTGTCTGCAGCTGACTGCCCTCCTGCCAGCATGACAAAAAATGTCCTTGTGGCACTGATGGTTGCTTCCTGAACAAGTGTCAACAATATCAAGCAGACTTGGTTGCTTTGATATTCTCTATTCATGGTGAATACTAAAAATAAATATTTGTTAAAAAGCATTACTCTGGTGGGACAATTGAATTTTTTTTCTTTTTCAGTTTTTGTAAACTCTTTCACTTCAGGAGTAGAGAAATATGCCTGTATGACGGGGAGAAGATTCTTTTTCCCCACTGGCAAAACAATTTTAATATTTTAGGGAGTGAGGAAAACTTCCCATTGCTTTCATGAGTAATTGAAACTTCAGGAAAATGTCTATCCTCTATTCTTTTTACTACTATGGAGATTTTCCACTTAGCCACCATCTTGGAGGTGCTGGCCAGCTCTGCCTTGGTTTTGATCCCAAAATGTCTCTGATCTGGAAAACTGTCCTGGAAACATCTCTAGAATTGCCTTTCCTGTGAGATTTGTGCTTCCTGCTGGGCTGACAATGTTGCTGGATTTAGTGGGATTTTCCCTGTGGAGAGTGGTGTGTGTGCTCTGTTCCTCAAGTCTCAGGCTCCTCCTGAGCAGAGGAGAAACCTGTGAAGAACCCCATCCAACTTAAATACTCAAGGTTTTCACACTTGAGGGTTTTACTAGTAGGTATGATGTTAAATCCTTCGTGGGTTGAAGGCAGCCTTTGGATTTGTTAATCTTATGAAGGAAATTTTTTTTTTTTTGGAGTATTGTGCTGGTACCCCAGAAAACTACTCTGGGAAAACTAAGAATATAAGACTGGATGTGGCTGGGCAGTGCTGCTTCACTCCTTTATCCCTTCTTTAAACTGCTATTGACTAATCTGAAGTACAGCTGGAGGTACACTGATGTCACTCAGACACCAGGTGCTCTTACGGTGTTAGAGGCCACTGGATGCCTGTCCCAGGCAGACAGGAAGAGAAGACTTCAGACAAGCTTTTTGTTTCTAATTTCTTCCCTTCCCAATCAAAAACCTGGAGCCCTCCAGCTCCAGTTGTGCAGAACTGGGTTGGGACTCAAAGAGCCCATTCATTTTGTGTCAGTGCACTAGCCACCATTTGAGTGCAGGGGTTCTTTATCCCTCAAGTTCATGGTGAATCCCTAAGGTCTCTTTCTATATCCCTGATTCCTTGTGTCTCTCTTTGTGAGTTCTGATGTGTCATAGACCTTGCATTTATGGAATCTACCAGGCTGGAAGGTTCAGCCTGCTGTTAGATCACATTTACAGAGAGCTCATGTAAGACTTCAGCCCATATTACGTTTGTTCCTCTGTGATGCTTATATTTGTCTTGCACTTTGTCTGGGAATTCAGATTGTGTGTCTTGGCTGGGCTCTGTCATATATGTTTAATCCCAGTTTCTTTGCTTTCCTGCAGGGACTTGCTAGGGAACAGGAAGTAAATGGAGTGTCTTGTAGAGATGCCTTGTAGGGAGAGCTGACTGCCAGCCAAAAACCCATCCAGCTACAAAAGCAGCTGTTTCAGCCCAAAGAATTTGTAAGCACAGTTATTTTCTTAGCACCTCATTATGCTTCTTGCGGGAACTTCAGCTGTCAGACAGGTTTTCCATCCTGCTAGGCTGGGAAACACGGGGTGCTTAGTTGGTGAATTCAGCTTGGTGATCCTGTGACTGAGGGGGTGCATGTGGGAGAGGAGGGAGAGAAAGTCTCAAGGCATGGAAAGGGGAACACTCGGGCCCGACCAGTACTGGAGGTTTGGAGTCAGGTTTCAGCCTTTTTCCTGTGCCTGCTAACCCAAACTAGAGCAGGTTTGCTTTGCAGCTGGATCTGGGGTGTATGTGTGCACGCATGTCTCAGGCTCAAGGGAAAGAAGGAATTTTCCTAAGCTATGATGCACAGTCTACCTGGAGGACTGACTTTGTCCTGGCTCTGGGCTGTGGGGGTGAGTCCCAGCTGTCCAAGCATCAGTCCTGTCTGGAACCTCTCTTACACTAAGAAGAACCTGGAATTAAAAATAAGAAGTGTCATTTGGGAGAGACTAATTGGCACAGTGAAAGAGAGTGACCTGCTCCCTATATCCCATATGCATATCCCACTGTCAATTCTTTCATGGAAAAAATCCTCCACATCTTGACAACAGACATAAGGAAAATAGATTTGTTTGGTCTAACCACACAATTAAATGTAGCAGGCTGGTTCCCCTTTGCTCATTGTTTCTCCACTGGCCCAGAGTGGGGAAATTCCTAATCTCAACACTCAGATGTGCCCTCTTTGCCAAGATCATCTTGTCCACGTGGCTTGTGTCAAGGCTGTGACTAGGAGAGCAAAGCCTGGCAGCTGTTTTTCTTAAGACTAGCAATCCATTGCTGCTGTCCAAGGATCTGCTGCAGAGCTGCTGCTTCACAGATCTGGTAGGGAGCTGCAGGGACCTTCTGGGCAGGTCCTGGCCAGGGTAATCTGTGTTCCCCTGCCACAGGTGATCATGCCCTCATGAAGGGAATGACTGAACTGCACAGAAAACAGTTCTGACACAATTTACAGCCCAGAGTGTTAAGATAATGCCAGTTGATGCTCTTTGGCTGAAACGTCTGCTTCCTCCATTGTGTCATTGCTGGGTGGGGGGGACAGACTGTTCTGAGTGTTGCTGTTACAAATATGCTGTGATTCTGAACAGCATCACTGTCCTGGAGATGGATGGGTTGTACTTCAGCTCATAGAGAGCTCAGTTCTCCTTTTCTCCCTCTCTAGGCTCTTGCCAGACCCATGGGAATCTAACTTACATTCTCAAAATTCTCCATTTACAGTTTGGTTGCAGCTGGCTGTGCTGTATCAGCTGGAGAAGTCAGCCACTGTTCAAGCTTGACCCAGATTCTGAGGTAAGGGGTAAATCTGCTGCTGTTTCTCCAGCACGGCAGTAACAGCAGCAGGGCTGGGGTCCTGGATGGCAGCTCATCCACATCTTGTAGAGCTGCTGAGGGGGGCATGTCCTCACCCCTGCCCCCGTGTCTCCCCTTGGGGAATGGTTACAAAACTTTCCCTACTGCTTTGATGGCACTTGCTGTCTTTTATTGGACTCCTATATACTCATAACTTTAGCTGGTGATGGCAGTAATTCAGCAGCAATGCTAAAAGTAGTCAACTGCTGCCAGTCTTGCTGACTGGCTGCTTCAGGCCACCCTTTCAGAAAGCTCCAGAAACATCTGGGTGGATGATGCTTGTCCTTATTGCTCTAAGCAAGCCTTAACTACAGAGCAGATGTCACCTTTCAACTTGGTTGCCTGAATTCAAGTGGCAGCCTTTCACATGCAGCAGGATGCAGGGTCTTTTCCTCCTGACCAAAACTGTTAAATGTCATTTGCTGTCAGCCTAAAATACAGGGGTGAATTTCATTGGGTAAAGCAATGCCTGTATGTGGATGAAAAACAGATGAAAGCATAATGTGATCCAGCAGTAGAATTTCAACTTAGATAAATGTAAGCTAGAAAAAGAAGGTACGTGGTTTTAGCAGTGACTAAATAGCAACAATTAAACATTTTTTGGCACCAATTACCAAGGGGTACAGTGGTTCTGTCTCTTGAAGTCTCTGAAGAATCCATGTCTTGTTATCTCAGCCAGAAGAAATTTGGGACATCAGATGATGTCTAAGAACATTTGTATGCAGGAGACCAATATGATTATTCCAGCTGCCTTCCTTATATCTAAAAATGTAAAACTTGTAATTTTAAAGGCAGTCAGTATTCTTTAGTGTAAATATTGCTATTCTGCAGGAATCTCTATTTCCTTCTCCTTAATGCTGCTTTCCTAACACATTGCTCTGAGCTGGTGGATGGTAATCAAGATTGCAACAGGTTAAAAGCCTTGCTACCTCTGTATAGTGTGGAGTGGTGGTCATGCCCAATATGAAACAGGGATTGGTCTTTGGAAAGGCTTCATGCTGAGGTCAAGGCTAGCTGAGCATTTCTTCTGCTGCCAGTATGGCCAGAAGCTTCTCCTTCCACTGCTGCTCCTTCTGTTTGCTTATTTTGTTTTTAATAAAGTTCCCAATGCCATCATAAAGCAAAATGTTATTTCCTTTTGGCTGGACAGGCTTTCAATTGTGCAGCTTCCTCACTGATTTTCAGCCTTGGCTGTGTGAATTCGTGTCTCCAGACCAGTCTGGGAATGTAAGAGCTGGGGAATCATCTGATTCTTGCTGGGACAAGAGCACCTACTGGGAACTGTTCTACCAGGTGGGAGAGAATGGTCATGGTCAGAGATTAACCCTGAGCTCAGCTGAGGCCCTGGGCAGTGGGAACCTTGCTGCGTTCACAGCCTGGGCCTGGGAAAACTGCAAGGGGCACAGATGTTTCTGAAGGATATAGAGCAGGCTATCTAGTGACTGGAAGGTCCAAATCTCTTTCTTGATTGGACCTGTGACTTGGGAAATTAGTGGTTTTTAGTCCTCGTGATCCTGGAATCCTCACAGGCTGTCAAACGAAGTCTGGACCTCTGTACCATAAAAACAACCTTACTGTGAAGGACTGTATTAAACTAATCAAGATTTTGTTTGCTGAACACTTAAAAATGTGGGACACCTTCAAATGACTCTAAATGTTCATTTGCAGTTTTTAAAAACTTGTTTTTACATGTCTGTGATCCTAATAGCTATTTGGTGCTCAGTAAATAAAACAACCTGCAACTATTTCCTTTGACTTGCTGAACTTAAGGGTGATGCCAAAGTTGTAACTTAATACCAAAGCATCCCAGCACTATGGATGTGTTGATCCTCTTGACAGCCAGTGAATTCCTCTGGGCTAACCAGGGGCTTATAAAATACATTTTAATGTTCAGCTATTCAGCAGAAATCTTTCCTTACCTGACATTAGCCAGGAAATTCCTCTGGCCTGCCCTGGAGGGAAGAGGTCCCTGGACAGCTGGGGAGGTTTTGATGGCTGTATTCTGTAAACACAGCACCTTCTCCACCAGTCATTACCCTGCCCTCCCTACTGTCCCAAATAGCTTTTGTGTAAAAGAAAGCCACAATTGCAAGGTCAAACTTTTACATTTCAAAGTGCTGCTTCTGAGTGCTGTTGAGTTGACCAAAATGTATTTGAGATGTGCTGTGTATCTCCCAGATCTGGCAGACCTGTGACGCCCTCAGAGAAGCAGAGAATGTTGGAGGTCAAAGGTTTGGATCATAGGATGAGGAAGTTAAAGTCCCATGTCTGAGTCATGATCTTTGGTTTGGCTCTTCTGAGAAGGGGATTTTTGTGCTTTTAGAAAAGAAGTTGTTCTGCTTTTAAAGTCTTGCCTTTGATTTTAAATGAAGAAAAAGTGAGCATAAAAAAGGAATATTTGTCCGAGCTTTCTTTTTTTTTTCTGTAAAAGCCTTGTGAAAGCACAAGTCAAATTCACTTCTGAAGAACAGGGCACTCCAAAAGTGGGAAAGCACCATACCCTGTCCCATCTGCTATGGGTGACCTTCTGACCTTCTGAGTCCAGACATGGAAACTCCGGCAAAAGAAGCAATGAAGACCTCTGGGATACTTCAGCCTGGAAAAGGGATGATTTAAGGGGGAATGTAACAGAGACCAGCAAAATCTGGAGATGCATGAAGCAAATGGGTAGGGACTGCCTATTCCTACTTTTTCCCATTCAGGAACTGCAGGCCAACAAATGTGGGCAGATTGCAAACAAATGGTGGGAGCTGGTTCTGGATGTACCAGGCAGGAGACACAGAGACCTTCTCATGAGAGGGTGTTATGGGTGCAAGGTGTATTCTTGTGTTAAAAGGAAGACAACGGTGTTTGAAACCAAGATTGTTAGGGATCACTGTATAGACAAAACCTCTAAGGCAAAAAATAATCTCTTCAGCTGAAAATGATTGAAGGTTAAGTAAATAATTTGTGTTTGAGAATCAAAGTACCATGTATTTTTGACCTATTATTCCTCTTTCCTAGGTGTCAATCCATAGTTTATATAGTGGTGGTGGGTGGATCATATGGCTGCTGTAGGAGTTCTGAGACATTTAAGCCTGGAGACAATATTGCTGATTTTTTTAGTCCTGGAAAAGAAGCATCAGCACAACTAGAACTTCCTAGAACATCCCAGGGATGACTGATCTCATTAGAAATTGTTTCCAGGCTATTCCTAAATTATCTGCAGTCTCAGTGATTATTTCCTTAATGCTCTCCCTGACCATATAAGCAGTAAATGGGAAGGTCTCCGCTTGCTCAGGGAAGTATCCCCAGAGGAATGGAGATTTCTGGGGAAGAGTAAGGCACAAGAGGGGCCAGAAGGCAAAGGGCAGGTCTAGGGGCATGCTCTACAGTGGGACTTTGGAAACGTAATCTTTGGCAAGCTGTATTTTCTTGAAAAATTTCAGCTGCCTGTAAGTGGATAGGTGGATTGAGAGAGTTGGGTAAGAGCTGTACTGGAATGGGGTAGGAGCTAGTGATGAAAAAGAAGCTCTGTATTGGAAGGTGTGGGAACGTCTCTCATTTGCTCCTGAGCCAGTCAACCCAAAGGAGCAGTGCTGTTGTTGGTTTCCTCAGAATGGGAAGCCAGACTCTACTTTCCACATACTGCTATCAGCAAGTCTGACAACTCCTCAGAGGGATTTTTGAGGACTGTTAAATGTCATGTCTACATGGAACTTGTGTTGGGGAAATGCATATTCCCAGAGCTGTTTTTCTGAAAGCAGAACTACAGGATTTTTTCCTTTATTTTTCACTTCAAAAGGACTAAGTGCATAAATCTTGTCCCTGGCAGAACCTGCCTCTCCCTTTGCGACGGCTCAAGTGCGTACACAGGGAATCAGAGAGCAGGTGACTTCAACTTAACCTTCCCTCTGAGCTTGAAGAGCAAGCCAAAGCAATACAAAAGGGACCTTCTAAGAAACTTGTGCAGCTGCAAAGCCCTTATATTGGCCCCATGATCTGTTTATCTTCTGCCTTCAAGGAAGTCTCAGAGTTAGGGGAAGCTCCCCCAAGTGGGATGGCTTAAAGAGCTCTATCTGTTGCTGAGAAGTGCACATGCTTCTTTCTTTATAAGCCATTTGGTGTGTTTTTCCTCTCTTGCTCTCTCTTCCCCTCCTCCCCTGGCAGCAGGATCTCTGGCTGTTGCATGCTTTTCATTAAATCTTTCTGATTGTAAGCTTGTATGAACTGACCCAGGGTCAGAAAGTACCATGGCAGGGATACAGCTCTGCAACAGAATGGAAAGCTTTTTCTGGTTTGGATTATTGGACATCTCCAGTTATTGCAGTGTGTGTTCTTGTCTGATGTCTGAAGACAGAGTTAAATGTCACCCGGAAGGGAGCATTCCACGATGCTCCTGGAACACTGAGCTTTCTCCTCTTGAACGATGGGGGTATCTGTGTGTGTGTGCCAGTTGTGTCTGGGCCAATTTCCAGCCTCTAGTGCTGTTGCTCCTACCCCACATGTTCCACTTTTGCAGTACCCATTGTGGGAGGTTATTTAACTTTCCTCCCTGATACCAACAACTGCCACGGTTGTGTTGTTGGGTTTAGGTTGTTTGTCTGTAATGAAAGCCCCATGCTTAGCGCCAGCTCAAATCACCAACTCAGCTTCGAAGCTCTGTTATCAGAAGGCATAATCACTTCCTGCATCTTTGTTTGCCTTTGCCTCCTTGCTGCTGTACTGATGGGCTGGGAGGTGCCCTGCTGCTCCTGCAGCTGCTTTTCCCTGCCCCAAGGCACAGCAGCATGTGGGGAGGAAAAGCAGTTCCTGGTTATTGCTTCACCTTCCTGGGATGCCTCAGACACAGGCTGCTCTGTAATATGGAATATCATCCCTCTTACTTCTGAGGGACGAGGTCAAGGAGCATTTATGTCTATTTTCAAGGTTGTGGAGTTTGCACTTAGTGGCAAAATCCATCTGTAAGCTCTGGGCTGCCTGGTATGAGCACTGGTTCTGGGATGCCATGGGATGTGCAGGCATTTCTCTTAGTGTCTGGCCATGGTGCTGGCCAGGGCTGTGGAGATGAAGTATAATTAACGTGATGAGCCTGTTATGGGCCTCCAGGCACTGCCCTGCCCATGGGCTCCATTTAAACTCAGCCCATGGTTTTCCATTGCTCTCTGAGCTGTGGTGTAGATGTACCACTCCATACAGGGCCTCACATTGGGACCCTGATCCATGGACTCCCAGTTTGGCACTAGATCTTCCTGGTGACCACTAGGCTGTGTCTGACTATGGCTACTGTCACTGGAGCTGACTGACCTGCATTCTGAGCTCCTGCCTTGATCTGCTCTGTCACCACAAATGATCTGGGCTCTCAGTGGGCCCTGGCTGCCATCCCCAGACTTGGCTGCTGGTCTCACTTATGTCCTGTGAGATAGGGGAGCCCTGCCCTGCTGACTGAGTTATCCTCAACTCCTCATCCTGGAGGAAACTGCCAGTCCTTCCTGATCCCTGACCCTTGAGAGGTCTCTGTGGAGAGGTGATTCTTTGGAAAGACTCATCTTGGTGTGAAACACTTCCTCAACTACCAGCACAGCACAACAAAAGCATGTGGCCTTGGGGATATCCTGTCTGCCCACTGGGGAAGGTGACACTGTGCATCAAAGCTGTGCCTTCCTTCACATCTCCAATGTGGTAAATGTGTTATCACCAGCTCATCAGTTGCAAAATTAATTAGCATTCCAGCCATGGGATGTGATGTTTCTCAACTCAGCAGGCTGGCCAGGCAGGAGCTTCTGTCCAGCGTCAGGAAAGGATGTTTGGAGATTTGGGAGTTTAGTTCTTGTTTGCTTTTTAATAGTTCTAGTGTTTTCTGCTGTAATCAGCAAGCTGCCCTGTTACTCTGATGCTTGTAACCTTCCAGGACCAGAAGAGAAACCTTTTTTTTTTTGTGGAATCCTTGCTAAACAGGTTCCCTGAAAAATATGAGGAACTTGTGACTGCTCACGCCTTGCAAGAAAAGATCATGATAGATGCGTTAACAGAGCAGAAATAATAACAATCATCAACAGACAGGGGGAAATGGCTCCTCTGAGAGTAAGAACTAGACTAAGGGAAGAAAAATGCTCAGGTTAGATAACTAAGTTTTGTGAGAAGGGAGGGGAGAAAATGCTGAGAAAGCAGGGGTGGGGAGCAGCCCTGAGGAGGGGATGTGCTACAGCAAGATCCCACCTGTGAAAGTGAAGCTCCTCACTGATAAGGCTGTAAGATATGTAAACAGAATTGCAGCAGCCTTGTCCCACGGGAGGCCAGGCCCAGCTAAGCAAAGATCCCTCCTGCCCTGGGGCAGCTCTCAAGGGAGGAAGCAGGGGTTTCCTTGGAGAGCCACATTCCCACTCGTTGGTGTTTCAGACACAGCGTTTGTTTCCTCCCCAAGGGCAGGGAAATGCGGAGCCATTTAGCTGAGTGTGGCAACTCCTGCTGCTGTTGCTCCCTCAGGGGGATGGGGAGAGCTGTGGAGAGGGGACTAGCCCTCCCCAAGGGCTGTGCATGGGGCTTGCAGTGCAAGAAACCTCTCCTACGTTGTGTATTCATAATTTAGCACTAAGTTCTGCTGATCCCTCCTGCTCCTCTCTTTTTTGTTGCTCAGCTTGTCTCAAGCTAAAGGCACACAAAACCTTTTTTTTTTATTTTGGGATAAGCTCTTAAATTCTCTTATGATTTCAGATATTGAAGGTTGCAAGCTCTTGCCAACCTTCAGAGATTTATAGCAAAATCCTCTCACATGTGCTAAGTACTTCAGAGGATGGATGGAGTGTAAGGAGTTCTCTGGGGATGGCTGGGAGATGTCCATGATGTTTTGGAGATCCCCATTTGTCACTGAAGGGCAAAATGGGACAATTGTTTTCTGGGAGCTCCTGTTCTTGTTTCTTCCCAAATGAATGGATTTGGTGACTCAGCAGCCCAGCTATAGTCCAGAGGAGCTTTATTGGATCTTCTACATAGCTCCTACAAGTACTCTACACATAGAGCCTACAGCTAGGTCCTTGTCAACGTAATAATTCAAACAGGGTTTCTTTGAAGCTTTTCTAGCTATTGTGGAGACAAATCAGGGCTGAAGAATCTTATTGTTACAGAAGAAAAAAATATTTTTTCCCCACAGTAACGGAAGAGTGCTGTCGTGTTGCTTAAAATTCAGGGCTGGATTAAACTGGACATCTGAAACTGGGGAGATGTGAACAATTGGATTCAACGCTGAAGAAAATGTTCTTGCTATCCCCTGTGAATCATAATTCACTTACCCAGATAATGGGTCTTGTGTGACTTAATTATTGTAAAACCAGAATGTGTCCCTGCTCTTACTTTGCTTTTTTCTTTCACTTTGTCTAACAATTCCTTCTTTCGGAGATCTTAAATATTATTACTGCCGTTATTCTGCCTAAGTCAAATTTCAAGTAACATATCCCTGCCCTGATTATAAATAAGATCCTAAAATTATCCCTAGCTTACCTAAGGTTGAATTTCTAATGTGGGGAAGGCATTGGAGCTGTCCTGATGTTGGGAAAGTATTTCAAACTCTTCAGGCACTGCAGAACTCTGTCAACACTTGTTCCTACAGCCTGGACTGTCCACAGTGTCATCACAGGAGAAAACACTTATAAAATACAATTTCATAGTAATTGGTTTCTCTGGTCCTTCCTTGGTGGGGAAAAACTACCCACCACATCCTGTGATGCTGAACAAGATGTGCTAATAAATTTTCTAATCCTTTATTTCCCTCTGTATCACAAGAAATTCACCTGTTGAAGGGCTGAGTAGGTGATTGAAGCACTCCCTTTTGGCATTGTATAAGTTCAGGGGAACCATTGAAATGGAAATCGGATCCCCAAACCATCACCCACAGGAGGAAGAGAGGGAGCTTTGATGGATTGTGTTTTGTTAAACAAGAAGAGATAAATGGACTGAAGTTTTGGTGTGGAGAAAATGGGAAAAATGTCTTGAGGATTATGCTTGGTGCTTTGGACATGGCGAGACACTGTTCATTAGCAGCCTATAGAGTATTTTCCCAGTGAAACACCATTGGGGGGCATGGAAGACAGGGTTAAAAAGGTACAAATAGGGATGGGACTTATCACTGGCAAGAAACCATATTTCTGAGGGTTTATGGGGAAAGATTGTAATTTGGTTATTGTGAAAGACCAAAGCAATCTTATCTACGTACCAGGCTTTGATAAGAATGATGCAGTAGCAAAATTCCCCTTGCATTTTTTTCACTGTGTTTGTTTTCTTTTCATCGAGAGTTTTGGGAAGTGAGATGTGGTTTTCAGCTCTTAAAGCTGTACTATTTGAAATGCCAATTATTCAGGTCAGGGTTTTTTTCTCCTGTAGCTTTTATCAGAATGGCTTTGCTTCTGCATATCACCTTTTATCTCTAATTTTCCCCGTTTTGAGATGTTCCATTGCCATCTGTGCCCTCAAAGGCACCTGAGGGCCCTGTTTCTCTACTGAGACCCCAGATAAACCTAGGTCTATGTGTCCAAAGGAATTGCCAGTACCTGATCCTAGCCTCAGTTATAGTGTCTTTGCCAGAGCTGCTTGCACGGAGAACCAAACAGATTTTCACCTTTGAAGCCCAACCAGTTCTGTCAGAATTAATTAGAAACACACAAGTGCACGAGTTCTGGAGTGACATTTTGTTCTTTCTTACTCAATGAATGTGCTAGGAAGTAATGTTTATTGTAATGCTGACGGTTAAATTGAAAATGACAATTGCATTTTTGCCAGAACTGGGCTCTTAGATGATAGGAGGTGTTAAATGCATAAGGTGTTGCTGCATGGCATGTCACACTATCTCTAGCTCCAAAACCAGAGAAGCTAATTGCTAGATTTTTCTTTATCATATGAAGGCTGTCTATCTCTAAAACTGTACAAGAGCTCAAAATTTATAAAAATACCCCAAATAACCAAAAAGCATCATTGAGTGCATCGCTTATGATAACACACTCAGAGATAATTGTACTATTGAATTGTATTAAGAGCCTTTTGGGGAAAACAGGTTAAGCTGTAACTTCTGTGAGCTTGGGACATTGGCTCTGGAAAACATACACCATACAGAGGTGATTTTCTGCCCCTGGATCATCAGCAGGTGATTGATTTTTTTTTCCTTCCCCTACGATTCAAGTGGTGAAAAGCACAGAACTTGTAAATTTTGGTTTCCAAAATGTGTTTTGCCAGCTCTGCTGAGCAGAATCTTGCAGTCTAAAGTCACTTTGATGGACTTGTTCTCTCAGTGAAACTGGTGGAAAGGGGAGAAAAATGCTTTATTTTCAGCGGCCTCTTTCACAAAGCACTTCAGTTACCTTAAAATCTTTAGATCAAAAAAGTCTGAAAGGGCAATTCTACAAACACAAAGGAGAACAGGAGAAATGCAGAGCACTCATGGTAGGAGCGCTGGAGGAAAAATCCATCCCACTGTCCTGGAAAGCTCAACACTTCAGAGGAAAGGGAGAAATGCAGATCTCCTGGACAACATCTTCCAGGGAAAATTCCTTCTTGTGCTCAAGTTTGGCACCAGGGGACAGGTGAGGCATTCCTCAATCAGCCTCAATCAGAGGGAAATTGAAAGCAGAGATAGGAACAAACTGTGGCAATTTGAATTGCTTTCATTATTCAATTAACTTTGCATCAGTGTGGGTGATGCAGAGATGGAGAATTCTGATATTGCAGTGAACTATTACTCGGGAATCCTCTGGACTTTCAGGACTTTTTGATGACTTGACTGATAAGAAGACTACTGAGATAAAGACCAAGATCTCTGGAGGAGTCCTTGAAGTATTGTGCTCAAGGAAGATAGCAAGTAATGTTTGGAATATAGGTTTCCCTAAGCTCTTAGGCTAACCTCACCTGGACTTCTCTTCTTGCCAGCTACAGTCACTGTTGTAAAAATTTTACCCCTCGGTTGGGTGGGGGGTCAACCTGGGATTGCTTTCAGGCTGCACCTGCACTCTAGTTTTAAAAACCACTGCAAAGAGATTTGCCTTCCTTTCACAACAGAGACCAGGGAGCAGCAGTGACAGCAGATGGCTTAGAAGGTGTGAGCCCAAGCAATGACTGTACTGGCTTTGCCTGCCCAGCCGCCAGGAAGAAGGGGACAAGCCATGGGTGACTGAGCTGAGCTGCTTTGTAAAATCCTGGCCTGACACCTCCACCTTTCATTGCCAGGGATTGCCTACCAGCATCTCTCTCGGCTGTAAATGCCAGGAGAAGAAAGCCTGCCATGCATACTTTCAGGAATTACAGGGAGGGTCAGGTTTCCCCTGCTCTCCTTCATGGTGACCCTAGACCCAGGTACATCTAAATAGGGCTGTCTGAAATGCAGGAATAGAGTACTTAGAGCCCTCAGGGTTGTAAATAACCATTTATAAAGGCTTTTGAAATGCACTGAGTCTGTCAGCACTGCTGTTTTCAGACTTTCCTTGTGTTGCCCTATTGCAAACAAACACAGAATTGGTGATAAAGCTTCACTTGAAATAAAGCCTGGCAAACAAACAGATGATTTTGTGGCCTTGGCCACCTGGTGCAAGGGAGGGCTGCTATGGGTTGACTGGTTTGTGGCAGGCAGGTGTCCACTGATTGCCCTGGCAGGTGGAAATCCTTACATCTGATGGCAGGCTTGGGGAGCATGGGAGGAAGCTCTCTGAAATTAAGTTAGAGCTGTCCTGCTGGGAGAAGTTTGCAGTTTCTTTGCTTAGGAAAGCTTGGTCGCTTAGCAAGCACAAGAGGGGGAAGAACATGTCTCACTCCTCATGCATGTGGTAGGCTTCTATTTTATTTTTTTTAAGTCTCAGATTGATAAGCGTGAAACAGTTTGAATCTGTGGGCCTGTGTGTGCCCCTAAAGGCTGTGGTCAAGCCGTGAAGGTGCCTCTTAAGAGTATTTTTACTGAGAACTTGGTGAATAATGCATTGAGATGTGCCTTAGGGCATGTGGTGTTGTGCTGGGTGATGTTTGGAAGCAGCAAAGTCCTGAGAGCTCCTGCGTTAAAGGTGATTAAGAGTGAACAGTGATTTGGATTTTACTGATGGGTTGTTTTATCTGTATATGGGGAGAGAGTTCTACCTTCCCCTGCAGTTCGTCAGGTGCAATTCCACTTCTTTGGTGCTTGTCTTTTCACTTCTTGCCCAAGCTGATGAAGTAATAGGCCTTCCTTTCCTTCCTGAGTGCCTGCCCAGGTTAATGGGAAGTCAGAGCTTCTCTGACCGTGCTTTTGTTTGAAGTGCTTCAGGAAACTCTACAGTGTCAGGTCCTGTAGGCAGGCTTGAAGAAAGCAGTGTTGGATGCTGCATAGACAAACCACACGGCAGCAGGGAATGCTGTGCATGCTCCTGCCCAAGCACACCACTAGTGGCTGGATCCCATCCTGTGACTTATTTACAGAGCTGTTTGCTTGCAGGATGCACAGGTCTGTAGGATTGGGAAAAACTGGAGACACAGGAGTCATCTGGATAAGCTGTAAGGGAACTGGAGTTTTCAAAATGCAGGAATTGAGCACTGGGAAAACTCGCTCTGTGAGAAAGCTTTGAGGAAGGAAAATGAATTATTTTCACAAGCAGCTTCTGATCCTCTCCCAGTAAAGTGCTGCCTACAAAGAAACTGGAATGGTTGAGGATAGTGCCCAGGTCAGCAGGCAGTAATAGCATACTCAGGAGTCCCAGACTCATACTAAAATCCAGGAAAGCTAGAACAGGGCCAAGCAGGAGAGAAACACAGGATGTTACTGGAATCTGCTTATAG
Organism: Sialia sialis; assembly: GCA_009812075.1. NCBI lineage: Eukaryota > Metazoa > Chordata > Aves > Passeriformes > Turdidae > Sialia > Sialia sialis. Next base: position 5,826,258 of record VRYO01000638.1, on the reverse strand, counting down.
CACTGAGATTTGTCAAACTTGTGTGAAAACCCTGCAGATAAAGATGTTGACCAGGAAGCTCAGCAGCATGAGGGAAGTTCAGAGAATTCACTGAATATTCTGAAATGGAAGAGACCCACAGTGATCATCAAGTCCAACTCTTAAGTGAATGTACAGGGATTAAACCAAGTTCATCGCTTCCAAACAAGCAAATAAGAGGACTATCTCCAAAACAAGTTGATTCAGCTGACAGATGATGACTTGTTGTGCCTGTAGGCAGGAGGTGGAATCAGACTGATTTTAGTTGACGTTCCTGGGTCTGCTGGCTCAACTGCCTTGTTTCAAGGATAAATTACGGTGTATTCTGAGAATATTTTATAGACTTGAGTGTTAGTGGGTGAGTTGCAGTGGAACTTCCCCAAAGTACTGGTGAGATGATGATTAAGCAATAACTTGTAATAAACTAAGATGTATATACTGTATGTAATGATCAAAAACAAAGAGGAGCAGAAGGACAGGAGAGGAAATATTTCTGGTGAAGAATAGAATTTTTTTTTGTTTTGAATTTTTTTTGTTTTGCTTTTATTTTTTTATTTTTTAATTTTTTTTTGCAGAGCATGTGGAGCATGTGGGTGGTTTGACTGGAATGTATTTAGAGTTCTGTCCCAGTCGTGGCTCTGAGGGAGTGAGCGATGGTTGTTCTGTGCTGCCAGGCAGTTTGTTCCTCACAGGCATCACTGTGTAACAGATCTGTGTAAGAGCCACCCTTAGCATGTCTATTAAAATGATAAATCCTGCGTATGGCACAGGGCTCAGTGCACTGCAACTCATGCCACACAAGCAGGAGAGAAAATGAAGATGCAGAGCACAGCTACAATGTGCCTTAGGAAGGCACAAGGTGTCCCTGCTTCTCAGCTGGTTCTGCATGGGCGCAAGGAGCTCCCTCCTTGGCCCACCCTGCCCCTTGGGGTCTGCTGGTGTTTTATGTGTTCCTCAAGGGCAGCCTTTTAAACCTGAGCAGCCCAGCATGAGCTGTTTCCGTCCTCCTCTAGGATGTCACAGGTATCTGTGGAATGACTCTGAGTTAAACTGTGTCACTCAGTCATTTCAGGGAACACACAAGGCTCATCCAGGCCTGCACAGCAAAGATCCACAATTCCCTTAGTGCCTGTATAGATTTTTCCACAGTGTGGTATTTAGCTGCTTAGTCACTGAGTTATCTTTGTGTTTTAAGAATAGACTTGTCTGCCATCTCTTTGGCTGTACAGCAAAAGAAAGACTTTATTTGTCTTAGCACAAACACCTTGTATAAGTGTCATGTGCCAGCAAGTATGTGCTTAATTAAACAGGCTCCTTAATAGGTTTTGTTATCATTTTAGTGCTCTGCACTTGAGCCACTTCTCTTAAAGGATTGTTTAATGAATTTCTGAGGCTGACAAGTAATGTTCTTTGCTTGCTTGTTATGTAAAATGCATTAATGTTTCCCTTTGCGTGGTGTATATTGAATCACAATTATTACAACTTAATTAGCTTATTGCAATTTATGGGATGGTAGATGTTGTTTTTTTATTTACTGATCTTATGCAGAACTAACCTGTTTAAAACAAGCAAACAAATAGAAACTCAAGTTGTTTTGATGTCCCTGCTGACAAATATCTCCCCTAGACTCTCATCATTTGGGGACTTTTCCAAGGGGAGCTTGCCAACCCCTTTTTTTTCCATAAAAAGGGAGAAAACCTGCTAGAAGTAAGCAAAGCATTAGTTTTAGGGGACTGGCAGGACTCAACCAACCTCACAGAACTTTCCATGTGTGATTTCTTCTTACAAGCAAGTCTCTAGTATGCATTTCCTTTGAGTCTCACAGAAATATTTTGGGGTAATTTCTTAGCTGATACTTGGAAGTACTTCCCTCACTAGTTCTGAGAAAGGGTCAGTGTTGTTTTTCCTCTGCTTCCTTGAGAGTACAAATTGTTCACACTAGTAGACAGAGTTGTTGCTTGCGGGCAGGCACAAATCCACAAGGTTGTGGGTCTCTGAAATGCCTGTGCTAGGAGGGTGAAGGAGGCTCAGTGTGCTACAGCTGTGGGCCAGAAAGGGCACGATGTTCTACAAGGACTTACCTACTGCAGGTACCTCTAGATAACCATCAAACTGAAATATCATGTTCCAGCTGTACCTTCTGTTGATGTGTTTATTTTCCTGTGTCTTTACAGCAGCCTGGTGTGAAGTTGCCATCCACATTTACTTTCTTAATCAACAATTTTGCTGGATGGGAAAAATGTGCAGTGGGTCAGAAATCACAGCTGAATGGTTTCTGCAGGATGACACTGGATGTCAGGGGTGTGGTTAGTACCTGCTCCCTGCAATGCCACAGCCTGTCTGGTTTGCACTGGGATGAAGATTGTCTCCTCCACAAATAATGTAGTTATGCTCCTGTCTTACTGAGCTGAGACTGCACAGAGGCAAAATAATAATAACAGTTTGCCCGGAGTGTACAAGAAATCTGTGGCAGAGAAACAGGATTCTACCAGAGATCATAATAGCAGAAACATCCTTTTTTCCATCTGTGTTGATTTTCAGGTCGCTTCACGCTCCCTCTCTGAGTTTTACCCTCATTATAACTTGAGAAAAGTTGAGCTGCTACAGTGGTCTCTCCCCTTCCTCTCTCCTCTTCCTACAGCTGCCTCATTGCTATTTTTTGCTATGCAGGGCACTGAACTTAGGAAATCAGCTGCTGCTGATGGAGGCTGGATCTGTTTGGAAACTGTAGCCACAAAAGCCAGACTTTCCAGTGTAATCAGGCCATTAAACATCCTGTGGGAATTTTTAAGGCTGGCTTTATCTGCCCTGCAGAGAGGAGTGTGGGGAAAGGCTGCTGCACCATTGTTCCTCCTGCTGATGACACAGACCGGAATTGCTTCTCCTTGAACACTGCCTCCACTGGGGTGAAGTCTGGCTTTGTGCTGTCCTAATCCCTCAGTGCAGACCACAGTGACCACAATAAGTTAGAGTAGCCCTGAGGCTCTTCCCTGTTCTAACATGTGCCACCAGCAAACTGCTCAAAGAGATCAAATTTTTGACTAGACTCTGACCCAGTGTCTCAGCTTCTACCCAAAATGTTGGTCTGGGAGCAGTCCAATTGAATTTGGACTTTACCAACATAAACAACTTCTTAGAAAATTTAGAGCCTTATTTCCTTACTTTCATATCCTTCGTTGTCCTCTGTCATTACATGTTTCAGCCCATGTCTGTAGACTTTGCTGGAAAGAGTCAGTCTCTCCGGGAGTTACAAATGTTCATGCAGTCTCATCCTTATTTTTGGATCAGAGGGATGGATTTGAAGCAAAGAGGAAGTTTTCTCATTATGTAGGATTGTTTCAAGATTTTGATTTTCAGTATCTTCCTCCCAAACTGCAGTGAGTTTTATTGTAATTTTGTGTTTCCTGGTAACTGACAGAAAATAAAAAAAAATCCAAACTGGTTGGCAGCAGCAGAAGAGGCACATAAGGTACCCAAACCTTCTAAAACAAGAACAAGATGCACCCCCTCCCTTTCCAAAAATGTTAAACTGGGAGATTGCTGAAGCTGTTCCGTTCCCATAGCTGGATTAGACCTCAGTGAATCAGCTCTGAGAAATCTCCTTGGGGAATTCCTGGCAGGCTGTACCCCAGCATTACCTGCTGACTAAGTTGAGAGCTTCCTCAAGTAGGGCTGCTGTGTAGGATGATGGGTCAAAGCCTTGGTGCTGCAATCCTGGAGCCCAGCTGTGGGTCACAACTCTGAGCATGGGGAAAAGCCCTGTCCCATCCTACATCCCTTTTGTCCTCCAAATTCCCCGGGATGTGAGGGAGCTCACCCCTCCACTGTAGGTGATGGATCTGGGATGAAAACACACTCATCTGAGCTCCTGACTGCTGCTCTCCCAGAAGAGTCAGTGATTGCTGTGCTGCCTGAGAGAGTGGGGCACCAGGCAGGAGTGTGGGAGACAAAATCTGTACCTGCAGCCTCCCACACACTGGAAATCCTCTTGGCTGTGGGGTGTACACCAGCCATGAATCTGCTGAGGACGGGTGAAAAGACTGTGGGGTTTGCGCTGCTTAGGAGCTCACCAAAAGTCGATGGCATAAACTGGAGAGCAGAATTCATCCCAGGAAGCATTAGACACAGGCAGAGATTTTACTTTTGAGCTTTTATCTTGATTTGCCTCATGTGACATGCCTGCCTTTTCTCTATTTGCAGTTATCTTGTCCTGTTTATACCTTTTTAGTGCTCTAATAAAACCCAGCCATGGGGTCAGAAGCCTTTGACTTATGGCTCAGCTGCCTCCAGGACCAGATGTGGCAAATTTACCTCCCAATCTGTCTGATTCAGGCCAGTCCTAAACAGCTTTTAACTGATAAAGAAAAGGACACAAAGGCTTGTCAAAGTTGCTCTGTTGAAAGGAGCAGAGCTGGACAAGTGTTTTGGCCATCAGGGCTCCAGCTCTCTGCCCAGCCAGGAGGGTTTGCTGCCTGCAGTGCTCAGTAATGTCTGTTTGTGTGGGGCCTGTTCTGCACATACTAATTTGGAGCTGTACATTTTCTTCCAGGAAATCTTTATTTGGCTTTATAACTTCCTAGAAATAGTTTATGCATTGGAAAACCCTCTCCTGCCATATGGGAAGGAGCATTCTCACTTGTACCCTGTAAAATACATGTGCAGTTTTTTTAATGAAATAAACTTCTGATAACTGCAGAAGTTTGGAATTTTCAGGAGCTTTGATGCAATGGGTAGCAATTTGTGACCATTTCTGAGATGTGCCTGGCAAAAAGAGTTCAGCTGAGTGGGTCTGTCCCTTGTTTGGTCCATGGTGCAAGACACAGAAAACACCAGTACGGTTTGGCACCAGAGCTGGTGGTACAGGGTCCATTATTCAACAACCACTTGATACAACTTTTGTGTAGATGGCTCAGGTTATTTTCCCATGTCCAGAGGCTGCAGCTGGCCCTGTGCCACTGCCTTTATCCTTTCACTTCTGGTTTCTAAGGCCAGTTGTGCTTGGTTGGGCAATACATGACAAGGGAATGTCCAAGATGATGAACCTGTTCTTAATGTTTGTCTAATCAACTCCCAGTTGCCCTCCCCCAAAGTTAACTGTGCTCATCAGCCTGGGCACACCTCACTCAGACTTTTGGGTGCCTTTTTAGTACAGAAGAGCTAAACTATCTTCATGGAACAAGTGCTGGAGGAGAAAGAGGACTTCAACAGAAATCACTTTTTTTCAGCTTCCCAGCAGTAACACCTCCTTGAATGGAGCTTCTTACCTCCTCAGCAAATAGTTTACACTGGCATACCCTCTGTTTGCAAGGAATGAGACTCGATAGAGGTCCCATGGGTAAAGCAGGCTTGAGTAAAATGCTGTCAGTGTCACAAAATCCCTGCCTCTTCTGAGGCTCTGTAGCTCCTACAAAATTGTTTTGGACGTTGATTATCCAGTATTCTGGTGTCCCTTGTGTGTATGAGGGTCAAAGCAAAGCAGTCAAATGACACCTCAGAACTGGAATTACCTTTTCCTGCAGGATGCTTCAGATGTAAATTTGCTAAAAACACCCCAACCAACTCAAAGACTTGCCCAAAATTCCTCCCAGGAAGGAGAGTTTGACCAGGAAGAGAGGGGAAGATGGGATAATTCTTTTGTAGAATTCATAAACGTTAATTTTGTCACAAACAGTTTCCTTTTACCTTCTTTACCTGAGCAGGTGGGAGGAAAACATAGCCCAGCAGTAAAAAAATGGGGCTAAGTCTGTGGAGAAATAAATCCTCTCTGCAGCTGGCCAGCACCACCTCCACAAACACATCCAGTGCAGGAGCAGCCGAGTTTCTGCCCAGCCCAGCATTTTTCCAGGTGCCAGGTACTTTTGGGTGGCATCACAGATTGAATGTTTCCTGGAAAGAGAGAGTTTCTGTGTAAACATGCCGAATAAACACAGTCATTCTCTCCATCCAGCCCCATCCTGTCAAGCTTAAGGTGCAGATGCAGGAGCCAAGAGCTCTTCCAAATTAATTCTTTCCCCTCTTGCTACCTCTCTGTTCTACCTGTGGTGTGCAAGCAAGCCAAAGCTAGTAGCCTTGGCCAGAGCCAGGCAGGGTCAGACTGGCCCAGTGCTGCCTGCTCTGCTTCCAGCATCCCTGTGCTGTGGACCTGCATCCAGCTCAGCCTCTTCATGGACTTGCTGGAATGGAGTAAAGGATTGATTTACCCTTGCTGAGGCAGAAACATGATCCAAACCAGCTCATTGGGAAGAGGGATGTGAAGTAACCAGCTCTTGCTCATACTGGTAATCTGCATTTCTTGTGGGGAAAAAAAAAAGTACATAAGGAAGAACTGGGACAGAGTAAGTCTGGTGCCCTTCTTTAAGGTGGCTACTAAAGGCTCAGGAGAGGGAGAAGAATACCAGCATGTGGCAGATCAGGTGTACAAGAGGGTCAGTCACTGCTGGTAGAAACATGGGTTTTGGAAATGGAGCTCTGGACATCCTTTATCTTAGAAAACCTTACTGGTTTTTTCCCTCTAAATCCAGCTTGCAGTTTAGATTTGAAGCATTGTTCTGTGCCGCTTAAAAACTTACACTGTTAGAAGCATTCAAGAAACTGAAACGAAGGCCATGGGTAAATGTTTGCCACATATTTTTTAGTTGAAAAATGCTTAAGCAGCTCTTGCTTCAGTGTAACACAAAGGTGTTTAATAGTTCCTGCTCTGTATCTTTTGCAAGAAGGCTTTGATTCTTTCCTCCTGGATTGCTCTGGAGCTTCCTGAGGACTTGTGTAGGAATATGGGCAATATTATTTCTTCAGGGAGTATGTGAGCAGAAAAAAGCCAGTCTCTAAAGTGAGATGAAGGATGTCCTTTTTGGACCCTTTCACAGTTTGAACGTAGTCTGGGAATTGGATCTCTCTTGAAGGAGGACCTGGAAATGTCAAAAAGATTAATTTTTTGAGTCATAGAAGAGTTGTGATTTTTCTGCAAAAGGATGATATACCCATTCCATACTAGATGCAGCAGTTGTTTGCTCAGTAATATGAACCATCCACCTGTTGTACAGAGTGGTGATGATATAACCTGTGCACTCAATCCTGCACCTGGTGTTTGGGGGGCTTGAGCCACATATTTAGGGTTTTGCTGAAGGAATCAGAAGTGACCTTGCTGTTGTCCAGATTCTCCAGCTCCCATCTGCTGCCCCGGCTCCCATCACACTGGGTTCTTGCAGTGCTGGCTTCTATTCTCTTTCCAGGCTGAAAGAAAACTGTGTGTGTTTGCATCCCCCTTGGATCTGAGGCCACTATGGTGGTGCTGGAAGGGAGGGCCCTATGCCATGGCCCTTTTCAGCTCTCTGGCTGGAGTACTGTGAGAAGTCCAGCGTTTTGTGTGTGAGAGAGATTCCTCTGGCATTCTGTGTTAGAGCTGGATTTACTGGAGACAGGTCCTTGATGAAAACCTTCCTTGCACAACATTTTTCCCACCTACAGACAGTAGGGTGACTGGCACAGTCCAAAAGCCTTCAACAATGTTTTGTAGATGTCTGGCAAGGAGGCTCCAGATCTGGAGAACAATGCTTAATTTGAGGCTGCTTTAATTGGAGATAGTACTGTGGGTCTGTGGATCAATGAGTAGGTGATGACCTTGTGAGTTCCCAGCCCTGCTCACTTGTAATAGCTCTTCAGGGCTGTGTTTGTAAGAGGGGTTTTGGAAGCAGTTTCTATCACAGAGTGGCAGGTGTAGAGAGATGAATTTGCAGCCCCAGATCCTGATAGTTTCTGGGAGGGAATGTTGTTTAGTTTCTATTGAAATGTGAAGGTGCTCTTTCAGTATTGTTCTTTTCTAGTATTGTTTTCTAAATGACTTGGGCTGGGAAAAGTGAGAAGAGAATATGGCATTTCTACCTTTTGATTTTAATAGTCCCGTATAATTTTGAGGAAGTCTGTGGCTGTTGTTTGGTGTTATTCTTGCTTCCTGTGCCAGCCAACACTGGTAGCACAGGTGTATGTCTGCATTCCTCTTGACTCAGCCCCTGGTAAGTTCCTGGTGAAGGCTTCAGTGTCTTCTCTTTTAATTGATGTGGTTTGCTGTGCCCTGATGTAGATTGTTTACGGACCAGACTATGACTTTGGCCGCAGCATGTTACTCATGTCTGCATAGTCAAACCTGAGCTTGTCTGCCTATGCAAAGCTGCAGCTGACTGTGAGCCAGACACCTCTTAGCATGGAGTCAGAGCAGAAGCAACTGCATGCCAGGCTCTGTATAACTGCTCACAACCTGTGAAAGTACCTTCTGTAGCTGCATTGATGTCCTTGCTGTGCAGCTTTCCTGTTTTACAGTAATTTGCCAGCAAATCCCATTCAAGTGTAAGCAGGTATTTGGGATTTGCAGGTTTCTTGGAGAGACCTCTCCTTACTCCTCTGCCTGGTGACTAAGTTTTGAGTGATGAAACAGAGATAAAAAATGCAGATAAAACACTGAGATAGGAGGAGGTGTGTAATGACCCCAGCGGATGTGCATATCCAGATCTGGTGTCAGACTTTGATTGACCTGATCTCCTGAGCCGAGCTGGGTATGTTGCTAAGGTCTGACAGGACAGCAGGGGCTGCCTGCTGAAGGGGCAGCTGCTGGCAAAAGGGAAGGAAGTAGCCCTTTGGGCTGGCAAGGAGATCCCCCAACGAGCATCATGCCTCAGAAAATGCCAATTGTCTGAGACAGAACAATTTTGTAGGAAAACGTTGGTTTTGATGAATTTCAGTTGCTGAAACATATTGGACGAAAATGTTTTGAAAACTGTTTGACCTTTTCTAAATGGCAAAGTTTCAATGTTTTTAGGTCCAAATGCTGCTTAATTTTGATAGCTAGCATTAATTGAAGGTTAAAAAAAAGTAGGAACTCAAAATGGAATTCCTGAAAATGAATAGAAACAAAGTGTTCTCTTCCTCTTTTCCTCCCCCAGCATTCTTATTTCTGGGGAAATTGTGAGATTTTTTTTACTTTTTCGTTTCTCTGAGCAGAGATATTTAAAACCTCACCAATTGTTGTGGGAGGGCATCCCATCCAGCTCACTCTCCACCTGCTCCAATGCAGGTGCTGGTTTTAAAGTGGTTTTTGTTTTATTTAGTGACAGAGCTGCAAGCATTTTTCAGACATTCCAAAGGGGGAGTCTCCAGATCTGCAGAGGGACTGGGGTTCAGTCTGTCCCTGCAGCTCGTCTGCCAGGCACCCTCTGTTGGCTTCCTGGCAAGTCTTGCATGTCCCCATACGAAGAGTTTGAGCAGTGTGCTGTGATTTGTGCTATGGCTAAGTGACAAACACGCTGTGTTTGCTGAACTAACACCCTGGGAGAGCATGGAAGGATCACTCTAAATGCAGCATGGCTAAAAACAGCCAGCTGTGTGCACAAGCCAGGCTTGTGTCAGAACATAAGGAATATAAGGCAAATAGGACTGTGCAGGAGGGCATGCCTTAAAAGCCTCACCAAGAAAATGCTGCTCACAGGTCCAGAGCCATTCCAGAGAGCAGGAATGTCATCTGACTGCAGTGGCTGGAGAAAAATTCTGTGCATTGTGGCATTTACACATCTTAGAGCCAGGTGAGGGGGTTGGGGTGGAGAGAGCAGGAGGGGCTGTGAGCTTCTTCCTCTCCAGCTCTGCATTGGAGTGAAAGTTCACCTTTCCACCTCCCTTCTTAAATGGAAAGGATTAATATTAGATCTCTCATGTGGGGTGTGATAGCAAACAGGCTGTGCTGTGTCCCCCAGCATCCCAAGTGTGTTGCCATGTCTCTGGCTGATAGGAAGAGCATTCGTTGCTCCTCTTTTAGCTCTGCTGTCTTTGTCTTATCCATCAGGTGATGAATAACATCATCGTGGTGAGTGGTGATTTCTGACTTCCATATGATGCTGTACTGGCTCTGTGTTTGGAGGGCTTTGTTTCTCCTTTTGAGGGGCTGTCTGATAGTTTTATAGCATCTCTTGGAGTGTCCTCCGTAGGAATAAGAGTTTGCATTTAAGCCATCTTCATATTATGTAGGTGCCAGTTTGAATTTCGGCCTTGCACAAAGGTGACAGAGTTCAATTTTACTTTTGAGGGATATTTGTGAAGTGCAAAGTCACAGGCTTTGGGAAATTGCTAAAAATTAATCTGTAGTAATGGTAAAATGATCCCCTTGATACCAAGAAATCTTCTAAAGCCCTCCCAAGAAGGCAGGGTGGGTAAGATAAAGTCTGGAAGCAGTTTAGGGGCTGATGGATAGTGACGTGTAATGTTCTTATAAATAACAAATACTGGTTTCAGGTTCCTGACAATACTGGTTTTGTTCATTGCTCTGTATTTGAAACGTGCAGTATTTTGAAAATCCTTGTCAAGTTGATTTGCCTCAAAAAGGGCTCCTCTAGGGTAGCCAGTAACTGGACCTGAATCCTTTCCCTCTTCTCTAACAGTAAAGCCCTTTCTTCCTCATTTCCCTGTTGGTGTTGGCAGAAATGCCAAATATTAAGAAGTTGCAATGTAAGCAAACAATTTTTAGGAGACTATTTAAGAACAAAGTAATGGCAAACAACAACAACAAAAAAACCAGGAAAATGGGAAGGATGTATAAGATGTTTTTCCTCATTCGGATGGATGCCATTATGCTGGGAGAGTGAGTGGATACGAGTAAAGGGGACCTGGCATGGAAAAAATCTAAAAACGTAAATTCTAGGAGAGATGCAGAGCTGAAGTCTCTCTACTATATGTATTGGCTATATTTAGTGCAGTAATTCTGAAGTCACTTCTTTTAACTCGCCTAATGCTTCTAACAGATTGCCCTGGTGAGTTCCTGTTGTCACAGTAGTTCTTGCATCTTAATGTGCCTCAGAAGGAGGTCTGCTTTCAAAAACACACCTTGCAGGTATTTTTATTTTGGGTACCCATGTAACTTGTGCCTTGGCAGCCACTCACTTTGTTTGAATACTCCTCTGGTTGAACATTTGCTCCTTTGAGCAGGGTATAGGCAGTGCTGTGTTCCACTGGTGCATTTTGTGTGCTTCAAAATCACCTTGAGCTGAGTGGGTAAAACTGTCTCTCATACAAGTAGCTTGTGTTCCTCTAGGCAGTTGCCTTGCTGAATAGGATGTAAGGCTTGTACCAAGAATTTATAACCCTTTTCCCTCCCTGCTAGTTTTTCCCTAATTGCTTTAGTTCGCATTGCTTTCATTTCTGCTTTTTCTCCAGAATATGTAAATGGACTTATAAAATTAGTGTCATGAGCCCTTACCCCAAGAACTTGTGACTGGGCTGCATCTGAACAGGAAGATGGAATACCCTTTTTCTTCACTGTACTTGTTTTCCCACTCAGCCTTTCAAGCTTTGTGTCTAGGCCTACATATTTAAGAGGAAAAGAAAAATTAGCTCAATTTTTCAAAAAACTGGACACCTGGATTGCACCATTTTTTTTCTGCTGTGGGTATTGCCTTTAAGAACTGGAATCCACTTTTTATCCACTATCGTATCCAGAACCTGACTGTTACCATGAGAAAAGGCTAGAAACTCAGATTCTGAGAAACTCGAAGTCTTTGGCTTTTAAGGAGCCCTTCAAATAATTTGAAAACATCTTATGAGATTTTACAACCATGGCATTTTTTGCTTTCATTTTGGAGTCAAACAAATCCTCGGACTTAAAGTTTAAAAACCCACTCATCAACCTATTCTTGTACCAGCTTGTCAGATTCCATCAAAACTACTCAGTCACTTCCATGTTAATTTTAAGCTTCTGTATGAACTGGTCAGAAAATCTTGTGAGGAGTCTCAACTAGCTACGAGAGCAAAAGCCAGGATTTTTTCAGACTTGGAAATGTCTCAATTTTTTGGATATCACTGCAGAATTTGAGCTGTAGCTTGAAAGGCTGAGGGTTGCATGTGTGTAAAATAAGTTGGGCATTCCCAGATCTGCAATGTAACCTGATTCTTTGCATTTTTATGTTCCCTAGATATGTTTACACTCAAGAAAAATAGTAGCTTTTCCATGTACACATGGCTCTTGGAGCTATTTCTTAGATTTTCTATCATCAGTGCTCTCTTTATTATTTTCTGCAGATGTAACTCTGCATGTGAGATTTCCATAGACAAATAATATCCTCTCTTTTCTGGGACTTTGGAAAGTAACAAGGAAAGCCAAACCAATCCTGTTCCCCTGTTGAGGTTCTCTTTGAAGAATCATTGCTTTGTGGTTTCTTTAGGGCACAGCTTCAAGTTTGGGAGCAAATGCAAAGTGAGCAGATTCTGGCCAGCAATTCCACCTGCCAGCAGGGTGCATTTCTTAGGTTTTATTGCCCGTGTGCCCAGAACTCTCTCTGCAAGACACTAACAAAGCAATTAATGGAAAGGGCTTGTAGAAAACCCCCTAGAGAATAGTTGGTCTACTTTTCATGTAAACCTCAGCATCCAGAGGTTGCAGTTAGCTTTCTAGGATGACTCCTTGTAAGTCCCAAAGCACCTGGATTTTGGGCAGTTGTGTTCCTGCCTGTTACAAAATGCATCAGAAGTGTGATCTGCCTAAAAATATTAATAACCACCAGCTCAGACCTGGCACTGCTGCAGGCAGTGCTTGCCTGGGGTATGGCAGCTGTATCTGGTAGGGCAGCAGCTCCCTTTTAATGAGAAGAGCTTGTTGGTTTGGCTGCTTTAAGCAGCTTTCTTTGAAATATTGCCTCCAAAATGCAGGAAGAGGAGAAAGCTCATTCCTGCCTGCCCAGCTTAGTGCTCCTCAGAGTCCTGTGGGGACACCTGGGTTAATTCCATAGTTACTGTTTGTTTGCTTTATTATACATACTAGTAAAGAACTGTTATTCCTACCCTCATATCTTTGCCTGAGAGCCCCTTAATTTCAAAATTATAATAATTTGGAGGGAGGGGGTTTCCATTTTCCATTCCAAGGGAGGGTCCTGCCTTCCCTAGCAAACACTTGTCTTTCAAATGTAGACACACAGGGAAAAGCTGTGCAAGATACAGGTGGTTGCATTTTTTCTCTTTTCTTACTGTATTGACTCTTTGCTATCCTGTCCCCATTCCAGGCCAAAACAGAGTTTCAAAAACTCCTTGGTCATTATATTGATAAAGACACATAGATAAATTACAGTAATTTCATGATTATAAGCCGCACCTTTTTCATTGAAGAATCCAGCCTACCCCAGTAGTGCAGCTTATATTCAGGTGCGGCTTATCTATGGACAAATCCCAGTGAAATGCCTACCCGGAAGTGAGAGCGGCCGGGGAGGGTGCCTGGGGCTGCCTTTAAAGGCTTTGCTGGTCTATGAAAACTGTTTGCAACTTGAGCACCTGACACCAATTTGTGTCTGTTACTAATTTGTTACTTTGTTACACATGGAGCCTTGCTTTAAAAAAGTGCGGCTTATATTCAGGTGCGGCTTATATATGGACAAATCCCATGGTCTACCTGGCTACCAGGAGGTGCGGCTTATAATCAGGTGCGGCTTATAATTGTGAAATTTGTGTATTTTAAAATCCTGGTAGTTATAAAAGGGGAAGTTTTCCAAGACACAAGTTAAGATACTTGAAGATGTGGCAGCGATAACTGCAATGGGAAGCACAGATGAATTACAGGATGAGTAAGAGCAGCCTGCCTGTCCAAGTCCTCCCCAGGGCTCTGGTGGGATCTGATACATCTCCCTTTCTGTCTGAATTTGCAGCATGAGTCGTGTGTGATTATTTCACAGGTCTCTGCGTGAAGCTGGCACTGCCCTCGGCCCACCTGTGCCTTCTCTCCAAGCCCAGCTCGTTGGGTTTGCAAGTCCTGGATGAAACCAAGGCTGAGACTGACACAGTGGTGCTTTAGGAATGGTGTTCAAAGCCTGCAATGAGGCTGCTGTGCTTTGTTGTGGCCTCTGTATCTAAGGGTTGTGGTGATGGTGGAAAACAGATATGGGAAGCACAAACCAAGGGTGGGAAGCACAGAAGGTTAATCCGCCGGTGCAGCAGGCAGGCCCGGCGAGGGGGAGCGGCAGGAAGGGGTTTGCAGATGCAGCTTTTCTGTGCTCTTATCTGCACCTCTGGCAGCAGCCTCAGCCAGACTCACTCTCTGGGAGCTGGCCCAAAGCTTTAATGACGGCAGGCGGGGAGGCGCAGCGCGTTCCTGGCTCTCAGGGGGCCCTTTGTCTCTGAAGGCTATCGGCTTTCTCTGAGGAGACACATCATCACCCAGCTCCGAGCTGGATAAGGCCTTTTGAAGTTTTCTGTTTGATATGCGTCACTGCCTTCCTCACACCACACAAGACCTTCTCTGGTTTTATCCTTTCGCTGCTGCAGTTTCACCCACCTGGTATCACAGCCAGAGATAAAACTGCTGAACCTCACGTGTCTTGGAAGAACTGGAGTTTGGGCAACGTGGCTCCCTAGGGAGTGCAATTAGCACCTTCAGTAGGTCTTAGCAGGAGTGAGGATGGTGAGTGTCTCCCTCCCATGTGCCATCTGGGCTTTATTTCATGTAACCAGCTCGTTGATGGTCTCAGCTCCCCTCCCCAGATCTGGCTGTGGAGCTGTGCTTTCTGTGGCTGTCCTGGTTCAGCTTTGTGCCTGTGTGTTCGGCTGTCCCAGCTGCAGAGCCCTGCCCTCTGAGCTCAAGCACTGCTCCGAGGTGAGGTCAGGGCATCTCTGGAGGCCACACAGCCCCCACGATGGCAACAGTGCTGACTGTAGTGAAGTATTTGTTCTTCAGCCTTGGTTCACTAATACCTGTAAAGACAAACAGAAACCAATCTGGGCTTTCAGGCTCGATGTTAATTATTTAGGGAGAAGGATTTCTGGATTCTCTAGGTGCTTAGAGTGTTCACTGCAGTGATGAGCAGGTAGCTGATAGGTCTCCTTTCTTTTTCCCAAAGGCACATGGCTCCTGCTAAAGGAGCAGTAACAGCAGTCAGCAGGGCAATGCCTGAGTGTGCTGGGTGGGATGACCTACCCTGAGCCAGGATGTGTGAGCAGCTTGTGTCCTGGTGACACCAGGGTGCTTGCAGAGTTAATGTTTGACTGACCTGTGTGTCAGGTGACCTCTTGCAGTTTAGGAGACAAGTCATGCATGGAGTCAAGCAAAGGAAGAAATCATGTGGAGGGGTGGGGCGAGGTACTTAGCCAAGAGGCAAAGCAAACAAATGATGAATGAGTTAAAACAACACTTCAGGTTATAGCCAGAATGGAGGCTCTGCTGAGAAGCTGTCTCCAATCTCTGATTCTCTTGCCATTTCTAAGTGGGGGAATTGTGAGCCCAGTGAGCTGTGCAAGATCAATAATAAAATACATTCACCTTGGATCTTGTATTATCTGCTGTGCAAGCAAACACTATTTCCCGTGATTGCTGAGAGGAAAAAGCTAATTAAAAGAGCTGCTGTTTAATTGGCCTAGGTTCATCTTTATCTAATAGTCAACAGCAGACAAGTGAGTCTGAAAAGAAAAGCTCTGGAGGGTTGAAGTGACTTGACCAAGATTGAAATAAACCCAGCTTGAAATCAGCTCTTGTAATTCCCAGCAGAAGGAGCCTGCCCAGCTGACCAAAAAAAAAGTCTCTTGCCTGTGTTGCTGGCAAAGATCCTCAGCTCAGAGCAGAATACAAATGCCTCATTTTAAATAAATTACTTCTGTAAAGCTTGTCCTGATGCTTATACACCCACATGAGCAGTGGTGCCTTGGAGAGGCTGCAGCAAACCAAACTGAGGCGAGATGCAGGTGTGTAAAGAGCCTGGACAGTAAAATTCCAGTGAGAGTACCACTGTGAGCTGCTGGGATGTACTGGGATGGGATGTACTCAGCAATGGTTTTGTTCATTGAGAGCGTGGGGGCTGAACCTGTCCTGGGAGAGCATTTGCAGCACATTCAAGGGGGTTGAGGGCAGTCTTCTGTGCCGGTTGGTGCCTCTGCTCAACATACCACGTTTCTGCTGATTTATCCCCAGGCTTTCCTCTTTTTGGGAAATTCAGCCTCTGAAAGAGACAGTCCCCGCATACAGTGGTTTTAGGATTAGGCCTTGTAGATGCTTAAAGTGCAAGGGTGTCATTCCTGAGCAAGATCTGAACTTTGTAGGATAGAGGCAAGGTAAAAACCCATGGGTGGTGTTTTAATGACATTTGTGAGTGTGTGAATGAAGTGGGGGATGTAACTCATCCCTGTCACCTCTTTTTATGGGATGGTACTGGCCAGATAGGCTGGTGTCAGGAATGCTACTGGCAGTTTCCTCTGTTCTTTGGAAGCTGTTCCTATTCAAAACTGGAGAAGACAAAATTTGGGAAGAAATCAGGTTTCAGCTGTGAACAAAACCGCAATTCAGTGTCATGTCTTAGGATCTTCTGATGTTTCTGGGGACACCAAAATATTGAACAGCCTGTGGCTAAGTCTTGACTCTCGTTTTCTCTTGTGGCTTTGCAGTTGATATCCATGTCTCTCCTGAAGTCTGGTATGCTGTAAATCACACCAGCCAGGCACTGACCTCTACTGTCTGTGGCTCAGGTGAATGTGCCCCTGTAGCTGACAGGGCAGCAGAGTAGTGTGTGTTAGCAGTGGTGTTTTCCAGGCTGAGAGGAGATTGGCTTCTTTTCCATGTCCTACAAGGGCATTTGTGACTGACTGGCACAGCTCCTGGGATACCCACTTGTCACCTGAAATCCTCCTGCACATGTCACTGGTACCTTTAGAGCAGACATTGCTTTCCTGAGGAGGAAGGAATCAGGTCAGACAGTTTCTGGGGAAGCATTTGCTGCACACTCCTGGGACTGACAGCTTAGCTCCTCTGACAAACTTGTGCCTGAGATTTAAGAGACAAAAATACAGTGTTTGTTACAAGTGATTGCCCTTGTCCTCTTCAGTCCATATCATTTTCCAGTCTGACATAGCCAAGTTATTGAATCAGAGATTTTAGAGGCTGGATTCATTTTATTTGTGACCAGGCAGTCCCAGGGACACAAGCTGCCAAGAATCTGTCAATAATCAACCAGAGGATATCTTATCTTTTTTTTTTCCTTGGCTAAACACATTGTAAGGGCTAACACACCATGAATAATAGATAGTCATAAAAAAAAAAAAAATCCTCTGTAAATCTGTCCCAGCTGTTACTAGGCTGAATTTATGACAGTAATATTTAATCAACTGTTTTCAAGAAGAGGGTTACAAAAACACTGTGCTAAAAGTGGTGGGTCTAGCAAAAGTTTTCTGCTTTACAGCCTATAAGAGTCCCGGAAATGAAGAAATGTGGGAGGTGATGGATAGACTTAGAGGCTTTGTTTTTGTTTTAATCCACAGCCATGCTGGTGCACTGTCTAACCTGAGACAGCCCACAGGAAATGAATTTACAATCTCTGTGTTTTGTGCAGTGTCTGTCTGCTAAAAGCAGTCCCTCTTCTCTTGCTAAAAAAGCAGAGTCTTCTCTTGCTAACCTCTATCTCTTGCTTTTCAGATGTTTCTTTTTCTCTATATTATGAGCTGCAGATAAGTCATTTGCTGTGGTGGTTGAGATGTTAGCTGCTGTAGGTGTCTAGGTGTCTACCCCTGCACTAAGGAAACCTGAATTCTCATTAATTTCCATCTGAATTTGGACTTGAGGTCAGCTTTCTGGTCATCTTTGTAGTGTCACACTTCATCCTGTTGTCTACTGGAGCTTTAGGTTTTAGCCTTTTCCCTGTTCTCCAGATTTCTCACATGCTTCCTGATTCAGGAGTCTGGCAATCATAGGTCAGCCCTTTTCCACTTTTCCTTTGTGAAAACAATAGCTTGACTAAATGAATAGAAATTTTCATTTCCATTCTGGTGTTTGAGACTTCAGGGTCCATTAGTGAAGTGACCCTCTGTGCAGTAGTAATAGCTGTTACTTTTACATAACTACATGGCTCCATTAGCTACAACTCCAAGGAAAAGTTAATAGTCCTGAAATAGTCAGAAATTGCCTCGTTCAAAAAAGCTCGCATGGAAAAGGGATCATGTTGAGTCAATGTGTTGAGATTTAGGCTGACAAACGTTTCTTCACATTGCTAAGGAGCTTGGAGCAAGTATCTGAAATGCCTCTCAGATCCTCAAGCTTAGTGGAGTCCAGCATTAAGAGGAAGTCATCAAGGTGATTTCTGCATCCAAGCAACTCTGGATGCAAATAGCCTGCAGGTTCAGATAAGGGTAATCAAATCGGATGCCCCAGGCTGCAAGATGATATCAGCAGGGGCTGGGAAAGCTCTGCTTCCCAGTCTTCCCCAATACTGGGACTGGCCAGTGGCCACACTTCGCCATTGATTTGCCTGTCAAGCTATTAGGGAACCTAAGTTCCATTCAGTGTTAATAATAGTAATGCAATTTATTGCTCTGCTGTTTGCTTTTTTTCTTAAAAGCATTGTGCTTGGAGGTGGCCAAGAGCACAGGTTATAGAATGCAATCTCTTTGGAGCTTTCTACTATTATTTAATGTTTTAAAAGTCTTTTGGGGTGGGTTAGACATCCCAAAAGTGCAGTTTCTCTGAGCACAAAACCCTTTTCGGTCTTTGACTTGAATTTGTGATTTTTATGGGAGAGGATCTTTCCTGGCCTGTGTGGTATTTGACTAACAATGAAGATATATTAATACCATGCCCTGGAGAAATGGCTGCTGAAATGAGCTGTCAGGCCAGTGTAAGACTTCCTGCTGTCTGAGGGGATCTGGGCAGAGTCTGCAGCCACCAAAAAGCAGATTTATACTCAGTGCTGCTGCAGCTGCAGTGAATCTAATGTCAGCTATATCATGCCAAAGGCAAAGCTTCTCAGGCATGTTGCAAAGATGACTTTCAGTGTGGTACAGCAGCCAGCTCTGGTCCTAGGTAAACAGAAATTGTAAAAACACTCAGAAATTGAAAAGAATATGGGAGAGGAGGATGTTACACCAAAATATTTGATTGGGCTGGGGTGCAGGAGGTGGGTTTGCTACCAGATTTACTGCTGCTTTTCTTGGTGCTCTTGCTGGCTTCTTGTTTTGTTTTGTGGTTAGGTTTTTTCCCCTGCAGAGGTGAAGTGCGTGTCCTTTCTGAATGTTGTACTTAGTCTTTTGAGCGGAGGTGAAGGATCAAGTATTGATTTCGTTTTGAAATGTAGGTAAAAAATGGCCATTCCTCCCATTTCCACCTCTAATAGCTTGCTTACAACATTGTTAGCTAGGGTAGGTTGCAGTGCTGTAGACCTCTGTACCTTGGACTTCCAGGTGTATTTTGCTGATCCCGCTGCCCTCCAGCATGTGCTGTTAGCAGCAATTTCATTTCAAGGGAAGGTTTAAATTCACATCTCCCTTCATGCAGGAAAGCTACAGGTGCCATGAGATTTGAGCCTCTTGGCTTCGTGACTTATTTTTTTTATTGCTGGGTTCATGATTCACTGGTACTGATCAAACCAATTCCCAGCAATAAACAGAAGGAAGGGAAAAAAAAAGTGTGTCATGTTGATAATATGATGAGTGAAGGGACCAATGACCCTGAGAGGAGGGTGAGCCAGTCCTGTTGCAAAAGATATGGCTCATCCTGTTCTAGCATGGCACTGCCAGGAGCCTGAGGCAGAGAGAGATGAGATAAAGCTTACAAGGAGGAGAGAAGGGCAGGGACCACAGGGTCCAGTTCAGAGAAGCATAAGCAGCCTCCCAGCCTTGTGGGGCTGAGTGTGTGTGCCCATCATGGCCTGGGCTCTTGTGTTTCCATCAGTGGCCTGGGCTACCAAAAAACCCCACAACATGGTCTCTGGCTCCATGGTGTGAAAGGAGATTCATGAGGGTGGGTGTGATAACAAAAGCTATTTCTGTGTACCCTCAACGTATTTCTGTCAATCTTCAGCTCTCCCTTACCAGACAAGATGTCAAGTGCACTCAAGTACAAGAAATTTTGCTCAATAGCCTGTGAGGTCCTGTTGGTTTCTCAGTGCCTCTACCTTGCAATTTTGGGGCTCAGCCAGCTGTGCAGCAGCAGTGCAGCTGCCACATGCTCATTTGCCTCATGAGCCTCAGCCATCAGAAAGCAGCCAGGGAAGAGAAATGTGAAGCTGAACTTTGACTTCATAGGCTCAGCAGAACTGGACTGGGCTGCAGATGTGAAAGAAAGCACGACAAGCTTGTAGGGCTTGTAGCTGTAGGTTTTGGGTTGTTGTGTGGGTGTTCCTGTTGTGATTAGGAGCTTTATCTCCAATTGTGTTGCTTTTGCCCTCTGTTCTTCCTTATGGTGCCTACTTTATCTCCCTGCCGGCAGATGTCCTCACCTGAAAACATGAAATTGCCAGTCTGCATGGTGCTTTCGTGTCCCAGTGGCTCATGTGAGTTACCTGGTTCGCTCAGGTAGAGCCTTTCCTAGCAGTTCACAGGTCCAGGGCAGCTTCTGGAGCTGGGCCCTGCTCCTTCTTACACTCAGGGCTCCACGTAGTCACTTGCTTTTCTTGTCCCTCTGCATGACACTCTATCATGAGACATCTTATCAACATTAGTGCTGCCTTGAAGAGAGCTAATTTATGTGATAAGACCTTATTGCTTGTTTCTCAATCTGTACCAGCACTGCCTGCTCAAAAATAAGATTATGGGGATCAAAAACCTGCAGGACAGTCACCTTGAATAGTAGTGTTGCGTTCCTGAAAATGTTGTACGTGACATAAATCTTTATCATGATGTAATTTAACAGGGAGAGAAGCTATTGTACTTCCACCAGCTTATAGTGAGTGCTTAACATTTTTATTATGTGGAGTTTATTATTTTAATGGATGACCATGATTATGCAGCCGCACTGTTCAAGATTAAAGAGAGGGATGTTGCCTGGCTAAGTCCACTGGCCCTGGGTGAGTTCTCAGTGGTAGTTGCAGCCACCAGCAGTGCTAAAGCAGCCACTGCTGTGGCCACCTGCTGTACAAGGGGCTGAGCTTGGTGGGAAAAGCTGGCAGGTTGTCCTGACAATACTGAGTCTCAGGAACTTTAATTGTGGCTGGTTTGTTGTTATGAACAAGCCAAATCCCTCTAGTTTCTCTTTAAAAACAAGTGCTTTAATTAGGCAGTCTATTTATGGTGAGATGGGTATCTAAAGTGCTGGGCATTTCTTCATCAGCTTCCACTTTGCTAACGTTAAGCACAGCTACAATAGATTGCCTGCTTGAGATGTATCTCCATAGATTTTTTAGTTTGATATGGAGGGCGCCCTTAAACTTAGCTTAACATGACCTTGTACTTAATTTTTCCCATGCAAAACAGACACACGCACAAAAAAAAAAAGGTGAGAAGGTATAAAGTTGATTTCTCAGTTGCTCTAAACTGGCATAAACCTTAAAAAATGCATTTAATGCCTGGTTGATAGTAGCAAGAAATTTATTTGTTGGCCTTCTAACCTGGCACAGATATATTGGCTGGGAACTGTTTCTTGACGGTGGCCAGAGAGCATAAACCAATGGTATTGGTGATACTTCCTTCTGGTGGAGATGTGGTGGAGATGTGTCCTGAGCTTAATGGCTTCCAATAGGCTTTCCTGTGAATTTTTCAAATGGTTTCTGGAATCCTTGGTAAGCCCTTGATATTTGTCTCATCTGCTGGCAATTAGCAGTTTTGAAGGCATCTGTGATGGCTTCTTGTCCTGGTGCTGGGTCCTACTCTGAGAGCTTTAATCATCCTTCTTTTCTGGCAAAGCCTGTGCTCTCGAATCTCCTTGTTAGCAGGTCCCTCTTCCTTTTTTGTGTCAGAAAAAGGTGAAGTGTGCAATGTCAGCCAGGAGTGTTTTGTTTGGGAGAAAGGATATGAGTTAGCAGCACGGGAACAGTATTGCAGGGGGTTTGTAAGTCACCTCTGTATTTGACCAGCTCTCTTAAATATACAATTTCTCATTTACAAAGCAAATTTCAAATGACTCCTTATTTCATAAGTGACTAAAGGAGAGATCTCTGTGGGCGAGCACTGAAGGGTATGTGGGGTGTAAGTAATGGCATTCTCACAACCACATCATGAAGGATGTAACACCATGGCTTCTCTGCTCTTCTCAGAAAAATGGATAAGATGCCAGTTTGTGCTGGCTTTGGATTTTTCCTTCCTTGTCTTTGTTAAGGCATTACCCTGGCAACTTGCTCCTTCTGAGAAGCTCAGCAGAGACTGTGAGCAGAGGCACCCTGGGCCATGCAGTCAGGCAATAGGGCACCTTCAGCCTGAAACAGCAGGGAAATGTGTTGGGTTTTGCTGTCTGGGAGCCTTTGCCCTCAGCTCCATGACTGCAGTCACACAGGTCAGTTTAATGTCTGGGATGGGGGTCCTGCAAAACGGGTTGTTTCCACTTCCAAGAAATGGGGATGCAATCATCTGCACCAGGCAAGATGCTGAGGGGGACCATTGTATCTGTGTGCAGCTGGTCTTGTGTGACATGGTGGTCTGTTGTTACCAATAATTTCTAAATGGCAAGATCTACAGATTGTTTTAAAGTCCCAGTTCAGAAATACACATAAAAATTACCAAAGTGTTTAATTGTTTAGACTCCCAAGTTTGTTGTTAAAATCCACTCAGGTTTTCTGTGTGCCTGATCACAATTTGCCATTAGGGACCTAAATGCCTCGGGACAACATTATTTACTTGCTACGCCCTGCCACTTCTGGGAGATCACACCCCAAACCTCCAATTGGGTCAGATTGGAGTTGGTCCTGTGAAGGGAGCCAGGAGGAAAAAGTGGTCCTTGAGCTTGGTCAGTCTGCCCAAGGCATCTCTTGTTTCCTGAGCAGTGAATAAGTACCTAAGCAGTGGCCCTTTAAAGCAACCCAGAAAGTCATGACATTGGCCTACACAGTACTCACAGGGACAAAAGAACATTTCATAATTGTTTGTCCAGATAAACAAGTGTCAAGCCTGCACTTTGAATTAGTTGTGGTGGCTTAAGTTAGCTTTTATTATCAGCAGAACACTTGTTATTAGATCTCTCAGAAGAATGCCTGTGCTGCTCCTTTGCTCACTCGGTTAAGGCAACACATAGTAAGGTTTTTCTTATGTCATGAATTATTTTATACCACCTAGGGAAACAGATCATTTGATTAAAAAAAAATCAAACCCTAAAATTAACATTGCTTCCTAAATGCCAGTAGAGATTAGTCAGTTTAAACGAATTCTAATCCTGAATTTGTAAAATGAGTGAACTTCAGACAGGGTTGCCTTCTGGAGTCAAAGATGGTGAGTAGTAAGACTTGAACATTGGACAAGGGAAGCTCATACCTTGTGAGAGAATTTCCAGGTGTAAGGAATAGGAAGGAAAGCAGATTAGCTATATTTTAAGATGCTGATTAACTATAGAAGAATCACAGATTTGTCTCAAAACCCAAATCCAAAATTGCTTGTCTTTATAACTCTTCTTTAATGCGTATCAAGATACTAAAGCAATATGGGTGGCTCCAAAATAAAACAAACAAGACCCAAACCAGAGCCCAAGGTGCTGGCAGCTTGGCAGCCTTTCTCTTATCTTCAGTGAAGAAAGAACTGCTTGTTCACAACCTGTGACATGGGGTCATTTGAAGCTGGGTTGCAAAACAGAGTGGGAAAAACAAGGACATTTGAGTAGGTTTTATGCCATGAGGATATCTGTGTGATCGCCTCATCTAATAAATCCTTGTAGAATGTAAATTGAAACAACTGCCTTCCTGGTGTCCTAGCTTGAACATGGATGCTAATGGAGATAGTGGGGTTTTTTAGCAGAAATGGAAAATAAAATTGCAGCTTTCCTATTGGCAGACAGTTGTCTTTATGTGCCAGTGGGGCTGCTGGATTCAGCTATTCTTTCTAGATAGTTTAATAACGTTGATGCAAACAGGTGTATTACCTTCAGAGGGCTTGAGAAAAGGCCCATAATCCTTACAGATATGTTTTATACTTCTGCAAAAGGTCAGTGTTAAGCTGACTATTGAAAAATCCCTAAAAGTCCAGAAGCATAGTGAGTTTAAAAGTATTCTGCTTGCCAGCTGGAAATAATTCCTAGTTGGCCACGGTATCACTACTGGCCTCTCTGATCCAGCTGGTGAATGGTCAGCTATGTAGACCACAGTGGGTCCTGTTCTGCCTAATAACTCCAAGTTGTTATGCAGCATTTTCTATTCATGGGTCCTGGAGCACTTTGCAGAAGTACATCTGTGTTTCACAGAGGGCAGAAAAGGCATACAAAGGACAGCTGAAGTTACTCAGCTGAAGTATGCCAGTGGCAAGCTAAAGACTAGAAAATGGACTCTAGTAGGCTAAACCTTTGAGCCTATCTAGTGTATTAGACTAAAACTCATTGGTTCTAGACTAATACTTTCCAATAGTTACTCCTAATATGGTAACTGGTCAGCTATTGTTTAGAGTGTGTGGGATAGAGAAAATTCCTATGTCGGTCTAACGAGGATCTGTGCTGAAAGCTGAATGAGTTCAGGCAAGGAGAAATTCTTAATGTATGGCACTGGAAATGAGCATTATGGGTATCTGAGTGGATGCCTGGGCTCTGATTCAGTCCTGCAGCTGGGAAATGTGCCCTGTTTGTTTCGGCAATGAGGCCCCTTTCACCTGGGTAGGGGAATCACGTCATGGGGAGCAAGTGACTGTTATACCTGTCCTGAAGTTAGGGACTTTTGGGGTGAAGTAAGCATCACTTTCTTTTTTCCTTTCCATGGAAAATGTAGAGACAGAGACTCTCCTGAATCTTCCCCTTGCCTGGAGCGTGTTTGTTGTGGCACTGCCAGGAAGGCAGAGCTGAGCAGCAGACTGAGCCCACCGAGGGTGGTGTAACACTGAGCAAGTGCCCGAGCCATCACCTCTTGGGAAGCCATCCAGGGGCCAAGTGTGAGACACTGGTGGTCCCTGCTGAGAGAAAAACCAGATCTGTGCTCTTTGGGTCATCCCAAATATGATAGCCAAGAAGAAAACAAAACCAAAAAGCACAAGATGTGAGGTGCAAAAGGTTTCCTGTTTAGCTGTGTGGGTTGTCCTAGGTTTTTGGTACAGAGAGGTGAGAGGGCAGGATGCCAGGAAACATGGATCTTGGTTTGTTTTGGTTTTCCTTCTCTAAGGTGAGGGACAGATATCAAAAGGTCAGGAAAAATTAGTCACCTATTCACAGAAATAATACTGCAGGTTTCTGAGTGACAACAGTTCCAGCCAGAAGCCCTTATCTGTATGTAAGGAACAGCCTTCATTGTAAGAGTTTACCTTTGAAAGATGGGGCACAAAGGGGAAATTATGCATTTCCATTGGCAGATGCAGAGCAGAGCACAGGGGGATAACTGGCCCGCTCCAAACCACACAGGTGACAAGTTAGAGGAGACCTGGCGCTGCCCCAGTGCCCCCCAGTGCCACTGTTTGCAGACTGGAGCCAGCTTTGTGTCCCCCCTCCTCGTGCCCACTGCAGGCTGTAGTAACAGGCTCTTGGAGCTGGTCCATCAGCTGGGGAGAGGCTCGAAGCTTGCTGTGCCAGGGCCTCTGCCAAGTGGCTCCATTAAGAATTGCTTTCATGATTACAGTGCTTATGCAAGCAGGGAGCAGGCTTTTGGGAGGATGTTTATATTGCACAGATCCTTTATCTAGCTTGACTATCTCCTCATTACCTGCATCGAAGAATTGCCTGCCTTTGTGGCCAATAAAACTAAATTGCTAAATCCAGCTTTGTGTAACCCTATTTACCTTTTGTACCAGGTTAACCTTTATCATATTTGTGAGCGTGTTGGGAAAGTAACATAAACAGAGGTCAGTGGTGGAGGCAAAGGCCAGCCTGGAAGAGCAAGCAGTGCCCTGTTTGCCAGGAGAGAACAGAAAAGGAGGCTTGTGCCAGGCAGGGAGTTGGAGAGAAGCTGTTGCCAAGCCAGTGCTGATGAACATGATATTTGAAGGAGTCTTCCATGCCTTCTCTGGATTAGCAGAAATGGCTAAGATAAACAGTGATGAGCCCAAGCATTGCAGAAATAGTTGGTGGGGAAAGGAGGCCTCAGGGCCGCATGGGCAGGGGCTGTCCTGGTGACTTGGCAGCTGGGTCAGTGCCAGCCTGGTGTTACCACACTCTTCCCAAAGTCACCACCCTGCCAGGCTCAGCCTGCACGTGGGGCAGGACCAAGGTGCTTGGAGACATCTCTGCTTTGTGAGCTATGGAGGGACTTCAGGCGTCAGGGATGGGGGCTGTCTGTTGGGATAAATGCTGCAGGGACCCATGGGACCAGCTCTTGAGGAATGACATCATGGCCTGTGTGCTTGCTGGAGTGTCCCTACTGCTAAAGACAGAAAGATTTCTAAAAGTTCAAATGTGGGAGCTTCCTGTTTTTCTGAGAGCCTACTCTGTGGGGCTCACTTGGAGAAGATCTGGTTTCTTGGTCAGCTCACTGTGCTTGAGCAGCTCCTTCTACCTTTCCAGTAGAAAAAAAAAAAAAAAAAATGCCTTGAGAATATTTATCAGTGAACAAAACAATTACTGCCTGGGAAAATGATCCCATTCCTTCCCCACTGCAGAATGTGTTCCTATGCCTTTTTCCTGCTGATGTATTTAAAAGAAATATGTCTACACAAATTCATGACAATTATAGCCCTGGCAAAATTTCTAGCGCAGATTAGTTTTCCGAATGGATGTTGCATGCAGTTTGCACTTTGGATTGTGTTAAGATCTTGCTGCTTTAAGTTCAGATGTGTTTCCTAGAAAGTGTGGCTGTGCAAGTTTTAGACTGAACAGCTGAGAAATCCATGGGTTAGTAGCTATGTGGATACATTTCAATTTTTTCCCTAGTGTTTTATCCTCTCTAAGATTCAGAAAAAGGTGAAGAATATGAATGTATCACCATACTTTAATTTTTATTTTGTATCAGGATTTATGGACTTTTGGAATATTCAGTGAAGTCAGGAACAATTTTTGCAGCATTTGAACAAGCCATTGTGAGCTGCATTGTACTGAGTTCACAAGGCTGTGTCCCATTAAAGGGAAACTGGAGCTCCCCTTGATTGTCACTCCAGTTTAGTTGAAAGGGAGTACTTGTCCCTCTGATCTCCTCAAGAAGCCTGTTAGCTAAACTGTGCCGTTTCAGTTGAGTGCTTTGCCTCATCCTTAGAAAAGGAGGTCCCAAACTCCTTTTTTCCAGTAGATCTAACAGGTCATGAGGGAAGGAAGAACAAGCATGGCACAAACACTGCTTGCTTTTAGGGCAAGGTTTCAGGGTCCTGCTGTCCTGGAGCGGTGAGCAAAGGGAGGAAATACCAACAGGAATCTGGGGAGTGCTAGTGTTTCCAGTGAGAGGTGGATCAGAAAGTTCATTCTCCATTCCTGACCTGGAAAACTCAGCAATGACCACCTTCCCTGCATCCAGGCTGTGCATCCTGAGTGGAACTGAGCTTCACCAAGTTCTGAGCCTGGGATGCAGTTTGGAAATGGAGAATTGAAGCAAGGGGAATCTGGTACCCAAGAATAACTTGCACTTGAGTGCAGACTGATTATTTTGAACTCTTTCCATCCTACTGGACGGTTAACAGCAGGAGTGTGACTTGTCTGCAGCTCCTGCTTGGACACAGCCCTGTGCCAGGTGTGCCAGATGCAGCCAGGAGGGAAGAGGTGGAGCAGCAGAGCCCCTGTTTCTCCTGAGCCTTTGGGATGCATCTTGGCTCCTGAGCTGAGTGCTTGCCTTGCCCTATTTATTGCTGGTGGCTCTTGAGAGAGAAGCATTTGCTTTGTTCTGTTTCTAAGACACCTGGAATGCAGAGAAGGTGGAGTTCTTGGGCAGGTGAGCATGCAGAGGAAGAGTTGGGTCTCACAGCTTCCCTGAGGGGTGTTACCCCTGTTGAAAAATGTACATGCTTAATCTATTTGTTGAACAAAAGCTTTCAGTCCTCCTTAGTGGACTAGGACAGGCCCAGTCACAAGTGGAACACTTTACATGGCATTTTGTCAGCAGCTGGTCTGCAGTTTTGGAATTTTTTTTCCTTAAATCATTTAAGGGAGTTACATCACAGAAAATGCAAGTTCAGTGGAAATTTTACTGTCCTGGACTTTGCAACTTCTACAGAGCAAGCAGCAGCCAAGCAGATAATCTCATCTTCTCATATCTGTGACTTTGTTCTCCTTGCCTGACATGAATCTGATCATGATGTCTGTGTATGTGCTGGCTCATTTAGATGCTGGTGAGGACAAAGATGTTGGGAGGGTGTTGAAGAGGAAAATAATGATGACAGAGACCTGCAGTTGTTGGTTAACCAGTCTCACTTGCAAAGAAGGCCCATAGCAACAGGGAAACGTTAATAACACCGGAGACTGGATGTTGACAGGACTGGGGTTTGCTTGAGTGGTGAAATGGTGAAATCATGCCTAAATGCTGTTCTGAAGCCTGGCGAGGCAGAGGTATTGTCAAGCTTTTGTTCCCCATGAAGTTTTGGATATCTTTGCCAGCAGAAATCAAATGGGAGCATTTCCAGTTGTTGGGTGAAAGGTCCTTAAGCAAAACTGTTTCTCACTAAAGGGAAATATTTGACTATTCCCTCTATATTTATCATCTTGTTTCCAGATTCATAAGGTGCATGTCCTAGGAATAGAATAAAATGTAAGTTGTCCACACATGTTTCCATGAAAATATTTTCATAGGAAAATTTTGTTGAAATTAAGACCTTTGTGTGAAAGGATCAGATTTAATGATTTTCCTGTTCTGTAAGTGGCTGTGAAAACAAGTTTAAAGTCTTGGACATATGTTTCCTTTTTTTATAAAGAGGGTCTTTATATTTTTTCCCATTTTGGCACAAAAATCCATTTGAATGAAACTTTTATTTGAAGTTTTAACAAGTTCCTGGAAAAAACAGCAATCAAGAGGAAAAGGTAAGGCCTTTGTGTGTCTCACCTATGTATGTCAATGATGCGCTGCAGGGCACTGAGCTGCCACTGAGGTCTGTCCCCTGCCACTGGTGGCAGGCTGCTCAGAGCAGGGAGGGGAGCACAGGCAGGGCCCTGTGAATGCAGCCCTTCATTGGGGAGGTGAGGAGTCTGTGGCCACCTTAGGTTGTGTAGGGGACACACAGGAGCTGGAAGGATGCACAGCCCTTGAGAGGAGTACTCTGTACAGTAACCTGGATGTGTTTTCCCAGCTCTCTCAGGTGCTGGAGGTGGCTTCCAAGGCTGTGCAGAGCAAACTCCAGGAGGGGTTTGTTTTGCTCCATGATTTAACCCCCTACCACATTGCTTGAGTGGCCTATTTAACACCTGACAGTTGCCATTGTGTGACATGTTGTGCTTTCCTGGAAACATGAATGTGATTTATGGCTGCTATCCTGCCCTCTTCAGCATCAGGGAACATGGATATATCAAAGCAAAATTCAAGAAGTTGGTGATATTCTCTCCCTTTTCCTAAACTTTGGCCTGATAATCAGCCTGCTGAATCCAAAGAAAAGGCTCCTGTTGAATGTAATGGATCCATTGTGTAGGCTAGATTTGCAGTAGCATATTTCAACCTCCTCTCTTTAACATTTGCAGTAAGCCTTCTCACCAGTTTCCCAGGATATGAGGGCTTGAGGAAATTCAGAGTAGCACAGGGATGTGTGTGTGAGTCACTGAGCGTGTGAAGCCTTCGCCCAGACATCCCCAGATGTTCCACATGCTTTGGAGCAGACAGGTTGAGTTATGGAACAGGAGCAGATGAGTCAGTTATGGGCTGTGACTGTCACTTGTAGACATGAGCCTCTTTTTGCTCCATGGTGACTGACCTGTTCCTGTGGGGTCTGCAGACCTGGACAGATCTGGCCTGGGACCCAGTCTCAGTGGACAGATGAACATTAATGATGGGGGAGGACTTCTTCTTGCTTCTGTCCTGATTGCAGACACACTGACAGGCCAAAAATACAGACATCTGGGGAGTTATAGGAGGGAGACTTTGAGTAGACTCTCACCTCATTCTTGCTTATTCCCTTGTCTGCTTCCTTCACCCTGGACTCAATGGTGTCAGGTGCATCCTGAGAGAGATGGCCTGAGACTGCCACAAGTCTAAATGCTCCTCATCTGTCTGCCTGACTTCCCACTGGCACTCTCACTGACTTCTCTCACTGCAATAATGCATGGCTTCAATGACATTCCCACTGCAGAACCACTGCTGCCACTGTGCAGCAGCTCTCCTGGAGCTCATTGCAAAAAACTGAAAAAAACATTAATAATTTGGGAATGTATCCCTACTTATGCTTAGCTGCTACCTGTATTAAGGCCACATGCTTCTCAAGCCAAAAGGCAAATCTCTTGGTGTGCCCTGGGGCACCAGGGTTCATAAGGGAAAAGGTTGCTGATGTATTTTCTATTTCAGCTTTGTATTTTGTGTTTTCTATTTCTTCTCTTACTTCTGATAGTCTTCCCAGGTGGCCCATCCTGAGAGAGGGCATGGACAGATTAGGAGGGATTGGTGATACTGTGGCTTGTTGTTAAAGCCAATAAGAGGGGCTCTGTCAACAGCATAACACAGCAGGATGTGGAAAACAGTTTGCTTTGTCTCCTTTGGAGTAGCTGAGAACAGGATGGGATGCTCTGAACTTCCTATGTTATGTCTGTCACTTTTCTCCCCTTTTCCTTGCACACTCACCGAGCTCTTGGTATCTTGCCTGTAACTGATCTGCAGCAGGGAAATGGAATTTGTCCTGAACCTTCATTTCCCTTTTATTGCAGTCCACCAGTCTTTTCTCTTCTGTCACACAGAGATAAATATTGATTTCAGAATTAAAGACTCTGTCAGGACTAGACTCCAGTTTGTCTTAAATTCATACAATTTGTTTCATATGATGATATTAATAAACATCTCTCATCTCAACACACGCTCTGAGCACGGGTAGGAATCAAAGCCATGCTGATAGCCACAGCTGTGCTGTGCTCCCCTCAGCTTGGGGAGGGTGTTGCTGAGCCCCACAGCCTGGCCAGAAACCTCTGCCTTTTCCACGAAAGTTCTCTGCTCCAGACCACACAGATGCCTGACTGGATCGGGAAAGTCTCTGTAACTCCATCTCCAACTACTCCATGGTTAGAAATTCTCACAATTTATCCATTTAAAGAACCAGAACACCAAAAATTTTGGCAGATTTAACTTGATCCTTCTCACTGGAGACTTATCAAAGCCTTTAAGTGTTTTGTGAGGTTTCTTCTTTCTCCCCTCAATTTTGCTACCATCTGCTTCTACCTGATATTTTATAAAGAAAATTCTTTGTGGTAGCTGTAGAACAGCTTTTTTAAGCAGGAGCTTCCTGCAGTCAAAGCAGGCAGCACTGCTCTGCCAAATTTCCCTGTTCCTCTCTGAGGGGGAATGGAGCAGAAGCCTCTTCCTGGCAGGTTCCCATTACCTGGTTTTCCAGATGGAACTGTGCTGGGGACATGTTCTCCCTTTGCCCACAGTGCTGGCCCTCAGCTTTGCCTTTTGGGGGCTGGATCCACCTCCCCAAGTTCTGCCTCACTGCTGACTAGAGCGAGCATAGGAAGTGAGAGGTCCTGCATGAGGAGAAAACGAGGCCATTGGCAAACTGATATGGCCAGAACTTGTCCCCTAATTCTTGGAGGACAACTGGAGCCTCTATTTGATCCCAAAAGAAGACTGTCCCTTGCTCAGACTCAGCAGCCTGGGCAGATGTTTGGATTATTTCTCTTGCTTCTCTCTGGCAGTTCACAGGCAGTGGTGCCTCTTGTGCTGGGGGCAGAGAGGGAGAGAGGAGGAAGGGCCTGAAATGGAGGTGATGTTATATTGAGCAGAGAGCTGCACTGGATCTGTGCCTGGAAGCTGTGAAAGAGGCTGCCTGGGAGCACCATCCTCACCCTGCTCATGGATGCTGCTTTTACTCTGACTGATCTCCCTGCCTCAGTCCTGGCCTGCACAAAATCCTTGTCTGCTTTCCCATCCCACAGCCAGGATGTGCCCTCTTCCAGTCTCACCTGGCCTGGGCTAGGCCAGCTTTCCTTGTGCCTTGCTTCCCCGTGAAGTCTGCCTTGCTTCCAGTGGATTACATGTGACATAAGTGGTTTGCAGCATCTGCTCTGCTTCCCTCTGCATTGCTATAACAGCTTGTTCCATCAATATATTTAACCCAGAAAAAGGTGTTGAGAGACAGAAAGAATTTAAAGTGGTCCATGATTAATGAGACATCTCTTGAGGCCTGTGACTCCTGTCTTCTCTCAGAAGAACTCCTGTTCCACCTACATTCTTTAACTCCCCCAAAATCCCCTTCAGAACAAGGGACTGGTGGTTGAAGGCAGCCTGGAATGCAATTAGCAGGGTTGGAGAGAGAAAAAGTTTGACTCTCTTGTCCTGTTTGATCCACTGCCATGGAGTTATTTATTCTTCATGCTGTTTATCTTAGGAGCAACTGAGATAATTGTGTATGCAGAGATAGGACTCCATTCATCTGAGGTTCACTGTAGCTTGGAAATGACATTGGCTTGCCCTAAGGTACCTCTCCCTTACTTTCCTTCAGGTGTTTTGCTTCTGGCACAGGTTGTATGAAAGGTTCTACCTGACCTTGGCCAGGGACAGGAGCTAAGTGCATTGCTCAAGGCCCCAGAGTGAAATCATGGCATGATCAGAGCCCTTGGTTATTAATCCCTGTTCCTCAGCCTTCCCACTCCCCTTCTTGACCATGATGTTTTGTCCCCTTTCAGACAGTCATTATCT
The DNA here is from genome assembly GCA_009812075.1 of Sialia sialis. Taxonomy (NCBI): domain Eukaryota; kingdom Metazoa; phylum Chordata; class Aves; order Passeriformes; family Turdidae; genus Sialia; species Sialia sialis. The sequence goes on along the minus strand of VRYO01000638.1, from coordinate 5,793,682 downwards.
TCTGTTTCTGCTGCCTGTTTTTCAGGGTGAGGGTCCGGAGATGTGTTGCATGAGGAGTTAACTCCACTGTGGGAGAAGCTCTGTAAATGGTCTGTCTGCATCAGTGTAGGAGAACTGAAAAAGTGTAATTATTTCTCTTCTCCTATGTAAGTCCTTGGTTTTCCACAGCAAAGCCTGGGATGTACTGCAGAGAATCCATGAGTGGGCTGTCACACACTGCAGTGTAGGATCTCAAGATGAGGAAATCCTTGCAGGATAGTGCTGATATTCTTTGGGAATACCAGACCTGAGTGCACTGTGGTAACCCCCCAAGGCTGTATCTTGTCTTCCAAGAAGACCAAACCTGCTTTTTCCAGGCTTCAGTTCTACCATTCCATCCCTGTACCTTGAACAGGGTATTAATATTTATTAATTTTTGTCCAGTTTAGGCTCTTCTGCTGAGAAACCTAATGGAAATGAAACATTTCTGATGGGTTTCCAGCCCTCACAGAAGTAAAGTTCAAGTTCCTTGAGGTCCCCTCAGCCCTTAAGGTATCCAGACATGGGGTACTGCCATTTAATGGCAAAATTAGTGCAAGTTTTGCTCTCCAATGCCCTGCAACAATTGCAAGCACCAAGGCTCAGACAGTCAGAGCACCCTGTTGAATCAAAGTCATCTCCTGAGCTGTGCACCTTGAGGAGATCTGGGTAAAGCTACATGATGTTCCTGGCTATGTGTGTGATTTGGGCTAGTGACTGCCCCATAAGACAGGGTTATCCTTTGAAGGTTTATGTCCAAGTTCTACATTTTTAGTACTTTCATTTTTGTAGTATCCAGTGAAGAAAGTTCTACTCGCAGAAAAACTGTCCTGGCAAAGCAAATCCTTTTCCACCTGGAAGAAGCTGTAAAGCTGCCAGTCTAACTTTCTCTCTAGTGCAAATCAATTTTTTCTGACTCATAGGTATAGGAACTTGTTATGCTGGCTGATGTGGGTGCTTGAAAGCATCTGCATTTGGAGAATATATATATATCTGTGTACTCTAAGAACTCATTCAGTCTTTCTGGAGCTGCTAGGAAAGGGAGCCCCTGCTCTATAGCAGTGATGGTTATTCTTTTGACAGCTTGATTACTGGCCTACAGCTGCAACCCCCAAGTCCTTGACTCCTGAAATTCTTCGTAAAAACACTTCCGACAAAAACAGACCTGGGTTTGATCTGCAGTCTGAAATATTTGACTAGAACATCAGAATGAGTTTGGAGAGGAAGGGTTACTTGATAGAATTGATGTTGCAATTTACCTGATTCTTTTCCAACTCTAGATATTTCTGACTTGATGTTGTAATCTCATTTCTAAATACCCCTATTTCCTAAATATTTGGCATTTGGCCTTGTTTCTCATTGGATTATTCTGAAAAGTCAGTACTTACCTAATCATTTTGATATAAACACTCAGTGAATCATGGCAGGGGTCTTCTATATGAATTTATATATGCTTACAGGAAATTGGGCCATGATCTAAAGGCTGTTCTGATCAGCATTTGTGTGCAGTAAGTTTAAGTAAATGTCTTTTTGGTTGTTTTTATAGCATAATTAAGCTGTTAACACTAGTGTTCTTCCAAATCATGACATGTGCTTACAATTCAGCAACAATAATGACATTTGTTCTGTTGGTGCCCATTGCCTTGATCTGCTCAGTTTAGGGGCCCAATTCAGCCTGAAGTTGAAAGATATTTTGGTTGGACTTGTCTGATCATTATAGAAGAAAAGTTCTTTGGACACCCTGGCTCTAGTATTTCTGCCTTGAACAGAATTTTTTAAAGGTTGAAGATAAGGCTGAAAGCTCCACTTACAGAAAGACTTCAAGGATTTTTCTCTTTATCCCTTCCCCCTTACCCTAACACCAAAAGACAACTACTTCTCTGCCCGGCTTGGAGGTGGTTCTTTTAAAATTGGATACAGACTTATCCCCAGGTTACTGAGACTGGGAGTTCTGGGCCTGTTTCAGTATTTCATGAAGATAAACATGCCAATACAACATTGAAACTACCTTGGGTTTGGATACATTAGGGTACTTGGTTGGTGACAGTGGGGACTCACAGGTCAGGAAAGGGACAAATGAGTTTGTGTACAGAAGACACACTTTTGTGTCCCACAACCACTTTGTGGAGACTCAGTCCCACCTAATGAGGTAAAAATTGATCTTTTTTCTCTTTTTTTGTAGGCTTGCTTTACATGCTGTTAACAGATTTCTGTGCACAGAAATTGCAAATGAAGGTCTCAGTGATTTGCATGGCTTAGAGATGGTCAGCAAAGTGGTGTCTGCTCTGTCCCTCTGGAACAGGGTACAACAGGGGAAGCAGGGCTGGAGAGCTGGCATGATGTTGGGCAAATCTTGCTGCAAAACCAATATGTTTGTGACCAAGCACAGATAAGATCTTGCACTTCAATAGCACTTCAGATTCAACGGGGTTCCTGAAGAAATTATGTGCACACAAGCTTTATCTCTCTGTTGGAATGATGTTCTCTGGGGCAGTGCTGATAAACCAAGTGATGTTGTTTTGAATGGTTTATGAGGACAGGAAGTGAAGAATGCTTACTACTTGCCTAAATTTCCGAAGTGACTAAGCACTGGAAGCACAAACTGCAGCTATTTGCCTATCACCAAATCACTGGGAATAGGCCTGTTTCCAAGAGCAGCCAAAAGGCTTGGTGATAACTCCGATTTGGGCTCTGTGTGGTGAATTATTTTTCAAGTCCTAGTCCCTAAAACAGTGCAGTGCCCCAGTGCTGCCTGCATTCTGCCTTGTTGAGTCAGACACCAGCTCCTGAGGAGCGCATGTTCTCCTGTGGGATCTCTGCTCAGCACTGCCCACACCCAGTCCTGCTGTGCTCCAAGAAGGGCAAGGCATAGCCTGGGGCCAGGTGGTTGCAAGCCCTGCTTATGGTCTTTGTTTCTATGGCTACCAGGATGATGCTTTCCCATCCAAAAAGCAGCCAGATGACTTTCTCTCCATCCCCTTTGCCTGCTTGTACACAGCAGTACTGGTCAGGACCTGCCTCTGAGTAATTTTTCTTCTCCAGAGGGTGTAATCTTAAAAAGAGCAATGACACATAGTTTGATACAAACTAAGAAAATTGATTCTTAAATAACCAGGGCAGCTGTTGAAATCTTATTCTTTAGAGCTGTAGTCTTCAACATTTTTCATAGCATACTTCTTTTATTTGAAAGCTGTCTTTAGGAAGAACACCCTTGGTAGGTCCATCATGTAAACATTATCCATTATTCCAGTGCCCCACTCAGGACTTTTTTCAGCTGGGTGCTTCTGATACCTGAAGAAATGTCCTTATACCCTTTGTAATCTGTGCCATCTTTTCACTGAGAGGGTGTTCTTAAAGACACACCATGCAAGATGTTTTGGGTACTTAATCTGTGCAGTGATGGTAACAGAGAGGAGCTGCAAGAATGTAGTGCCATTTCCTCTTGTCATGTCTCCTGTTAACCTGGGAGCTGTAGAGGATGATAACATTCCCCTAACCTTCTTTCCTCCAGGCTGTGCATCTTGGCGAGTTCCCTCAGCCACTCCTTGCAGAACGTTTTCTTTGGATCCTTCACCAGTTTTGTGGCTCTTCTCTGGGCACAGTGTCTTTCTTGTAGTAAGGGGCCCAGCTCAGGATGAAAGAAGGAACAAATCTTGTTAGGCAAAGATGTGGCAGGATCAGCATCATCTTACACCTTTATACTGCGTAATGCTGTGAAGAAGCATCAACTCCAAAACAAAGAATCCTTCTCCTGATCTATCCTTCTCTAGAGGTGCCACTTCCTAGTACAAGTTAAGGGTCAAGGCCAACCTGTTGTGTGTAACTCCTTTCTGCCCTTTCTTGCATTGAACCAGCTCCATTTCCAGCTCCACAGTGAAGAAGTGGCCGAGGCCATCTGCTTATCAACGCAATGATGAAGGGAGCAACTCTATTCTTGGTAGCCTTAGCTGACAAAAACTGCCTGTTCTTTGTCATAATTAATAAACAGTCCAGCTGGACAGTCCAAGTTTCAAAGACTAATTTCTCCAAAGCATCTGTAGTCCAAGGAGCTCTATTAGATTTCTCTTCAAGGAAATGTTGTGCCACCACAAGCCTGCTAATATTTTAAATAGTGTAATCATTGACACTAAAGGTATGTTGCAAAAATTCGGTAGTTAAGACTGAGTTGTGATATTTATACCAGATTTTATACAGCTGTAAAACCGACAGTTAATATTTCTGGCATAGATTGCACTCACAATATAAGTGAAAAGGGTTTCTTAAAAAGCTGAACAAACGGGAGGCCTGGGGGAGGGGGGATATTGCTCAAGAGGGTTTGGAACATTAAAGTAGAGAAGCAACAAAAGCAGCACTGAAGTCCCAAGGCAGTAGAAAAGTTGGAATATTGACAGAATAATTGACATAGCTAACTTTAAAATATCCTGTCAGCTGTTAACCCTTCTAGTGCCAATAAAATCATTAAATTCTTGCCTGAGAAGCTGAACACTCCCCTAATCATGATGATGATGATGATTGTCACTGAGTAGAAGCAGCAGAGATCCCTGTACTACTAAGACATACTCAAAATCAGTACTTGGAGGGCCTGAAAGACACAAATGTTTACAAAAACACTTTTAGATAATGTTCATAGTGTACAGAATGACAGTTTGAAACAATGTCTGATATTGCTAAAATATTTATCTAAATACTAGAAAGGCAAGTGTACCCATTTTACATCTCTTATCTTTCTGGACAAGAAGTGTCAGCATGGTTAGATCATCACACATGGAAAATGAGGAAAGAGCTGAGATTTAGGGAATGTTTTCTAGAGTGTTTGGGTCACCACAAGTCAGATATTCTCAAGCAAATCTTGGTCAGAAATGTGGTGTAGTAGGTCTGGGTTTTGTAGTTTTGTGACAGTGGTGAAAAGTACAGGTTAGAGACTGTGGAACGGGGTATAGCCTGTTAGAAGGGACTTGGATGTAAAAGCAGTTTTAATAGATCAATGCAAAGTTTTACGTCAGCAGAATTGAGAAAGCCTTGGAAAAAAATCTGTGCTTTTAAAGTGTTTGCTGTTTACAAAATATAGCTAATCCAAGTGAGTGGGAGCAGTCAATATTGTACATAATGATGAAGAGTAAAAGCAGAAGCTATTTGTATTTCACAACTCTCCTACCACTGTGTTAGAAGAAAACATGAACCTTACATAAGAAAGTGAGTTAAACAAAGAATATGAGCACTTTTTTTTTTTTTGGTTGCTTCCAGGAGAGTGTGGTGTTTAGTAGAAAAGGATTTAAAATATTTTCATGTAGTATGCATACTGTGTACATGACGCATACAATTTATATCTGTAAAATATCCTCTCTAACATTTGCATTACAATCTTGCATTTGACTGAAGGTTGATCAAGGAATGGTGGGAAATGGAACTCCTCAACACCTACATTTTCTTTCCTTTCCCTGAGGATTCTCCTCTTTTTTTCTCCCAACTCTTGTTTCTGATGGTGCATTTTTTGCCCAAATACCTATTACCACAGTATCTGAACTCCTGTGAGGAGTTGCTGCTCCAGGATGTGGTCAGGTTCAGAGGCATACAAGCTGATGAATATCACATTCTATCCCTTTAATTGCCACCCCACACAAATCTTTTTTGGCAAATAAATTAAGGAAGGAGGCTGGTGCATGATTCATTTACATAATGCTCAGCATAGGGAAGGCAGGAGCGGGCAGGTGGAGACAGGACAGCCAAATGCTGTAGGAGCAGCTGTGCAAAACAGCCTGGAAATGACCAAAGCTCTCTTTGAGACTGACAGTAGGTTTCTGTTTCATGTTCTACTCAAGAATCTGGAGCAGCAAAGCCCTATATTTTTGGAACAGGGTCTCACTTTGATCACCTTTCCCCCTACCCCAAGCCTTACCAATGTCTGGTCTCCCTGCCCTTCCCAACCACTCCCCTACAACTTCTCCTGCCTTATTCCCACCTCAGATTGAAGCTTTCTACCCAGCCTTGCTGCAGGTGCAATCAGGCAAATGGAAATCCCAAGCTGGCAGGCCTGGGGAATGTAGCAGCTTAAGCACTGTTCCACATCATGCTTCACTTCTGGTGACCCTGGGGCCCTGCCTGCTGAATAGAGAGGCTTCCTGTAGCTCCCAGCAAATTTCAGAACTAGCCAAAAAATCACAAGGAGGACTCATAAGATTGTAGGGATGTGGGAACAAGAAATAAATGGAAATGTTTAACTTTCTTGCTTAAATAACTGCTTACAAATGGGAGAACTGTGTCTCTGCAGATAGTAAGATGTCCACAAATGAACAAGGAGAGTCTCACCAGTCTTTTGGCTGAGTGTGGATTGACAGAGCAGCAGCTATGCCTGTGACACCCCTTTCCCTTCCCCTTCCCTCTCTTGACTACAAAATGGGGTGATGATATCTCTCCACATTGAACCAGTAATGTACAGCAGCCAGGAAAAAAACAGTGTGAGGCCTAAGCTCACCTTTCCTTGCAGCTTTTGTTTGTTTCACAAATAACTACAGCTAACCTAATAAACCAGAAATCAAAAATGTCATATGGAAATATTTAAAATATGAGCATGTGGTGGTGCTTTTCCCTGTAGTTAGCTGGTGAAAGCATTGCTAAGTGAGGTTCAAGACCCAGTTTCAAATCCCTTCTTTGTGCTCAGAAACAGAATCTGGATTGAAGTGTCTCTGATGACACAGAAGGACCTTGCCCAGTGACTGTGAGCTGTTTCATGATGGGTTCCTCTGCCTTTCTAGCCAAGTCCTAGTGGAGGTGGGTGTAGTCAGCAGGGACAATCTGTCACCAATCTGAAGAATGACTAGGCCATCTCAGGTGTGCTGGAACAGCTGTCACTGGGCACTCATGCCATCGCAAAACACTTCAGCTGTGCATGCCTTACTCATAAGATGTTCCTTTTCCTCTAATTACCTCGGTGCTATTGTTACTCCCAAGCATGCTGGAACACTATTAAGCAGTAATAACTACTGATACTTGTGGGAGAAATAAATGTTAATATGTAGCTCGTTAGGAAAGCTCCAGGAGGAGCACAGAGAGGAGGTTTTGTCTTGTACAAAGCATAAAACTCCCATGGCTGAGTCTGAATAAAGGCTCACTGGCAGGAGGGTTGCACTCAGAAGACAAACAGTTTGGTCCTGGGAATTGAACTCTGTCAGGTCAGAGAATGGGAGAGCAATACGGACAAGCTGAGCCTGTGTAGTTTGTTTTATTCTTGTGTTTTTTTGTGATTTGCTTGATATCTGTATCAGATGTGGCCAGCAGAGCTAGGGAAGTGATCCTCCCTCTGTGCTCAGCACTGGTGAGGCCACACCTCAAGTGCTGTGTCCAGTTCTGGGCCCCTTAGTTCAGAAGGACATTGAGGTGCTGGAGCATGTCCAGAGAAGGGCAATGAGGCTGTGTCTGGAGCACAGGTCCTGTGAGGAGCAGCTGGGATGTTTAGCCTGGAGAAAAGGAGGCTCAGGAGTGACTGTCACTCTGTTTAACTCCTGATGGAAAGTTATAGCCAGGTGCGAATTAGCCTCTTCTGCC